>UESW01004714.1:65390-424739 GCA_900491605.1 Calamus simplicifolius | reverse complement strand
GCTCCACTTGGGTCCACACTATAATCCTCTTGATTACAGTCGAGTTGTTTTACAAGCTCACAACTCAAACTTGTTGTTTTACCCGGGATCACAACGAACCCAGCCGGTTTTCGGGCTTACCAGCACAAAACCCAACCTCAAGCTATATCTAGCTTGACCCGAGGTATACCACCTCCACTAATTCAATCCCCCTGATTGAATTAGCAAACAAATAAAATCAATTAATGTTTACAATGACAAACAGCTCCTCAAATGAGCGAATATGCAAAAAAATAGACAAGGAATAGAAAAGCCTATTTGAAGCGATTTGAATGTAGGCTTGGCTTCTTTTCTTCTTTTCCTCTTTCCTTTGAAAGGTTGAATCAAGCTCTAGCTCAGATTTCACCCAGAAATTTGTTGTTGAGAAGATGGAAAAAATAGGTTTTGGCTTCTTTTTTTCCTTCTTTGAAATCCTTCGAAATTGAACTTTGTATGCCTTGGATTTTTTTGAATCTTTCTTTAGAAGATGGGGAGCTTCACAGAGATTTCTCTTTTTGAAATGGCTCTCTTGAATATCTCAATTTTTTAATCTTTCTCCCTTTTGTTCTTTTTCTTTGTTCTTTTTAAACGGTCCGTTCTCCCCTTTTTATAGATTTTCTTTTTTTTAATCCGAGATTAGGTGGAAAACTAGCCATTATATTTGTCCTTGGATTGCTCCTACACACAAGAAAAATAGCCGTTAGAGATTAGGTGAGAAAAAGTTACCGTTGGAGGCCGTTCTGACACTTTGAAAATCCGTTCCTATCAGGTTGGAGTCGGCTCCAACTTTTTATGTGTCGGCTCCACTTCGTGTATCCAAAAATAGTAATAAAAGATTTCGTTGAGGGGTCGGCTCCCGAAAAGTTATGTGTTGGCTCCCCGCATCCAGGTGTCGGCTCCCGAAACAAAAGGTGTCGACTCTAAATATGGCTCAAAATACGCTCTCTGTTCTCGGTTAGAGTCGGCTCCACTCATTCTAGGTGTCGGCTCCCAATCTCAGGTGTCGGCTCCCGAATTCCATGTGTCGGCTCTAGAAACTGACGCAGAAAAGCACACTTCTGTTTCTCAGGTTGGAGTCGGCTCCAGACATCCATGTGTCGACTCCCCACCGTGCCAAATTTTGAAAACTGTTCTGATACGCCTATGTGTCGACTCCTGACTTATAGGTGTCGACTCCAAGGTCTGAACTTTTGAAAATTACAATTTAAAACTCATCTTAAAATCAATTTTGAGTGATATTTGAATTGTTAAACTTTCTTAATACCTAAACACTCCATAAATTTGTCAGAAACAATGTGAATATACTCATGGCTTTTGTTAATCATCAAAATCAATAATTGAGACAACATATATTTTTAATTATGTTAAACCAAGTAGGGTAGACCAAGTCAATTCAACTACTCAAGTTTAGCACATTTTGCATACTCTCAATATATGGTAAGTGATGTGGCTGATCACGCGCTCCCAAGTGGTACGGTAATAGCCCGCACAGTCTTCAAAGCAAAGTCATAATTTCAACTAGCCCCCAGCACCAGTCTCAGCTTTGGCCTTGGCTTCGGCCTCGGTCTCAGCTTCGGCCTCGGCCTCGACTCCGGCCCCGATCTCAGCTTCGGCTTCGGTCTCGGCTTCGGCTCCGGCCTCGATCTCAGCTTGGCACTTCGGCCTCGGCCTCGACCTCAACCTCAGCCATGAGCCCCGCTCCGGCCTCGGCCTACCTCCGACTTCGGCCTTGAGTCTCGCCTCGTATGCTCTCGGTCCATATTTTAGTTGTGAAACCTTCGAATATTGAGCTTAGTGATTTAAAATACCGAAGATTGCCGCATAGTGCGCTCACCTTCTTTTGCCAAGATCACGGGCAGTTGTTGATATACTGTGTGCAGTTGCCGATATTTATGGTGCACGCCCACCTACCGCCTACGAAGCCAAACTTAACGGAAGATAGAATTCAACAGTTCTTTACGAAGGGTAAGAGGGACTTCCGAATAGGCATATAAAGACCCTGACTCACAACGAGGAGGGGACTCAATCTCTACTCTCTCATCTAAATCCCTATTTTCCAAATCGCTAACTTTAGCGTTGGAGGATCCCCGCCGGAACCACTGATCCGGGATATTTCTTGCAGGTTTCTGGCTAAAGGAGGCGGTCTCGTCGTACCTCTGAAGGCCCATGAAGCTCCCCTCTCGTCCGATGCTCCTCAAAAGTGATTTGGCAGCAACAGATTGGCACGCCAGGAAGGAGGGAGACAGATGTTCATCTTCACGCATCTGCGACCCCACAACCTCTGCAAGGAAGAAGATGGAGGTTACACGTACACAGGATGCCTCCACCAGCCAGGCCGGGGGATGCCTCCCACGGGCTAAGCAGTCGAAGGCCAACCACCCTATTCTACCTCCCATGCAGCTGCAGGTTAGTCGAGCTAATCGGCTTGATGCCCTGACTCAACAGGTTCAGGACCTGATGGCCATGGTGCGGGGACTACAGGAGCAGTGCTTCGCCACCACGTCATTGCCACCTCAACACTCTTCGCCTCATATGGAGGGTCATGGAGCTAGCCAGTCTCATCATGGCAGGACCCCTCCGGAGGCCTCCCACCGCGCATCCCCGAAGTCTCATCGCTGGAAAACTTCCAAGCGGCGATGATCTCCTTCCCATCACTCCGATCGCTTTTCCAAGCGGCATGGTGGGAAGGAACCAAAGCAGGTGCATTCCCTGCTCTAGCAACGCTCTCCCTATTCGTCTTCTGAATTATCAAAGGAAGACACCAACAAGAAGATTGCTCGCCGAACCGAGCAACGGTTGGACGAATACCATCAGCGGCTGGAGGAGCTTAGCCGCAGAATTATCAACCCATATGGGGTGGACTGCAACCACCGCCCCCTTGTTATCTCACCGTATTATGGAGGAACCGGTTCCACCCCAGTTTCGTCTACCCCAGCTGGATTCATACGATGGCACGGCAGACCCCCTGGATCATCTTGAGAGCTATAAGGTCCTCATGCAAGTTCAGGGGGCAACGGATTCTCTCCTTTGCGTTGCCTTTCCGGCTACACTTCAAAAGGCTGCACGTGCGTGGTATTCCTGTTTGCCACCACATAGTATCCACTCCTTCAGACAGATTGAGAGATCTTTCTTAGCCCACTTTGATGCGTGCCGAAAGATTCTCCGGGTGGCTGATAGCCTATTCGCCGTCCAGCAGAGGAGTGGCAAAACCCTAAAGGACTTTGTGGCTTGGTTCAAGGAGGCTGTGCTCAAGGTCTACAATCTTGAGGACTCCGTGGCTACTCTGGCACTGAAGCGGGGACTCCATCCTTCCAAGTTCGCCTACTCCCTGAACAAAAAGCCTCCCAGCTCTTGTGCTGAACTGTTGAGCCGGGCGCAGAAGTATATTCGCGCCGATGAAGCAGACTCCTCCATGAGGGAGAATGACAAAGGGCCTGGTAAGAAGCCAATACCTTCAGAATCTGCTAGGGTGCGGTCCAAAAAGCCTGAGTTGCCTCGTCATTCAGATAACCGACCTCAAATGTTGGTTCCCAAAGAGAACTTTACTTCACTTCTCGCCTCAATATCCCACATTCTGTTAGAAATTAAGGACGATCCCTACCTCCGACGTCCACCTCCCATGAGGCCCGGGGTTTCCCGCAGCAAAGAACTATACTACCGATACCACAGAGACTACGGCCATGACATGGAAGACTGCCACCTGCTGAAGAAGGCTATCGAGGAACTTGTTTAGCAAGGCCACCTAGGCAAGTTCGTCCGAAGAGGAAACTGTGCTGCCCTAGGCCCGTCGGCACCTCCTGCACCTCAGATCAGCATGGACAATGCCCCGATGGAAAAGATGGTGGCCATGATCTCCTGGGGGGCAGGTAACAATTCTAAAAGACAGCGTGAGGAGGGAGTAGATTCTGTAATTTCTTTCTCTAAAAGGGATCTAGAAGGGGTAGTTAACAAACATGATGATAGCGTCTTCATGTCTATGATGATCGCAAAGCACCCTGTAAAACGAATTCTAGTTGATAGTGGGAGCTCTGTTGATGTTTTGAGCTACGATGCTTTTGTTCTGATGAATATGTCTCGTAGTTCCCTTCAACCCATCACCACGTCCTTGATGGGTTTTACTGGAGACTCTGTAAGGGTCGAGGGAGAGGTCACTCTCCCTGTCACAGCCAGGACTCTGCCGTGTCAGAGCAGTTCTCATGAACTTCCTAGTGGTCTGGGTCCCACTGGCTTACAACGCCATCCTTGGGAGATCCAGTTTAAACCTGTTGGATGCCGTTATCTCCACCAAGAGACTACTCGTAAAGTTCCCCACCGGCGAGGGAGTTGAAGAAATAAGGGGAGAGCAGAGCCCACTACCGCTCTACTACCACTTAGCCCCCAGTCCACAGGGGGCAGTATCGGCAACAGCGCCGAAGCCGCTTGACCTCCGAGACTTGAAGAGGAGAGGGGAACAAGCCGAGCACCTGCTGACTTCCCATTAGGGGAGGATCCGACGAGGACCATCCAGGTTGGGACTCTACTTCTAGAGGAGGCACGCGATCAGCTTCTTTCTTTCCTGCGAGCCAACTCCGACATCTTTGCATAGTCATCGTCCGACATGCCAGGCATTCCTAAGGAGGTAATTACTCACCAGCTCAACATCAAATCAGGATACCGGCCGGTCCGACAGAAGAAGAGAAGCTTCGCCCTAAACCAACAGAAGGCCATTGACGAGGAAATCCGCAAGCTGGAGGCTGCAGACCACATTCGAGAGGTCCATTACCTCTACTGGCTGGCCAACATCGTGATGGTCTGCAAGGCTAACGGGAGCTGGAGGATGTGCATGAATTTCACTGACCTCAACAAAGTATGCCCCAAGGATAGCTTCCCATTGCCTCGAATTTACCAGCTAGTGGATGCTACATCCGGTCACGAGACCCTTAGCTTCATGGACGTCTTTTCTGGGTACAACCAGATCAAGATAGACCCGACGGATGGGAAGCCACCTCGTTTGTGACCGAGAAGAGGATATACTACTACAAGGTGATGCCATTCGGACTAAAGAACACGGGAGCCACTTACCAAAGGCTGATGAATAAAGTCTTTGAAGACCAGATTTGATGCAATATGGAGGTGTATGTGGACGACATGCTGATCAAAAGTATTCATACCACTGACCACATTGCCGACCTGGTGAAGACCTTCGATAACCTCTGTCGGTACCAGATGAGGCTGAACCCCCGCAAGTGCGCCTTCGGGGTGACAGCGGGCAAATTCTTGGGTTTCATAGTGACGCAGCATGGGATCGAGGCAAACCCCGATAAGATCCGAGCCATCTTGGACATGAGGTCTCCGGCTAACAAGAAGGAGGTGCAGCGCTTGACTGGAAGGGTGGCGGCCTTAAGCCATTTTTTGTCTAAGTCCGCGAAGAGATGTCTATCTTTCTTTAAGGCATGTGCAAAGTCAACGGCTTCGAGTGGACGAGGAAGTTCCAAAAGGCCTTCGAGGGGTTAAAAGAATTCTTATCTACCCCGCCATTGTTATCCAAACCAAGGTGCGGAAGGAGCTCCTCTTGTACCTCGCGGCCTCTCCCGAGGCTGTCAACTCCGTGCTTGTTCGCATGGATGCCGACGAGACACAAAAGCTAGTGTACTACACCAGTAAGGTGCTTCACGACACGGAGACTAGATATTCCAAAGTCGAGAAGATTATCTTTGCATTGATCGTCTCTTCCCAACACTTCAGGCCCTATTTCCAAGCTCACCCGATCGTGGTGGTCATAGATCAACCACTCAAGGCAATCCTCTCTCGCCCCGATACCTCTGGCCGACTGGCAAAGTGGGCACTCAAGCTGGGGGAATTCGACCTATCGTTTCGACCTAGGTCAGCTATGAAGTCTTAGGTTTTAGCAGATTTCTTGGTCGAGTGCACTTGGACAGAAGAGCAACCGAAGGAGTCCTATACAAACCCTTCAGGTGTTGCATTCGAGGGAAGAGAGGAGGACTGGATCCTTCACATGGATGGAGCGTCAAATTCTCAAGGGAGCGGTGCAGGCCTCATCCTAGCAAGTTCAGATGGAGTTGTGACTGAGTATGCCCTTCGTTTCCTCTTTCCAGCCACCAATAACCAGGCTGAGTATGAAGCCTTACTGTTAGGGATGAGCTGGCACGGGAGCTCGGGTGAAATGCCTTAGAGTCTTCACAGACTCCCAGCTCGTCTCTGGTTAGATCAAAGGGGAGTACGAAGCGCGGGATCCTACTGTCCCGTTACTTGAGTAGGGTGCAGTCACAAGCCTCTCCCTTAGCCCATTTCAGTGTCAGTTACATTCTCCGAGAGGAGAACACTAGAGCTAATGCTTTGTTCCGGCTAGCCACCTCGGCTAACAGGACCTTGGGGAGAACCTACATGGAGCATCTGGAAGCCCGGAGCATCTGGAAGCCCTAAGCATCGACATGGTAGAAGAATCCATGCCAATCCGCCAAGAGCCTTCCTGGATGGATGTTTACATCCAATACTTCACCGATGGTGCCCTCCCAGCCGACCATGCTGAAGCCAAGCTATTCAAGTGGCTTCTTATCGATAGAGGATTGCAAAATATTATAATGCCTGAGTTCATCCTAGAACATTCCTCCCTAGAGACCTAGTCCTCAGACGAGCCAAAGTCTCCAAACCTACATAAGGAGGAAAGCTGTCTCCCAATTAGGAAGGACCTTACCGAGTCATTGACGCACTTCATCACGGAGCATACCGGATCGAAGGACTAGATGGGAAGCCTCTCCCTCGCACCTGGAATGCAGACAACCTCCGTCGGTATTATCAGTAATGTATTAATATCTTAAGTCTGAGCATGTTTGCTAGAGTAACACTCTTCTTACTAATGAAAGTCTCTTCGAGTAATCTTGCTTCTCCAGCTCAAGCCCGACTCCGTGTCGGCAATCAAGCCCGACTCCACATCGGCACTCAAGCCCGACTCTGTGTCGATACTCAAGCCCGACTCCACATCGACAATCAAGCCCAACTCCGCGTTGGTACTCAAGCCCGACTCTGCATCGGCAATCAAGCCCGACTCCGCGTCGACAATCAAACCCGACTCCGCATCGGCATCCAAAGCCCAACTCTGTGTCAACACTTAAGCCCGGATCCGCGTCAGCACTTAAGCCTGGCTCCGCGTTGGCACTCAAGCCTGGCTCCACGTGGCACTCAAGCCTGACTCCTCATTGACACTCTATCGACTCCATCGGCGTTTAGATTCGACTCCATGTCAATACTCCACCGACTCCATCGGCGCTCAAATCCGACTCCTTGTCAGCGCTCTACCCTGACTTGCATCAGCATTAACGTTCGACTCGGCATCGGTACTTATGCCGACCCTGCGTTGGCACTCAGGCTCGATTAAAGGTCGGTCCTCCAACCCGGTTTTGTGTCGGTACATAAGCCTACGTTGGATCGGCGTTTAATGCGCCCCATCTCAACTTCAGCCTTAAGGCTTCGGTTTCGAATTCTGTATCTTGACTCCGGCCTCGGCACCGACGTCAAGTATCGACCATGTCCTAACTACAGCATCGGTTCCTAAAAGGGATCTACGATCTCGGCCCCGGCCTCGGTTCTAAAATGAGCAAGCAGAATCTTGAAGGTTTCAAAAGTTGCTTTTCATTGATTGTTAAACATCTTACAAAATTGCCAGCTCTTGCCGGACCTCATTACAAAAGAGAAAAAAAAAAAAAAGAGCTCAAGGCCCAGCCGAAGCTGGACCATCATCCTCAGAGCCTCGTCTGGCTTCAGCTCCTCGATCCCCTTGAGACCGTAGAGTCTTGTACTTTATCCTTGCAATCCTGGAAGCCGCCATTATACGCGAAGGCAGTGGTCTCGGCCAACTCCTCATCGTAAGCGTCAAACTTCCTAAAATTCTCTACGGCCTTGGCAGCCTTCTTTTCAGCCACGGTCACGCCGCCTTCAACCCGGCTATTTCGGTGTCAGATCGGCGGGCGATCTCCTCGGCGTTCTCGGCCCGCTCCTGGCCGCTTTTGTTTCGAAGGTGGCGGAGTGTAGTTGGTTCTTCAATAGGAATACCTCCACCTCAGCCATCTCTGCTTCTCCTCTGCTACCTTTTGTTTTTCCTCTGCCACCTGAGCATTATCAAGCTCATTGGCCGCCTGGCGCTGATCCACCTCAAGCGCCTCCTCTGCCTTTTCAGCTCGGGCTAGGTTCTTGAATCGGCGGCCTTGGTTTCGGCCTCGGCCCTTTGTGACCGGGCCACTTCCACTTGGGCCGCCTCCAAAGCTACCTCGGCCTTTTCTGCTATGTCCTTGGCTTGGTTGGCATCTTCCTACAACTGGTCGAGGGTGGCCTCGGCCTAAGATAGAATGCCTCTAACGGCAGCCAAAGAATTTATCGCCTATATAATGAATTATTCGGGTTAAGTGAAGAAAAATGAAAAGTTCTTGAGATTGGCAGAAGAGCACTTACCCAGAGGTGCGCCACAGATGCCTCGCGGAAAAACACAAAGGTCCTTTGGTTCTGGAGGACCCTCTGAAGCTCAGGTACATCGGCCTAAGCCATCGTCCGCTCGACCCAACAACTGTGATGCAACAAGATTGATTGGAAGGAAGGCGCATCGGTCTCGCCTTCCTCCGCGGTACCGGTATTCTGGAGCCACTGGCACTGGATCAGATGCCGGCAGTGTCCCTTCCACTGGCACTTAGCTTGTGGAATCTCCTCGGCTACCGCCTCCTCGATGGATAGGGCGGCCTCTGGAATCGGCCTTGTGGCTAAGCCGGTTGGCTCCACCTCAGGAATGGCAGGCGGTGGCGGTGGCACTTCGGTCCTCTGCTCTGGAGGAGTGTTGGTCAGATCGATGGGGGACAGGGGTGGCGCTGGTAAAGGTGATCAAGGCCGACTCCTTTCCTTGGCCTCTTTGTTTCTTTCCAAGGCTCCTCCGGCCTCAGTTCTCTTACTTACTTTGATTTTTGCCCTCTTCTTGGTGGGGGCTCCATCCGTTCGGGCCCTTCTCTCCTTGGTGGCGGCCTTTCTTACCGCTTGGAGTGATGATGCAGGTCAAAGAACTTATTAAAAAAAAAAGGAGAAAAGGGGGACAGGGTTGTGACTACTCACCATTGCAAGGAATAAGCTAGCCGAAGATTCTCCTCGGCTAGCAGTTGGTTGCATCGAGGGACGTTGGCAGTAATCAACTGTCTGAATGCCTCTTGGTCCCTTGGCAATATTATCGGGTCCTTGTTCGACTCGGTGTCGGAATCCCCCACTCTGTCCTCACCCCCTCAACTTGGGCGAAGAGAAACCTATCTTTCCACCCCTTAATGGAAGTGGGAAGATACCGCCTAAGGGTTCTGGTGGATCTAGGAGCAAAGGACCACCATCCCGATTGTTTCCTAAGGGTATAGAAACTACGGAAGGGAGAAATCCTAGCCTCTATCCCGTGCATATGACATATACTAGGAAACCGACAAGGGTCCGAATGGAATTCAGGACCAACTGTGCCAGAGCCAAGGAATATTTGTCTAATATGTTAAGTATGAAGGGGTGAATGGGAAGACGAAGGCTGGCCTTAAAATAAGATTCGTAAAGGGCAACCCTGCTAGGATAAGAGGAGGTTACTCTATCCTCGGGAAGGGTCGATAGAGGCGGAGATCGGTAGAGATTTGGTACCGAGCCTTGAGATTGATTATCTCTTGGGCAGTCATCACAGAAGCAGTCCCCTGAGAGACTGCCTCACAAGGGAAGATGAGCCGCGGTGGCCGAACAGTGCCCAATGCGAGCCCGTCCGCGGCCTGGCGATTTTCGGTGAGAAATTGCTCGGGCTCACCGCTGCTCCACTGGGGCACCATCCGCAGAAGTGGACCAGCTAGGCACGGAAGAAGAAGAAGGCTAAGGAAGGTCGGGGGAATAACCCCCGGAATCGAAGATTGAGCATGAAAGAGATAAGAAGCCATGAAAATGGAACTAACCTAAAGGATTCAAGAACCATGAATCAAGGACGAAGAGCTCGGGAAGGTGTAACAGTGATGGGAGACGAACGGACTCGAGCAGGATTGGGAGGAGGAAGAAAGTAGAGGTAGCAGAAGCGGCTCAGATCAGAGGCAACCCCTTTTATAGCCCGTTTCAAATCATCCCGCCAATCCATAATTTGGCCACGTGCCCGCTCGCTACTGGGGATCGGTTCGGCAACTACCCGACACGCGGGACACGAGGGCACCACCAATGATGGGACGGCGGTGACCTCACCGCAATGATGGTATCCGCCTTTTCACAGCTTCGTACCCGAGAAAAACCCCCTCGATCTCAACGGCCAGAACGGATGAGGACGTGGCGCTGCAACACCCGATGCCTCATCAAAGAAGGAACGGCCCTTGGACGCTTGTCCTTTTCGTAGCCGTTGGCACTCGAGGATCAGCTACCGGTGATATAATGCCCCCTTTCGGTGTGAGTGCACGCCCACCCATCTCAGGGACGGAGGCATCTGATGTGGCTAATCACGCACTTCCATGCGGTATGGTAACAACCCGCACAGTCTTCGAAGCAAAGTAATAATTTCAACTAGCTCCCAGCACAAGCTCAGCTTTGGCCTTGGCTTCGGCCTCGATCTCCACTTCGGCCTCGGCTTCGGCTTCAGCTCCGGCCTTGGTCTCAGCTCCGGCCTCGATCTCAGCTCCGGCCTCGGCCTCGGTCTCAGCTTCGGCCCCGGCCTTGGTTTCGGCCTCGGCCTCGGCTTGGCCCCGACCTCGATCTCAGCTTCAGCCTTGGCCTCGACCTCGGTCTCGGACGTGAGCCCTACTTCAGCCTCGGCCTACCTCCGACTTCGGCCTCGAGTCTTGCCTCATATGCTCTCGGTCCATATTTCAGTTGTGAAACCTTCGAATATTGAGCTCAGATTTAAAATACCGAAGATTGCCACGTAGTCTGCCACCCGCTTTTGCCAAGATCATGGGAAATTGTTGATGTACTATGTGCAGTTGCCGATATTTATGGCGCACGCCCATCTACCGCCTACGAAGCCGATCTTAACGGAAGATAGGATTTGATGGTTCTTTACGAAGGGTAAGAGGGACTTCCGAACATGTATATAAAGACCCTAACTCGAGGGGACTCAATCTCTACTCTCTCATCTAAATCCCTGTTCTCCAAATCGCTAATTTGAGCGTCGAGGGTCCCCGTCGAACCATCGGTCCGAAACTTTTCTTGCAGGTTTCTGACTAAAGGAGCAGTCCCGTCGTACCTCTGAAGGCCCACGAAGCTTCCCTCTCGTACGATGCTCTCCAAAAGTGATTTGGCAGCAACAGTAACAAAATATATGGCCTAAATCTAACTTAATCTTATTATAAATCCCATTTCAAATCAAGGTGAGATCCATCAGGCTAAAAGATCAAATTTGATTAGGCCAACTAACTTAGACACTAGTAAATTGCACTTCAAGAAGATGTATTCTCACAGGTTCTCTATTGGCCACCAAAATATGCAAGTTTTTATTGGTAGCAAGTATCAGAAGTCAGAGAAAGATACTAAAATTGCCTAACGTATAAAAATGTGTTTTATTGAAAATTATTTCATAATAGAATTCAATTCTGCATAATAGCAAATAGAGAGCCGACTTCATGAGGTCAAAGGAGTGTTAAACAATGTTGTGCAAGAAATTTTACTCCTCTTGTGAACTCACTTTAAAGGAAGCCTTGGACTCTACTTAGAACCCAAGCATAAGCACAGTAACCTCGATAAATGTAATTCAATGACTTCTTCAGGAAAATCTTTGAGCTACAAAAGAGGAAAAATTGAGAGAAATTGAGAGAAAGAAAGGTTCAACAGAAGAACAAATCCTCTATACATGAGAACTGTCATTTCAAAAAATATCAATTCAATGACTACTTAGAAGAAAATCTTTGAACTACAAAAGAAGAATAAACTCAGAGAGAGAGAGAGAGAGAGAGAGAGAGAGAGTTAACAAGGCTAAGAGATCTTACGGGGCTTCATGGTGAACAAACATTGGGCACCAGTAGAAAATGGCTTTGGTGTGCTAGGTTAAGTGGGCTGAAGTCCATTTATATGTTCTAGTTTAGATAAACATTCTAAAAAAAGAGATTTAGATAGTGTTTGATAGAAAAAATATTATCCATGGATAAGTGTACGGGATAGAGTTTATCCACTGGCTATCCCTAGGGATATCTCTTGGCTATCCCATTAATCATATCAAATGCAAAAAGGTAAATCCATAGGATAACTTTTTTTTACTCTTATTTGAAGGGATAATCAGCTATTCCTGCATTTTCTAGGGAATAAATTGAGGAAATAACCCATGGTTAACCATGAATTATCCCTCTAGTTAACTTTATTCTCAGCTATCCTTTATAGTTATGGCTTTTAGGAATAAGAGGAGATATACAAGGGATATCCCTCTTATTGCCTATTTCAAACACTACCTTAGGCTGTGTTTAAATAGGGGATAATAAGGGATATCCGGAGGATATCCCCCTTTATTTCAAAAGCTATAACTAGGAGGGATAATTTTAAAAAAGTTTAACCCAGAACTTATTCCCTAAGAATCCCATAAATAACTAGAGTTATCCCTTGATGGCAAAGCTGTTATTTTAAAAAGGTGGTTATCCCTTGAGCTATTCCCTGGATAAATGCTATCCTATACATTTATTTAGGAATAGCTTTTTATGAATAAATACTACCTTAATTCTGATCGATCCTAACAAAATATCTAAAATGCCCAGTATTTAATATAAGCAAAAAAATTTATATCTTTGGTACAAATTGATAAATAATTTTACACATTTTACACATAATTAATTCATATAAATAATTTTTACGACTCTTAATAACTATACTAAAGCAGTTTTTGTAACTTAAAAATATATTTACTTCATATCTTACCACACTTGTGAAGCCAATGTTTCACGGATGGTTTTCGGACCCATCTCCTCAGCACTGTCGTCCATCTCAACCTCAACATTCATCTTTTTAACACGTGAGCAACACGTTAGGCTAATGCAATAACTGGTACCAATCCGATCAAATTCTAAATATTAATAGCATTAGTTTTAGATCAAGAATTCTTATGAATCAAGCTCGAGACTCGGATAAACCTCATAAATTACCTACATCTCTCTACAAAGATATCTCAAGTATTATATTAATCTACAAGTACTATATATACTTCTTTTATTAAGCATAATAAAAAAATAACCGTTAGATATCAAACATATCTCTAACAAAAAAGAGAGAGTAAATTAGACTTACCCTTAAACTGACTCAGAATTGAATTCATTTGTTTAAATTGATTCTGTGTTGATTTATATATACAATTTTGATTCTAACCTATAACCAACCCAACCCAACATAACCTATCCCATGCTCACTTCTTAATGCTGCTGTTTCCACCCTGTTTTGGGCCAAAAAATTGACCTACAGAAAAAGGGAAAAAAAAATGAAAGAAACATTTGATACCACATCTTTGTGAATATCTCCATCTCAAGCACACTTAAAATTATCTATGGACACGCCCGTGCGATGTACCAGCGCTTATAAGATAAATAAAATATTAACTAATTTTTCTAATTTCATATTATTGAATTTAAATTTTAAATTTATATATTTTTAATTAAAAAATAAAAATAAGAAAAATAATATAAATGTATAATTTGAAATTGTAGTTTTAAATATAGATGATATTTTTAAAAATAAAAATAAAACTCAATCATAAAGTTTTGTGAAAAAAAGATATAATACAAATGGAACAAACCTTTTTATGGTACAGAAACGAGCTTTCACCCTCGAGACCCTGATGATGTGTTTCAGTACTTAAACAATATTTTAAGTTATTTAACCCTTTTTATTTTTTTGGGTGTATGCAGTAGTGTAAAAATAAAGTTGTTGATTTTCCGAGCCTTTTTCAACTTTAAAAGATTAGATTATAGAAGGATGGAGGAATATTATTTGGCAAGAAACCATCAGGTCTACCCTCACACAACCACCAAACGTTTGGAAAAAGTACAGGCTTCGAGGAGATTTGGATCATAGAGGAAGAGGAAACAGACAACCTTCAGGTTTACCCTCACCAGCAACCTCGCGGCATCAGAGGAAATAACGTGAAGTAATCCCCTTCAGAATCCAATACTTTTATTTATTACTGATCTAGTAGTAGCACCTACCACAAGGTTTTAAACAAAGTGATGTTCTAAGGAAACACAACGAAGTGAGACCGGGCACCCTGCATCCCAAAACATATGCAAGGAGACTTGATCACTGATGCCAGAACATCAAAAATAATAAATTAAAAGAAAAAATCAACTTTATGCAACCATGAGAAGCTGCACAGCGAAATTGCAACATAAATAATTGATAAATGCATACTTACCAGCTTCAACAGCAAGCATAACATGATCAACCAAACATGCTGCAACATCTTGTAATTCTTCTGCCATCAAAAGGTTAAGCATCAACGAATCACATTCATGCATCAGACGCCATAAAAATCTTTTCTTATAGATAAAATCAAATATGGATAAGATAGCAGTAAAAATTCCCAGTTTAACAAATCTAACCAACTTCCAATTATGAAGACCATCAAAAGAATATCGATGGTTTAAATACAACCACTACTGCAGGTAGTGCTTTTCTTTTTTTTGGTGGAGAACAGTGATCAAAAAATAATAAGACATTTTCTACGCCACAAAATTATATAACACAGCCTCTCACATGCCTCTCCTTTGTCCTCATAGTGATTCTTGGTGGAATATCATATCATATACACTCAACTGTAACCCCCAGTTTGCAACAAAGACGACTAAAGAGCTTAAATCAAAATTCTGACAGATAAGTCTGATGAAGGGAAATCCATCCCCAACAAATAAAAGCTTGCATACTTCAAAATGGGAAAACAACAGAGAGAGGAAAAACAACCGATACGGTTAGGCATGACAACCTCAATCCGAGAAGCTGTCGCATCCAACCACAAAAATACCATGGACCACAGATCATTCCCCACCTTGAATCTGCAATCCTGGTTTCTCCTGTTATGGGAGAAGCAAAAAATGTAGGAACCCGGGACAACCCTGACAACCAGACCACATGAAGACCATGGCTCTGTAGGTTCTCCAGAACAGAGCCAACCATGGCACTCTGCAACCTACCTCAGCTGTAACCCCACTGAGGGATCAGTTGACAACAAGAATACCAAGAGAAATCCAATCTGCACCACAGATAATGATCACTGAGTAGTTTTGTCCTCCAGCTTCTCTTTCTCAATCTCCACTCTCCTCTGTTCAGCATGTTGAGCTATGCCACTGGCAAGGGCCTGATAGTGGAAGTCCAAGGTCTGCATTAGGTTCTGAAACCTAGTTGGATTGGATGCTTGCACAGCTGAACATAATTGTTACATGTCAGATGTTTTTGTGCTTTACAATATGCAAAAGAAAGAAAGTTGTCAGAAAGAAAAATTAGAACTGATTTGGAGTTGTAAAACCAATGATTACCTTGGACAGTTTCCACAAAGAAAATAAAAGGATCCACCTCATCGATAGGTGATTGCATCTCTTCATCATCGGTAAAATCATCATCATCGTCATCATCGTCATCATCGTCATTTGATCGGAAAGCTTTGGCCTGGATTTTGTCATGAATAAAATATGCAGTAAATTTAATGATAAAGGGATGAGATGAATGAGAGTGAAATAAGAGAACCTTCAGAATGATTGGTGTAAAAACCAGATTATTTTGATACATTAAATGGTACATACTGAATTTAGCCAAAAGCAAATTTGGGAGATTTCGGATGTAATATTTATGATTGAAGAGAACAAACATCATAAGTGAACATAACAAAATATAGAAGGCTCAGTGAGTGCTTGCATAAGTGAGCCAG
Source organism: Calamus simplicifolius (assembly GCA_900491605.1). Classification (NCBI taxonomy): domain Eukaryota; kingdom Viridiplantae; phylum Streptophyta; class Magnoliopsida; order Arecales; family Arecaceae; genus Calamus; species Calamus simplicifolius. The sequence continues at coordinate 408,868 of UESW01004714.1, read as the reverse complement.
ACTTAAGAGCAGTGCACTGACCTAGGCACTTCAGTGCATCAAACATGCACTTGACTATTAACTTGCAGTGGAGAATATATCACCAGTTTTGGTCCTCAAGGACACATGTACCATATCCAGATGATCTATCAGTTCAAAACCTACATAATGGTCAAACTAAATGATGACAAAGTCAACTTCCATGTAAATAAACCATAAGCAAGAATCTAAGTCTATTACTTGGTGCGATTGATTTTTATCCAAGACCATCTTCGGTACCCAAAGCCACATAACAAAGGAATTCATCTGATGGTTTAGAACACGTGGAGCGCATTGAAATCAGAGGTCCCAAAGTTCAGTTGGATTATGCTAAGGCCATGGTCCATTTCATAAATGCATGGCACAGATACAATAGGCGTTGATATACTTCTAATTTTAAAATAATTTTGATGTTAAAATAATTTTGATGGTATATAACATTGTAACCACCAGTGTGTTTAGACAACTTCAATAGCTATGCCATGCAAAGATCAAATTGCGTGCCAACAAACAGGTTACAATCAGAAGTGCCTGCCAGCGAAATTCCAAATAATGTTTTAGCTGCTAGATCTTTAAACAGTGAGGTAAAGAACAAACATTTCATACAGTATATTCTGCCCCCAGTCCTACCATGCCTATCCTAACACCATGGTCAAATCAGAGCCAGGCTTGTGACCGACAATAATTCAACAACATTAGTTTCATGCAAATGTCACATACACAAGGTCCCATAGCGCTAGAAATGGACCTGACTGGCCTGAGGCCTCTTAATCAGTTCTCACTTCAAACCCAACTTCATTTCCAACATCGAAATTTAAAAGAATGCTTATTGACATTCAGAAAATTGGTAAATGGGATTTGAGATTTAGGACAGAGAGACCATAACAAAAAGATCACTTTTCCTTGAATCTCTTTAGAATCTGGCATGGAGAACATTCCAATCTTTTTAGATTTGAAGTTTTAGTCTAATCCGGAACAAATGCTTCTTGACATTTAAAGAAATGAAGAAATAGTAAAGAAGCATGAACATCCCATATATCCACTAACATTGGTCTTGCAAGCAGTCAAAAAATATGAAACAGACACCAAATTTAATTGAGTTTGGCCAAAGTTGGAAACTGACTGATTTCAGAGATTAGCTTCCAGAATCATGATGAACGAGTTCAGGTGATAGTGCAAGGATGCAGATATTTTAGAAACAGTTCCAACAAAGAAGCACGCTGAGGTAGCAAGTGCAGATTCAAGATTCTAGGAAGATTCAGAAGCAGGTGCATTAACTAGGTAGAAGATTCTGGCTACCAAGTTTCAGAGTTCCCAATGACCATGGTATTAATATTGTTGTCAAATGAGCTTCATTTTTCACACATAAATCAAGCCAGTGGCTTCACGTACATAAGGAGGTGAAATAACTAATCAAGAAAATGTTGACAGTGAAGAAGAAAAATATCTAACATCAAAATCATGAACTTTATGTTCCAGCTGACAAATGTGAACGAATGCAGAAATTTCAGTCTGAAAATTGTTTTAACTAAATGTCAACACATTGCATTGGTTTTAATTTCTTGCATTAGCTAGAATATGATCAAAGCAATAACATAACATACTTGATATTGGTGTCTTCTTTATGGGAGTGTATATGCTTTCATACTTGCATGTGTCTGCTTCTTTTCATCATCAAAAACTAATAATGCTTTCTCATTCAAATACGTTATTTCCAAATAGTAAATGCATCAGGGAAAGGTGTCTGTGTACTCATGATTTACATGTTCATCTGAATAAACCATATATGAGATAGATTTCCATGTGTAAGGCACCTTTGAGGGTTAATCCCCAATTTAATGGACTTAGATTCCATAAGTCCCCAAAACCTAATATTATACCAATTATTTGATGCTAAAGTTTCATAGATAGCCATCCACATACGCTCAAACTTATATAAATCATACTTGATCCATAGAAACAACTCAATATAGATAGGGTACAAAAATTATCAGTTGATTTGTTCAAACAGTGCTTCATAAGCATCAGGTTGCTAGGTAAAACTAAGAATATAAGTTGGACAAAAGATGTTAACCAAGAAAAAGTCTAGGTAAAGCTGAAAGTATATATGAATAGGCATAACTACAAGATCCAATAGCAATAAATCCACTCATTTATCAAAACCAATTAAAAAATTAATGAAAAACCCAAAAAAGTTCATTTTCAAGATGTTATACTCAACTCATCTAAGCCTTTTCCCAATTACATGGGGTCGGCTACATGAATTTGCTTCCTCCACTCTGCTCTATTCAGGCCCAAGTTGAAATTTAAATTACAAATAGTTATATCTTTTTTAATTATTTCTGCCTATGTTAGTTTAGGTATACTTCTACCTCTATCCTTATCATGAATTGTTAAAAAATCACTCTTTCTAATTGAAGCATATAAAGGTTTACGTTGTATATGTCCAAACCACCGTAATCGATTTTCTCTCATTTTATCTTCAATTAGAGCTACTCCTATCATTTCTCTTATATGTTTATTTCTAATTCTATCTTTTAAAGTTTTGTCACATATCCATCTTAACATACGCATTTCTTTTACACTTAATTTATTCACATGTTGTTTCAATATTACCCAACACTCTGTTCCAAATAGCATAGCTGGCCTAATAGCAATTTTATAACTTTTTTCTTTTAATTTTAATGGGATGCGCCGATCATACAATACTCCTAAAGCACTCCTCCACTTAATCCATCCTGCTTTAACTCTATGATTCACATCTTCACCTATTTCACCTTCTTGCTAGATAATTGATCCCAAATACCTAAATTTTTTACTCCTTGATATTTCTTAACTTGCAATTTTCGCTGTTTCTTTATTTGTATTTCTACTCCCACTAAAATTACATTTCATGTATTCAATTTTAGTTCTACTAATCTTAAAATCTTTAGATTCTAAAGCCTCGCTACAAATCTCTAGCTTAGCATTTACTCCAGATTTAGTTTCATCAATCAACACTATATCATCTGCAAATAACATACACTATGAGATATCATTTTGAATATATTTGGTTAATTCATCCATAACTAATATAAAAAGATACGGACTTAAAGCAGATCCTTGATATAAACCTACAGTAATTGAAAACTCACTAGTTTCTCCTATTGTTGTTTTAACAATGGTTATTGCTCTATCATACATATCTTTTATTAATTCTATATACCTTTTGCTAACTCCTTTTTTCTCTAAAACCCAACATATTATTTCTCTAAGTACTCTGCCATATGCTTTCTCTAAATCAATAAAGACCATATGAAGGCCTTTTTTTTCTTTTCTCTATATCTCTCCATCAATCTTCTTAATAAATAAATAGCTTCCATGGTCGATCTTTCGGGCATAAATTTAAATTGATTATTTGACACCAAAGTTTCAACTCTTAATCGATTTTCTATTACTCTCTCCCATAATTTCATTGTATGACTCATTAGCTTAATCCCTCTATAATTTGTACAGTTTTGAATATCTTCTTTATTTTTGTATTCGGATATTAATATGTTTTTTCTCCAATAATCCGGCATTCTTTTAGTTGCTACAATCCTTTTAAATAAATTGGTTAACCACATGACTCCAATTTCTTCTAAGACTTTTCAAACCTCAATAGGAATCGCATCTGGTCCTAATGCCTTTGCATTTTTTATTTTACTCAAAGCCTTTTTAACCTCTAGCATGCTAAATCTATAAAAAAATTTATGCTCATTTGTTACTCCTAAGTTATCATATGCTTCTACCCTTAAATTTACCAAATTATTTTTATTTAATAATTTTTCAAAATAACTTTTCTATCGTTCTTTTATCTCTTCTTTTTTTACTAAGACTCTTTCATCTTCATCCTTAATACATTTAATGTAGTCAAAATCTTTTGTTTTGTTTTCTCTTAGTTTTGCTAATTTATATATAGTCTTTTCACCTTCTTTCGTATCTAGTCTATTATATAAATCGTCATAGGCTTTAAGTTTGGCATTACTTACCATTTTTTTAGCTTCTTTCTTTGCATCTCTATACTTTTAAGACTTTCTTCATCCCTAGCCTCTTGCCAAATTTTATAGTTTATCCTTTTAAGCTTGATGGCAGCTTGAACTTTTTTGTTCCACCACCAAGATGTTATGAATAAGATAAAATATTCAAGGGAGTTAAAACATGAATATGATAACAAATTTTAACCTCGAATTTTTTTTCTAATGAGCCGGTATTCAAAACCAAAATTAAGACTAAGAATTTTATGTTTGGTTTAAAAAAATTCTATGAGAAAAATATTATCAATTAAATAATATGAAGACAAAGTTCTGAAACTCACATAAACCATAATATCCTTTCTAAGGGGGAAACTAAATGGTAGACTGACATTAAGACCATGAAGTGTTGAAAGAATTGATGCTTACACTACTAACCTCCGCAGCTAGTTTTTGGAGCTTGAGGCTATCTGCTTCATCTCCATCCTCACCATCAACTCCCATTTCTTTGTCAGATTCATCTTCTTCCTCATCTTCCTCATCAGCTTCAAAGCCATCCATATCATCATCATCGACATCATTTTCCTTCTTAGACTCTGTCAGTACAAGCTCAAGAGAAGGTTCAATCAGAGATCATTTAGTTTCATGACGGCGAGGAGCAAAAGAAAAGTAAGCAAAGCAAGAGCAATGATGAAACTGGCAATACAAGCATAGCATACGGAGTTTAATGTATAACATGATAACATGATAGACATAAACAAAGAATGATGCTGGATTAGAGCAACCAGTCAAAAAGTTATCTAGAGATGAATCAGCAGAAAAAGGCATATAAGCAAAAAATGACCAAAATATGGGCACATGGAACTTTGGAATAAAGATTTGAGACATCACAGGTGGCAGATGGTAGGATTAAGAATAACAAGAAGCTTCTCAGAAAATGACTAAAAGATAACAGCATTTTGAAATGATCAAAAGCCGAGAGACCATTTCAGCAACCAGCCAGAGGGATTTTTCAAAGGAAAAAAGAAAGATCCTACCGAAACAATACAAAGCTATAGCACAAAAGGGCAATAAAATGCCACACCTGCAACTTGATTCTTATAAGAGAGAAGCAGTTCGAGTGTTGCTTTGAAGACACGTTCCAAAGCTTCCCCCGGAAGTTGGTCCTCAGGGAGGCCAAGAAGTGAAGTCAAACCCAGGCAACAAACCTTTTTATCATGTTCCCTGCAATTACAAGAGGATATTGATGCCACCAGGAAGGCAAAAGATAACAAAAGGAAGGAAAAAAGGAAGAAATGACAATTTTACCTTTTAAAATTTGCAGGTAAACCACTCTTTTTAACTTGTTTTAGCATCTGGAACCAGAGATTGAAGACTTCTGTTGCAACCCCAAGCTTATGTAAAACCCCAAGCGTGAAGGAAGCATTGTAATAAAGTGCATCTGAAATCTGCAGAATGAATGAGCTTTTATAGTTAATCAAACAAAGAAAATTAAAAATAAGAAATAGCATCTAATTTGGGAATCCAAGGGTAATGAATATAAAGTAGTTGAACTTCAGATCAGATCAAAAAGAGAGGAGCCTAGAGAGTAGAATTAACTTTAAAGCTCCCATGCTGCACTAGATCAAAGGCCAAACCACCCTCTCTCTCTCTCTCTCTCTCACTCTCTCTCTCTAATGTTTTGGACATCTGGTTCAGTCCGTGTTGAGTTGGGTTGGGATCACCAATCCAAGGAAAAAGGGTCCCCTAGGCATAGCCTTATCATCCAGGCAGGTGTCCGAAAAGGCTAGGCGCCTGCCCCATGCTAGGCTGCCCAAGCAGGGCACACCGAGATGCCCAGTTGAGCACCTGCAACAACTATGCACATAATCAAATTAGTTACTAAGCTTGTAACCATCAATGATTACGTACAGCATGAAAATATATGCTCAGTTTCTTATTTTACCAATAAATACAATAATTGAGAAAGAAAAGGTTTGCATCTACAATTGGCCAGATTTAAGACACACAAAAGCTAAAACTCTGTGTGTCACATAAAACAGTAGTTTATAAAAGCATATGAAAAGCATAAATAATGTTAGATTTATGACAATATGCTACCAGCATGTCTATAAGAGAAACAAGCTAGGTGCTGAAAAACACCAGTATCTTAACTATGCTCTTACCACTTGAAATAGCAGACATTTTAAGTATGGCTTTTCTGCTCGACGCAATCGATCAATTGTAACCCTGAGATATGGCTCAACCCATTGATCCACTTGACCTTTGCAATTTTGGAATACTACTTCAATAAGCTTGGGTGCAGGCTCAATATCAGTGTCTTCCATGTTTTTGTCTGACATAAACTGCATAATACAAAGCACACAGGTTTCTTAACTGACTTGCATCAAAAAAACAGAATCTTTGCTCCATCAATACTTGTTCTGATCAAGTATAAAAAGAAATTAGGATTACTATCGCAGAAGTATCAGTATCCATGTACTGGTTACTCAGGTCCAAATCAAAATGACCACAAACTATCCAGATCTCATCTTTGAATCAGTATCAATTAGGATCAGAAGATCCAGATCTTTATCATGGCAATATGTCGGATATAAAATCCAGCTTGAGCATGTTATTTACATACTAAATCATGTGGAAGTCCATTATAAATTTTGTCAACAATGTATTTTCTAGAATCATTTATTTTTCTCAAATAAGCCTAAGCAGAAAAAGTAATCAAGCTTTATAGGGATTTTGATTCATATTTTATAACAAAGAAAAATAAGTTTTGGAGTTTATGAGGTTATAATCAAATGTCAAAATTTTCATATAGTTACACCCATTGCTAAAATACGTTTCCTATATTCCCAAAATATTCTACCCGAAATGATATTTGAATCGATAAGTTGTACAAAAATATCTCAAATAACTAGACACAACAATTGTACCATTAGACATATCACATATAGTTTATGACAGTAGAAAACTGGAAATGAATACTCGTATGCATGGCTTTCTATTCTTCATTCATCTACTTAATAGTTGACTCATGCTTCCTATTTACACTTTTTCTCCTTTTTCTTTTGAAGAAATTAGAAGATAAATCTCATGTTCTGTGATTAAATCTACAAGGAATCCAATCTAACCTCCATGATTTATACCTTGATCCTGATCTTGACAAGATTTAGAATTTATTATTTTACATCAACAGCAAAATTGATGGGATAAGACTTCTAATATTTATTATTATGTAGGGAAGAACAGAAGAAATTCCAACTCAACTCAATTCAACTCATCTAAGCCTTTTCCCAACTACATGGAACAGAAGAAATTCCAAGAAGACTGAAATTAAGAAAAAAAAGGGACTCACAGAGGAAAGTACATTCCATAAGCTTTGTTGGTAGTCGGGATCTTTGCATGTAAGGAAATGTGCAGTACCCCTGGATATGTAGTTGTCCAATGGAACAAGAATATCTACACAAAACAACCCTGTAAGAAATTGAGGTAGATTTAAAAACATAAGAAAGAAAAATGCTGGACAACTTCTGTAAAGCATACCGCTATATGAAATTTTGAATCATATTCAAATTAACACTCAATGCATTAACGAACAAAGAAAGAAAACAATTAGATGTAAGTAAACTTTGTACGCATCACCTTTTTCTTAGCTGGAACTATATGAATAAAAAAATAAATTCAATGCAAGCAGGTTCATAAATTTCAGTAAGACAAATAACAAAAAAATTAATAATGTTCACAACAATCAGAAGACCTAAAGCATCCCTACAAAAAAAAAAAAGCAGATATCTGTATAAGCAGATATCTGTGAAGAACAACTTAATAATGGAATGTACAGTTTATGAAGTCTGGTTACTAGTCAATGATTCTAACCTCCTGTTTCTTATCCTTCTATTTTTCCTTCTTCTCATCCTCCTCCATCTCCTCCTCTGAAACTAAAAAGAAGCAGCCATTTTGAAGATTTGCCTTCCCTGAGAATCCAAAGAGCATGATGACATATAATTATTGGTAGAATCAGACAGGGTCATTTGAATTTATGCTTTTGCCAGCAACTTATTTTTAGCTTAGTGGCAGCTTTCTTTTGTTTGGCATGCCATGCCTGCTTCCACATATCCTCGGAAACTCATGCCTGCACCCACTTCTTAAGTGTTCTCTTATTATTTTTTTTTTTAAATACCCGACTCCCTATACTTGCACCAAACCTGCTTCCGGTAGCTAAGTTTTTGAGCATTTTCTGTTAAAAATCCGAGTCATTAATATTCCTTGCTCTAAACCCAAAACCTTGAACCCAGAAACTTACTTCCAACTCCTAAGCTCTCATAACCCAAAAAATATTTGTATTCTTTCATAACTTCACAGCATAACACCCGAGACATGTCCAACATACTTATCTGGACAGCTAACCTCATTTATCCAAGAAGTCCACAAGTAGCACTTCACCACAGAATCACATCAGAGACCAACCACTTCATGCTAGTGCTCGAAAATGTATGAGCATTTTAATTGTTTCACTGAGATTTTGTATGCATAAGTTGACAACCTCCTCCAGACACAACACTTGAACAACAAGCTGCATCCAAGCATTCACTGCAGGAAACAGATCCAACTTCCTCCCTAATGAAGGAACAGCACCTACGACTTTTAAGTTGCAGAAAGTTTTAATTCTTTTTCTCTATAAATAGGATGATCCTCATTATTATGCCTAATATGCATTTCAGATTTTGGCTCATTGTATACATTACCTGGGAGTCATTGATCTATATCCAGAACTGAGTTCTTAGTTGATACATGTCCAAACGTTTTTCTTATAAATTTTGATTCAATAAACTTGGATTAAGAAGCAAATACTTATTTATAGCTAAATACAAGTGTCACCTATTCGAGGATTGGGGAATATGTCTGAAATTTTGTCTAGTTTTCATTCTAGAAAATGATATTCCACCAAGTTGAGAAAGATAATATATAATCCTACTCATGGGCTCAGAAATAGCAAAGGGCATGCATATCTATTGCAACAAACTTTAGAGGAGCAACCTGGGCAAAGCACATCTTGCACTCATGAATGCAATCACATCGTTTGAAAAGAGGCAGGTCAAGGGTACCAGGTTTCGGCTAAAAGTTTGAAACAGCGACAGGCCTACATGTGCTCCATAATGAACTAGCTCCAAGTACATCAGATTCTACATATGTGCCGCAAAAAATAAATATGAACCTTAATGGCATTCTTAATGTTTTCAAATATCACATGCATTTAACGAAAGGCAATCTTTGTGTTATTCAAATTTCACTAATTATACATCCTAATAGATAACATGCACATTTTATTTAACTCATCCCAACCAGAACAAAAATATTTCAGTAAATCATAAACAGTTTTGAATTGGTTCCTTGTAAAAAAAAATCAGTGAAAAAACATTATCATATCTCTACCTAAGAAGGTTTTTTTTTTAAAGCATGTGTAAATTACAAATCAAATATTTGAAGAAAAAAAAAGATCAAAATTTAGCATAACCAGCATAGCAGAAAATCATCAATTATATTTTCATTGCAAAAGTTAAGAAACTGTAATGTATGAAAAATATGCAGAGCATACATGGAACATAAAATAAGATGCCAACATCAGCATACAGAAATTGTACAAGGCCTGCTCTACTAAGCAAAGGCTTATACCCCATTGGAGAGAGATACAACTTTGTCAACAATGACGGTGTAGAAGCTTCAGAAATATAATCAATGGAAATGATCACATCACAATGTATAGACTTACTTTCAAAGTAATCAATAGCCCAATCACTAAGAGCATCCATTATCAAAGGCCAAAGACTCCACATCTCCAATGAAATTGTTGGGGAGAAAAAAGTCATGTAGGAGACAATTTCCAAAACTTCTTCAAAAACATCTGCCAAGCATAAAGAGTATAACAAGAGAAACATAAGATCAATTCAAAAGGATTTCACAAACTTTCAGAAATAGTTGAAATAATATGACAAAAGGAAAATAAGTTCAAAAGGAGGGCACAAATTTTCCTAAAGAGCTCCTATTGGCAAATCTGAAGTGAAACTTGTATATCAGGTAAAGCAACGTTGACATGCATATAACATGAAAATATTGGAGATCATTAAAAAATAATATCCTTAAGACTTTATAAGAATGACAAAATGTTCAAAATTTACAACTTTAAAGATAAACAACAATTAAGAAAACACAGGCTACTATTTAACAAAGACTAAAAAAGCACGTACAGACATGTCTTCTATTACATAAATCAATATTCCAAGCTCAAAGACCAATATTGCTAGTCATGAGCCATTATAGAAAAGGTGGAGGATTGGCAAGCTAGCAAGTTACCATCAAAAGAATGAAGAACCTAATCGATATGAGTGTTATTTAAAAGTCACAAGACAAACAGTACACATAGATAAGGCTGGTCAGCATTTCCTGTTAAAATCTATCCAGATTGCAGAAGATGACCTCAGCAAGAAGTGTTGACACTTGGCACATCTTTCTGGAGTCTCATTTAGGGAATTCTTAGTATCAAGTGATGAAAACAATAAATGCAGTTTCATTATATGTTCAATAAAAAATATTCCACATTTATTTGTCAACCCAAGTACCGTAAACACATGTTAAGTAGCCTTCAACGTACCTATGGAATAACTTAAACAACTTGTAAACTCATGTCTGTTTTATTACTTTGTTCGTTAAATAGCCTAATCTCTCGCCTTTTTCTTTCTAATTTTTCATTTTTGCATAAGAATTAAAACAACAGTTGTACACATGCACACATACATAAATATATATTATATTCGTACATATATGCATGTGCATACAATGTTCCCATAATTGTATACATACATACCATGTTGCCATGACTGACGTTTAGAAAAATAATTTTTTTGCACTTTGAGAACATTTACGCTCGGCACCAATGCCGCATCAACAAATAATAACAATGATAAAACACATCATTGGCAGGACCAGACAGTTTTGTCAATTTACGGTTCAGATTGTGATGAAAACTTAAAGCTGCCTAATCTATGTAGATTAGGTTTCTCACTATGATCTGTAAACGTTAGGTGAAAGCCTTTGCCAAGATATAAGAAAATTGATGAATTTACCTCCAATCCATTCTAACAAACCCCATGCTCATGCTCAAATTTGGGCTTTTAAACATAAAACTTTTCATCTTGCAATCATAGATTTGTTTAGAGACTATTCATTGCCACACTTTTCTCAGGATTTAATTCAAAAATCAGATCTAAACGACAACTAGATCCAATCTTCACCTAAAAATAAATTTTCCAAAGGGGAAAAGCACAGCTCCAAATGTTCGTTAAATTGCTTGATGAAAAACTTTGTGCTGCTTAAACAACCCAACCACAAATAAAGGAATAATAATATCCCAATGAGAGGCAAAGAATAATTAGATTATTATGATAATGTTGTGACTATGAAGATACATGTCTGCTTTGGATATATTCCAAGAATAGCAGAGGCAAGCAGCTTAATACTATTGACAGATAAATGATTTTTTTTTTTTTTTGAACACGATGGTCAAATGTACCTAAGAGGAGATGCCAAATTTCATGCCATTTTAGATATCGGTATATGTCACCATGCAAGGATTTTCTGTTCAGCACGATAATAATGATAGTAAGCAGAGGTGAAAGTGAATTGAACAATATTCATGCAAATCCATTTTTGTATCCTAATCCAGCCAGATATAGACACAAATTTGAACATCCAACTAATATCCATATCCCTCAATGAAAATAAATATGAATATAGATAGACAATTATCCAAATCATATCTAATTATCTAGTTTTGCCTATTCAGCCTTATAGAACCCTCAAGAACTTTTAAGAAAAATAAGTGACCATATTAATATGATATATCATTAATCTACTTTTCCCTCAGGGATATCTTTGATTTGGTGGGCATAAAGTTTAACCATCCAACTCATATCCGTATTTATATTCATACTCTCAATATCCTTACATCTGTAACTGTTTAGAATGAATACAGATATGAATTTTGTGTCTGTTAATATCTCTATTTGCATTCCAATTTGCCTAACAAAGATGGATATAGATATATTAATATCCAATTCATATCCGGTCCATTTTCAGCCCTAAAAGCATGTCTATAAACAACTTAAATTCATCGCATATATTTGATCAGTTACATCTGTTATATCCACCCTAAAAGCATAAGATGTACCTTGACCATCTGTAGTCAACATTCTCCGCATTATAGGTAATAATGTAGGCTCGATTTGGACGAAAAGATGGGGAAGCCTGCTCACTGACTCAAGAATTGTGCTTATGGCACGCAAACAACCAACAGCTGCCAGAGCACCTGAATCATCAGCTTCATCATCTGTTTCAGAGGTATCCATGCACCTCCAGAATGCAGCAGCCTAGGCAAGGATTTTCAGCATATACATGATAAGGAACTGCCTTGCAGCAAATGTATAGAGCAATGGTAGACATGCAAGTAAATTACCAGATTCTGGCATAAACCAAAAGCATATGACGCCATCTCTTCGCCAAATTTGTCCACAATAGTCTCAAGAGTAAAGACAAGATCCTCATTTTCAACTTCGTTCATGAGTTTGAAAAACTCTGCAAGTGAAATTAAGAATCCATTAAATAATGTTCTTTCAGATAGCAATATTTATAGAACTATTAAAAATATATATATACCATCAAGCAATTGAGGAAGAATTGGTCGGATCTCATTTAGATCTGTATCAGAAACAGCACTATCAGAGAATTTAGGAGAATGCAAATAAAAGTAAGTATTAAAAATTGCAAGGGTAACAGGGCAAGAAGAAAAAAAAATCATGCCTTTGCATGCTTCAACGAATGAGCGCAATGCAAAGACAGAATCAACACGCACAGGAAGCTCCAGATCACGCAATCCTGAGACAACAGAGTGTAATGCCCTGCGAAAGTTGTTTTGGTCTAGAAAGTTGATGTGAGCATATTGCCCTGAAACCCACGCTGCCTGATAGTTAACAATACAGGCAAATCAATTAATAAAAATAAGTACCATTCTAAGGATTTAAAAAATCAAATAGACAGAAAAATCGACAAAAATGACTCTCAGAATAGCAGTTCTAGAAATGGGATAAAAGAAGGGTAATGATGTCATTTAAACATAAAAGTGCACAAGATTTTGCTTCCAAAAATCAATAATCCTTCACATTATCAAATTTATTTACATGATTGGGTGTTTAGAAACATATAAAACTAACATATTAACATTCCCCAAGGCATGCACAGTAAGCATTTGCATGAGGAAAAGCAATCAAACCCCAAAAACTTCAAACATAGCTTAGCATTGATGAGAGCTGCAAATGCAGATGGGCAGGAATATGCACTTATTGCATGACAACTCAAGTGCCTTTACTTCGTTGATTCCTACTTGCATTCTAGTTACAGAATCTTACTAGACACCACTATGATCAGTCCAGCCTACCAGTACATGCACTGTATGGCTGTTAGAGATGACCTACTGGCTGCAGAGACAGTCATGAATAGGCTTCATGACTCAGAAAAGGCGCCTATCTTTCTCATAGAAAGGTAAACCCATTGCCGAAACATGAAAGCATTTGGACAAATGGAAAACTATTTAGTAAACCATGCATAACTTTGAAGACGCCAATGCAATTGTTGGACAAGATGAGATTGAGCCAAGTGTGATTTGTTACAATATATATTAAACTCAACCCAACTAAGCCTAGAACCTAAACTGTTGGAATTGGCCACAAGAATTCATTTCCCTCATAGGTTTGAGGTCTCGGAACCAAAATTGGAACCAGCATGGTATGCTTAGTATAGAGCAATATGTCCCAGTACAGCATGCCATGTTTCCTCCAATCTACTCAGTTTTAGGACCATATTTCATATAAAGTATAGAGATATCAAGTCTTTTCTTATCAATTCCTCCCATGTGATTTTCAATTTTCTTCTACTTTCTTTTTACATGTATGATGCATCCCACTTATCCACTCAAAAGTGAGAAATAACCTTACATATCGCTGGTTTGAAAAGTTAGTGTACATACACTAACATGCAGCCAATGCTAAAGGACACTACCCAACAACAAAAGGAGAGGTGTGTCTTGATCCTCTTAACACAAGGTACACACAAGATAAGAAGAATCCTATGATCAGCAAACTCGAGGATTAGCAAAATCAAGATGAGACAAAACTAAACAAGCCTAATGTTCCTCCTGTGCCTTACCACTTTCCTGCAGTGCTGTGGGCCATAGTTCAAGATGTCTATCAATAAGCTGAGGAGAACATGGGAAACTAAATGGTTAACTCAGGCCACGGGCAAGGACACAAGTGGGAAGATTAAATGATGATGATGACCAGTTCGTCAAGGATACGAATGAGCAACAGGAGCACATTATCGGGCTCTGCCGATCATGCTATCAAGCATGATAGGACAGCATAGGCACAAGATAGGTGATCATCAAGCCTACTTACTTGTAAGGCCAATCACTACCATACCAAGGATTCTGATCTTGGTGTCAAAGGTAGTCATCCTATTCCTACAAGGCCCTACCAAAGGATGGGTAGGGGCAAGGGAAAAGAGACACCTTTGACTTATGGTCATCAAATGACGGATCTCTTCCATCATCTCCAATAATCAGAGTCATGTGCAAGGCCTACCATCCATACCATCGAACAACTCCTTACCAGCTCGACGCAACTTCCATTTCAGTGCCGATGTCCCATGTAGATTGATCAATTTGCATATCATCATGCACAATGCATGGAGTACAAAAGGAAGTACCATTAATGGAACCACAACCAGATACACAACAAGAACCTAGAAACTAATGAGGATGCCTACACGCCCACTAGATGGCCAATGCAGCAGTGAGGTGAGGACAATGCATAACTAATGTACCATTGGCATGCTAACCTACTAGAGCCATGACAATTCATACCCTGGAATGGCAAAGCACATGTTGGGGCATACCCAGCTATTTGATGATTGGAACAGGTATCAACGTCGACTTTTAAAACCTTGAATTTTTTTTATGTGGCATTGTTAGTATTTAAATAATAGTATTATCAGTATTTAAACACTAGTACGAGCATCCCATGGATGCATATAAGAGTATACTTCAAACACATAACTAAGTGTGTGATCATCAAGATGAGAAACACAAAAAATAAAGAGGCACATAGATTAATTAACCAAGTTATACAAATCTTTTAGGATATTATGAAATAGAAAATATTAGAATTGAGAAATTATTGTCTTCTTACTATATACAATTAAAAGGTGTTCGTTTAATAAATAATTTGTCTCTTAAGCATGATAAATGCACTTCAAGCCTGTTTGGTTCACCAAAAAAGACTTAGAAATGGGAATTGATTCCAATTCTAACAATTTGTTTGGATGGAATTAGAATCCGATTTTCATTCCATTTGGAAATGGAATCATGGTTTCGAAAGGGTTAGAAATCCGGACTCTTAGTCAAAGTTGCAATTCTCGTTCCACTTGCTGTAAGCATTCTTATCTTTTCCTCTCTCCTCTTCTTACCCGATGTCATCTCCCTCTCTCACTTCATGACCCCTCTTATCACAACGCCACCTTCTCTCTCCTTGGGAATGAAAGTAGCATGGAGTATGAGTCATAACCGGAAACGAATCAATGAATTTTAGAGTTAATTAACAATTATATGAGTCAACTTTTCAGTTGTACTAACAAAATTACATGTACAGGCAGTCAACACATAAAATGAGCAGTTATTTTGAAAACCTAACCGACTATAACCAATTTGATGATCTGCTACTGCTACTCAAGTGCCACCTTTTTTGTGCTCATTTGACTTTGAGCTTCATTATTACCATTAGCAATGCTCCACAAACACATCTTCACCAACAAGATTATTTCTACTTGGAACAATATTATCCAACAACTAACTTTAGATGCTCCAGTTAACAAGAATGATCTTTTAACAATCCATAGTAAGGATAGAGGTACAGATAGATCTAAACTAACATGAACAAAAATAATTAAAAAATATATAACTATTTGTAATTTGAATATCAACTTAGTCCTGAATAAAGCAGAGTGGAGAAAGCAGATTCATGTAGCCGACCCCATGTAGTTAGGAAAAGGCTTAGATGAGTTGGGTTGAGTTGAGTTGAACTAACTTTAGATTAGATTCAAATGTGCTGGCAAAGATCCACAGATTATTAAAAAGTCAATTTAACTATAATAGGTAAGATTTATATACAAATTTCTTTACCTATTTAATCAAAGTAAGAACCAGTGTAGATGAAGTTACCATGCATATTTTACAAAAATGCACTCTACTATTCTAAAGCTTATAAAGAAAAAAAAATGCAATATAGAACTTCCAGAGGTGTTATAAGACTTCAGAAATAGGTAGCCATGAAAATGAGGTAGTAAAATATGCACTTCATACTTGCAAATTTGCTGCATTATAAAATTTGAGGCCCATAGACACACTGCCCAAGCAGGACATGAAGCACAACTTTCATATCATCCTAGCCAACAATGAATATTTTTACTTTTGCAAAAAGGAAATGAAAGCAGCATCCAGAAATATCTGTTGTAACAAATGATAAAATATATATAATATTTTAAATAATAATATAAATTTCAATTCACAATATGCAAAGTAATAAAGGACTTAAATACAGACAATTAAAAGGACAGAAATGTAATAGGCAACAACATCAAGCATAAAGTTACGAGTAAAACAAAATAAATGAACCTTTGCTCGAAGGTGTCCAACATGGCTTGTGAATTCAGGGAATACATGTTGCACTAACATGCGCTCTAGCTCAGACTTGTAAGGCTCAGTCTGTTTTAGTTTATCACATAATGCTCCAATAGCAAGAAGAGCACCATCTTTCTGGTGATATGGTTTCAACTCAATGGATGCCTCATCATACCTTGTTACAGATAAATATGTTGAAAAAGTAAATACCTTCCTCGTATGAAAGAATTGTGAAATTGTAACATTAAGGCAATATCAACTTATTGAGAATGCCACATACCTCCTTAAAATAGCCACAATGAACTGAATAAACTTATGGAGGTTTACTTTACCACGTTTTCTCACTAATTCACTAACAAAGTCCATGGCTGCAGTCCGAGGGCTGTATAGATCCTCAATAATATCTGTATAGACACATGAAAATCTTACTAAATACATCATTTAAACAAAACAGGAAAATAGTCATAGAATATTATCTTTATTATGATTTTATAATCTAGAAGATAATCACACAAGTCTGACGACTCACCATAGCCCTTCCGGACATACTCATGAGGATCTTCATTCCATAATTTTTGGTCATTTTCATTGAAACACATTAATGGAAAAATTATCTCAAAAAGAACAATGTCAAGCTGTGGCTGCAGCAATTGATACATGCTGTTTTTTGGGATACTGCAAGAAAGGGCAACAAAAGCGTAAACAAAAGAAGCAGTGTTTTCACAAACTCACAATTACAATTAAACTATCAGAAAATGTGGTTTTTTTGCTCCGGATAAAGGAGGGGATACCCTAAACATATATAGCAGACAGCATCAGAACAAAGCAACATAAAGACCTTACCACTATTTGATTTGTAGATAAGCACGTAAGCATCAAAAAGAATGACTTGAAAATTGGGAAGCTATAGCAAGTATTTTAAGTTTTTAACTTTCCAACTAACATGAAAATTTGATATCAACATATCATCAACAAAACTTGTTCGTTCAGCAATACAGACACCTGTCCATTGTGCTGCCAAGATAACAAACCAGTCTGCCTCAGAAAACCTATAAGGTGATGCAAGAACCAACCCAACCTTCGGACACTAACATCCATATGGTAACTGACTAAGACTAGGCTAAATGACCCATAAATTAATGTGACTTTGCAGGTATCATTATTTAACCTAGAGAAAAAGCAGCAAATGAAAATAATTGTTTACAAACAACCAAAGCCTCAACAATAAACATTTATGCTTTTAATTTATAAAGCCAAACCAAATAAAATGAAGCAGGTGCTCCATGGTTACTGCTTCTTGATTGCAGTTTATAATAAGGAAAAAACTAAAATAACCACAAGAATCAGATGCCTGAATATATTTTTCTGTTGTTAAAGTTTGTTAATAAAGCAAGTAAAATCCTTATGCAACTAGGGAGATCAAAGCATGCATGACTAACCTGCTGCTGAGATATTGAAGGATAAGGTTGATAACTCTATCAGGCAAATATCCACCTGTGCGGATGGCATTGAGCAATTGTAGGTGGCATTCCAATATTTTTCCAGCATAGTTTTTCTGAAACATTTGAGCAAAAGCTTTACTCTCTGGCTTCTGGAGTTTCAGATCCCCAAACCTGTAAGTAATGGCACACATTCCAATTAAGCACCCAACTACACAAAGCATATATCCCATGTTTTTTTATCACTGAATAACTCACCGAGTGAATAAACGGTTTAAGATGTGAATTGTCCACTTCTTGACCTTCCACCATCCCCAAGATTTCCTAAGCTCAGGATCAGATGGCTGACCTTCCAAAGGAACAGGCCTCTCCAATATATTCAAGAATAAAACCATCCATGCATTGAACACATTGGGATCAAATAGTTGCTTTGGAATCTCTAGCTGAAAAAAGAGAGTTCAAACCAACATAGAAGATTAGCACACTGATGTAAAGAAACTTCAAGGAAAAAATGAGACTTTCCATATTGCAAACACTTACATATATTGATGACCAGAATATTTTGCATATGAGTTTGATCAAATCAGCTACTTCAACTGAAGGGTTAGCAATCTGGATGAGTTTGTTGAATATACTCAGTAAATGAGGAAATGTCTCTTCAACAATGAGATATAGTGGTATTCGCTCTTCATCAGACTTGAACCTTAAAAACAAAATAAAAGCATAGAAAACAATCTCATTTAGTATAGAAACAACTTAAGCATTTCCAGAGGAAAGATGTTAAACGTTTATTTATGATGCAACATGTTATGGACTCATATGATGAAATACTAATGTGTTTAAGGTTTAAAGTAAAAAATAGCAAAAATATTAGCATACACAGTTACATTTTGACAATTGATGATAAAAAAATCTCCTAGTAAAAAGTTAAACATAATTAGAAGGGGAAAAGGTGGGCGGGCAAACAGAAAGTCTATTTCTAAAATAAATCACAAGGAAACTGTCATGCTACATATGAGCAACAAGTATAGAGAACAAAAAAGTAATCAAAGTAAACAGCAATTATCACAAAGGTTTTTGATACACACAAGGGACTATACATAGAAAGAGGGAGCAAGATGGACATTGCACTTGTAGATTTACCAAAAAAGCCAAACTTACTCATATTTCCTGGAGAGAACCCTCAAAACATATAAAGCTCCAACTACTTGCTGATCTTGCAGCTGTAAGTTGCACTTTATCCAGTGAAGAAGATTAGGCCACTGTTCTGGGTAATCGGCATGGATTATTGTTTTAATGCATTCACCAAGCTGAGCTCTGTATGATGTAGAGTATGTATCAGAACAGCTAATGATAACATCTTTTAAAGATACAAAGTAAGCATAAGAATGGAGATGAAATAAGAGATTGAAAAAATGAAAAAAAGCATAAAATTGTCTCTGTAAAATATGAATTGAAATTTATATAACAGTGCCCACAGGAATCGTATCACAGCATTGTTTAATACTAATAAACCAAAATCTGATATGCAAATGATGTACCTCAATAGTGGCGGAACTTGAACAATAAACCCAAGGATATTTTCACGGACCATTCTCTTATCACTTTCTGATATTTTTTGGGGCTCACCTGTAAATGACAAAAGATTAACTTTTGCAAATCACCAAAAAAATCAAAAATTCAAAGATTTAACCTTGCGCTTCGTACATACCATCATGAGGTAACCAGTTTTTAGCTACAAAGTTTTTGAAATGAATGCTGGCAACTTGGCGCACAGCGATATCACAGTTACCATCTACTATGATCTGCAACAACCTCACCAAATGTTGTGGCGTATACTGAAACTGCAAAATAGAATACTTGCATGAATCATGCGTACAAAAGGACAAACATGTGCGTAGAAAGAGCAAAGACATATGTTTGTGTTCAATCTTTTCTTGGGTAATGCACTTTATCTGTCAATATTGAAATTAAAGAGATCACAGATAAGACGCCAGTAGATATGTGCATAGGCACATAAATGGGAAAACAACGATAACAATAAAATAAAGGATGAATAGAAATCTAAAGGCAAGGCACAAAATGGGAATATAGCTAATCTGTCAAATTCTGACTATCATAGTTATAAAATGTATCTCCTTACTAAATTAAACCTATTTTGAAAAGTACAGAAGGAGATGTGAGTGACTACTACTATCATAGAAGTTTACAGTTCCCATATATTGTATAAAATATAATGACCTCATCTCAGAAATTTAAGATGAAGTGGGTGTAACATGAACCAGATTAAAGTATAAAAAGGAAAGCAGAAAACACTGAGTTGTCTTATGATCTACAAGCTGCAAATCAATAGCAATGAGTAAATGGATTATTAGATCCTTCAGAAACTACAACTACAAGATGATTATGCCAAAATAAGCATTGTAAGTTTGTTACTTTAACAGGTTTCTTCATATAGTTCCATGTGCAGATGGACCTTACAATGCTATAAAAGAAAAGGCAAGTTGCATGTTTTGGATTCCGGTTGGAAATCCATGTCTAAAGCATGCATCTTAACCTTATTGCATAAAAGGAGAGATAAGGCAAAGTAGATTCGCAATCTTACTATGCTGAGATACAAAACAACAAGAATAGTTGAAAGAAATATTGTGATGTCCAAAGCTTCTTCAGATATAAGATAGCCTAATCCCTAAAGATCCTTGGGAAGAGCATATACAGCATAACTTTGCTTTCCTGTCCTTTTACAAGTGACACGTGCTATCTTGTCAATACAGTTGATCCAAGAAAAAAAGAAGTGGACATTGGAACAGAAAACTCATAGATATGCATGCATGCATAAGGTAAGAGAGGACGAAATCACAGAAAATGCTTAAAATTCATAACACAGCAAACAAATAATTTAGATTCCTGATTTCTCATGCTTTTAGATTCAATTCACATGGGTCCCTGTGGCCATATCTCATTATTAAATTATATAAATAAGGAAAATAAATGTTAGTTTGCTCAGTACAACAGTGGAAAGAGATCCAAGTCTGGTGCACAGGTTTGATTGACCTTATCACAGAAAAGTTGTGATATGGTGAACCAAAACCATGTTAAGAAAGGAAGCAACTTTTGCAGTCAAAAATCAGCTGTGCGGATTCCATGGGATCTAGACGTTTGAACTTGTGAGAACTGACTTAAAAGTTCATTGAGAGTTTCAAAAATTGCCTGGGGAACATGTCAATATATGCATCAAATTGCAAATTTGACTACTGGGCAGTGAACTGGACTAGTCACAGCATTTACCAAAATTACAATGAGAATAGCATAAGAAAGAAAAGTGAATGTTATGACATATAGCACAATCCCAAAAAAAATAGCTTGGTAAAGCATACACATCACTGTTTTACATTTTCCTTGTTTGGGAAAGGAATAATATCATCAATACAACTAACATCAAGGGAAAAGGCTAATAATTGGAATCGGAAAAATGCCACTCAATATACATACACATGAATGAGAGGGAGAACAAAGAAGAGATCCAAAGCAAGGCGTAAAATTGCATAACACACCAAGTCAGTCACTTAATTTCTCTTGTTCTCATGTTTTTCGCACTGGTCCACATGCATCTCCTTGGACGTTTGTACTACTCCAGAAGTATGCTGTCCATAACTATATCACCACTTTGAGTGGTCTCTATCACAGAGAAGTCAACATAATTTGAAGAAAAAAACACATTTTTACCATTCTAAGAAAAGCAGAAACATGGATTCAAAGAGTCAATAGTAGTAAGAAGTCAAAAATTCCCATCACTATCTAAGATCTACAGATTAGACACAAAACAAACGGGAACTGAATGCTTATCACATAATCCATAATCCATACAGTTCAATGGGAAAAATTGCAAGCTTATCTCTTTAGCAGGCAATGAGATATATCCAGATCAAAGCAGCTAATTTTTATACTGACTCGGAATAATCATAATCAAATTAAAAAAATCAATGAAGTGGAAGGATACACAAACAAGTCAAACGTGGACATAAAGCCTCAGCATCCACCACAGCAGAACCCTATCAATAATTCAAAAACTAAAATGAAGAATCGATTCAATAGAAGTCATGGGCGAGGAATTCACCTGATTGAGGCTCTCCTCGGCCGCCTTCCTCTCCTCCGGGTTGGGGCTGAGCGCGGCCCGGAGGACAACGGCAAGGCTCGGCAGATCCATGACCGCGGGAACCCGAGCGGCAGCGGATTCCCCGATGATCCGATGGACGAGAAAACGGAAACGGCCGATCCAAGCTAGGGTTTGGGTGGTTCAGTAGGGTTTTGGGGTGGAGTAGGGGAGAGAGGGAGCGAGGAGGAGACCAGAGTCTTTGGCTCGCTTTGCTTCTTGGAAGAGGAAGAAAGAGCGCAAACGGTATTTAACACTAGGGTTAGGTCAAGCGTGACTCCCATATCACCGGTCCGAAACTCGCTTTCATGATTGAGCCGGAAAATTTTTATTACAAGACCCAAATCAACTAACGAAAGCGATGCTCGCGCCATGTGGCAGGATGTGACTGAGCCAACTCGTCACAAGAGTCCAACTCGTACTCTGACACGTAGCAACGGAGCGTTTTTGTACGAGATTTGGGCTTTGATGTTTCTAGAGCCGGACCGGGCAACGCCCCTCGCCTGGCCTGAGTTCGAGTAATTTAAAGGCCGCTGGCCGCCGCACGTGCGCGTCCGGCGGGATCAATGTGTCTGGATTCCGATCGTCCTGCGGCTTTTGATGCGGTACGCCCGGGTTTCCGTGCAGCAGGCGTGGACGAATCTTGAGTGTTTGAATGGTCGATCATCATGATCGTGTGCTCCTCCGTATGGTTTGTAACGTTAATCAATGTAGAATAAAGGAAGCGTAGCAGTTGGGTTCGTGATTTGTGCGAGAATCTTGAGGTGGAGCAATAGTTTTCTTATATAGTGTTTGAAGAATCTCAGAGGTATTTGAATATTGATAAGAAAAAGGTCCTGAATATTATCCTAAAAGGATAACCAGTAATTTTCTAGGAAATAAATTGGGGATAATGGTTAAATGGATTATCCCTTAATATTATTCCCAGAAATATATCCTTCTTATCCCCAAATAAGAGTAAAAAAAAAGTTATCCTATGGATTTACCTTTTGCATTTGACATGATCAATGGGCCAAGGGATATCCTTAGGGATAGCTAGGGAACAAACTCTATCTCGTACACTTATCCATGGATAATACATTTCTACAGGGATAAGGGATATAAAGTTAACAAAAAGGGATAGTACATGTTAATCCATGGATATTTCTAAATTTACTAGGAATGCAGGAATAGTTGGTTATCCCTTCAAATAAATGTAAAAAAGTATCCTATAATTTACCTTTTTTATTTGATTTCAAATAAAAGGATATCCCTACCAGGATAGATAATATCCCGTATCCCATAGGGGATGGATATATATTTTTCCTATCAAACACTACCTAAGGGTTGATTTGCTGTTCAAGAGAATTTAGAAAAATATATTATTTTAAAACTAAAGCCTATTTTATTTAATAAATATAATTTTCAGTTGCCACCCATAGCATGCGTTAGAAGAATTTAAGTTGATAGACATGAGATATATCAAATGCACGAGATGGCCTGTTTTGGTTTAGAATATTTCTTTTTAAATATTTTTCCTATATTCCTTTGTTAAAATTCATATATCGTTATATGTACGCTGAGAGGACTCATTTTTTTATGTAAAAGCTTTCAATAACCAAAAATATATCTATATTGGATGTAGTCTTAAAATGTATTCATAATATAGCATTTTATTGTATCCAAATAAAACTCTTGCAGGTTCTTTTACTTTGTTGCCTTTTGAACATTAGCCCTTAAAAATTTCATGTCTTCAAACTAAGCACGACTACTGCATGATACATCAAAGCAAGTACACCATTTCACATGAACTACTTAGTTTATGATATTTCATCTTTTAAGTCACCATTAGTTAGTAAAGTTTGCAGAAATATTTTTAGTTATCACTAATTAATATCAACACAATTATATCTTATTGATACTTTTTCTATCAACTTAAGCTTTTAGAGTTAATTGATTGCTCCATATAGTATTAAAGATAAATTTGTTGAAGATTATGAGTTTGAGTCACCCCTCCATACTGATTATTTATTTAGTTCCCATGATTATTATATGACTTATTTTAATTATTTTTTATGTAGCCCAGAACCAGAGAGATCATAAACAAGTTTAGGTATTTTATCACCAACTATAATATGCATCAAGTATTTTAGATTACCAAAGACTTATAATCTCATATTAGACTCTTAACTCATATATAAATATATAGTAAAAATGTATATAATATAATATAATATAATAACATTAAATTTAATATTAATATAACATATAACATGCATTAAATAATTTATATTTAAATATTATTAAATATATTATTAAATACATAACATTAAAAAATATAATATTTTAAAATAATTTTTAAAGAATTCTTATTTTCTTACCTACAAAAGTAGAATTTAAAAATATGATAATCAAATTACGATGTAGTAATTTTATAATTAATTTTGTAATCCTAGAAATGTGAGCTCATGTTGCCCCAACAAATCAAACATGATAATTTTATATTTTTAATCATCTAATTATCAAGGACAAAATAAGAAGAATATAAGATTTCTGATATTTCATTCTCAAATAATTGAAGGTTGTTCCTGCTTCATGTTGAAGTTACATATAATTTAACAGATGGAGTCCTCAAAAGGTAAACATTGATTTATTGTGTAACACTTTACATGGATGTGATCTTTTGGCTATATTTAATGACTTTAAATCTATTATTCTATAGGCTTGTGTTTGCTTAGTTTTGATAATGTTACTGCTAGTGAGACATAAGTGGATGGAGAAAAAATTTCACAAGAAGCAATTGCTATGATAACACTGATAACAAGACATTCAATATATTTTAACGCCGTAATTGTGATGATGCTCTATTTGATAGCCATGGCATTCAAGGTTGCCGATTTGCCACCATAGCCTAAAAAGTACTAGTGCTAGATGACCGCTAAATGCAATATAAACTAATTTGACTACAATATTGGGAAGATTAGATGGAGTTTAAAGAGTTTAGAGATGAGATAATTTACAATAGAAAGTTAAATTGCATATCAAAATTTCAAAGGCTCTAACTTACCTATACAATGTCAAATAAATATTTTTTTTCCTTTAGAAATTGAGTAATTTTTTAAGCTCCATCATGGGGAACCATCCTATCGGAAAAAAACATAAGTAAACCATACCATCAAGGTCTAGCATGAGTAACATTTGTAGAGCCATGGTGTCTATGTATAATTAATAAATCTTAATTTTTTTTAAAGTATTGCAACTCTTCTTAAAATTGAGTAAACCAAGATCTTAGTTTATGTCCACATTGATATCTCAATATTATCTTGATTACAATCCATTATCACATTAGATTTAGGAGAGAATCTTTCACATGGTGAGAGCACAGAAAAACAATAGATGTCAGTTGACAAAAACTATAACCTTTCATAGAAAATTCCTCAAGCTAATGCTTTTGCATTGAAAACGGAGAGAAAAAAAAAAAACTAAATCAAACCTAGCCCCAAGTAGGTGGGTGCGATGATAAAGCTTAAGTCTTCGCCTTAGGCTCCACCTTAAGATGGTCCTAGAGTGTCAAAGAATATGTAACAAATAAGAAGCGCAGTTCAACTCAACTTAACCAAACTTTAGCTTCGGATGGTTATTCTCCATCATATAAACACAATAGCTTAGCTGAATCAAGAGAATCAACTTTAAGTTATTGATAACTAACAAAATCTAAATATGGAGAGAGGAATGATCACACATTACATACAACAATATAATTCGAGAATGTAATGAGTAGATTACTACAAAGTAATTTTGTAATTAATTTTCAATTCCTAAAAATATGAGCTTATGTTACCAAGGCAAATCAAATGATAATCTTATATTTTTAATAATCTAATTATCAAGGACAAAAGTAACAGAAATGTAAGATTCTCAAATATTATATTTTCAAATAATTGGATGTTATTTCTGCTCCAGGGTGAAGTTACATACAATTTAATAGATGGAGTCCTCAAAAGTTTAATACTAATTTATCATGCAACACTTTACATGGATGTGATCTTTTAGCTATATTTTAATGATTTTGAATATGATATATTGTAGACTTGTATTTACCTAATTTTGATAATGTTGATAATGACGAAACATCAAGTGGATGGAGAAGAAATTCCATAAGAAGCAATTGCTATAGTAACACCGATAGTATGGCATTTAATGTGTTTGAAAAGCCACAATTATGATGCTATTTTATATGACGGCCGCAACATTCATCGAGGTTGCTAGTATTCCACCATAACCCAAAAAGTAGTAGCGCTAGAAGATCACTATATTCTGTTAATTGATTACTGCATTTTGCTATAGTCACTTAAAAAATAAAAATAGATTTATAATAAATTTCAAAAATATGGTATATTGATTATTGTATTTTGTTATTATAAACCATATGCAACAATTTATCATTTTTGAGAATGTGATTACTAAGAGTAAGATTAATAAGAATGTAAATTTTAGTGATATTACATTATTACTAACTAAGAAATTTATATACGTAAGAAGGCAAATTTTAATATATGAAAGATAATAATACTGTAAGATATCAAGCAGCACTGCATCTTGTAAATTCCATTGCAAAGATATAGGAAGAATGTGTACACTTAAGTCCAAATTGACTATGATTACTTTCTAGGGCTAGAAAAACACTGAGTTAGTCATGAATAAAGTCTTAGCCTATTGGCTTTAACAAGCTAAGTTCAAAATTACATACTTGCTTACTCACAAGTCAAGCTTGAGCAACACCAAGCTCAGCTTGACTAACAATTTAGGTAGGTAGGCATTATGTGCTCTAAGTCATATTGGCCTTCATAGAACTTTGGCAGGAAATAGTAATAAAAAGTAGATGAATAGCAAAATATTCAGCAAGGTAAGTCAAATGATAGAATTGTAGTTACCATATAGTATAATAAATGTTAAGCTTAGAAATTTAATCCTTAGATAAATGAAGAATTAGGCGCATGAACAAGAGCTCGATAAGAATATAATTGTGCTATACTTTAAATAAGGCTTTTAAGCTATTATTAAACTTTCATTTTTACCCAAGTTTGACCCAACAAACCAAATAAAGCATCAATTTATAGGTACCATTGATGGCTTACCTCATTTATAGTAAAACCACAAATATTGGGTTACCACATAACCATCCCAAGTACTACTAGACTAGTTAGGTCCAAATCAACCTTTGCTTTTCACATGCTGGTTAGGTTTTATTTCAAATAAAATTTGTTTTGAAAATATAATTTGACTTTATCCACATACCAACTTGGTCTAAAATGGGCTAGATATTAGTTCATCCAATGTAATCAAATTCTATTTGTTTCCTCATCATCTGCTTTATCCCCCATAGGTTACATTTTAATAGAAATTAATCTTCAAGTAAATTTGAGTTGCATTACCGAGCACAACATTTTTTTTTTTTCAATTCCCTCAACTTATTGTTTATATTATTTCCGAATTTTCTTCTAGATAATGTTACAACAAGTCCAAAATCTGCTTGCAGCCTATGAATGTAGCAAGGAAATTATTACAATTGATGCCAAGATGGCCCTGAGAAATTCCATGTACGCAGCTCAAAGCATATCTAGGTTCTATACAGAGAAAGAAAAAGAAAAGAAAAAAAAAAGGCAGGTCCCACGGCTTTGACCGTCGGGATCAAGCCTTCTTATTCGGCGGCGATTGACCGTTGACGGAGACGTCAATGCTTCATTATTCGGCGGCGAACTCGCGCACGTTTTCCCGGCCGTCGCTGTCTCCCTTCGCGCACTCGCGTACGAATCAGGAGGCTTGGAAAGGGAAGTACGAAATGCCGATGCGCGGCGTATGATATGCCGATACGTATGGAATTCATTCCACCGTGGGACCGGACAGGTGCCACGAAAGCCTCCCAATTCCAGTCACCAAGGATTTCAATATTTCGTTTTATGCGGGCTCCGAGATCAGATGGACGGATGATGGATGGTTGCGATTTTTGGTGCACGTGGACGGCAGATCTGGCTTCTCATAAAATATTAGCGTAGATGCAACGGATGTTGAGTGGGAGGGGTGAAGCGGCGGCGTCGGCGGAAGCCAAACCTCTCGAATTCCACTCAAGCGCCAACCTAATTGCTTTGAAGTCAAGGCTGTGTTTAATACGGTGGACAAGAGAATATTTTTTAAATATTTTTTTATTCTTAAATACTATAACTACATAGTATATTAAAAAAAATTAATCAAAAAAAATAACTCATGTTTAACCATAGATTATTCTATGAACTTATTTCCTAAGATAGTGTTTGATAACTTTTTGGCTATCCTGGATAAATGTATATGATAGCATTTATCCAGGGGATAGCTGAGGGGATAAGCACATTTTTAAAATTACAACTCTGCCATCAAGGGATAACTTTAGTTATTCATGGGTTTCCTAGGGAATAAGTCCAGAGGATAACCCATGGTTAAACATGGGTTATCCTCTCTGGTTAAACTTTTTAGCACTATCCCCTATAGCTATAGCATTTGGGGATAAAGAAAGAAATCCAGGGGATATCTCCCCTTATCCATCATATCAAACACACCCTAAGGTAGTGTTTGATAGAAAAAATATTATCCATGGATAAGTGTACGGGATAGAGTTTATCCCCTGGCTATCCATAGGGATATCTCTTGACTATCCCATTGATCATATCAAATGCAAAAAGGTAAATCCATAGGATAACTTTTTTTTACTTTTTTTACTTTTAGGGAAAAATTGAGGAGATATTCCATGGTTAACCATGGATTATCCCTTTGGTTAACTTTATTTCCAGCTATCCCTTATAGTCAAACACTACCTAAGAAATTTAGGAATAACTAAAATTATTCCTTAATGACATAGTGATAATTTTAAAAAGATACTTATCTTCTTAGTTATTCTTTGATAAATACTATTTTATACATTTATTTAGGATAGTCAAAAAAAAAAAAAAAAAAAAAAAAAAAAAAAAACAAAAACAAAAAAACAAAAAAAAAAACAAAAAAAAAAAAAAAACAAAAAAAAAAAAAAAAAAAAAAAAAAAAAAATCAAACATAGCAAGTAACTCGAGTTGAGCCGGTTTGGGCAGCTTATAAAATTAGTAGCCGTGGTTTCCTTCCTCGTTCCCTGTTTCGTTCTCTTGCCACCGGTCCTCGGTCCGGCGGTCCCCATCCTTACCAGAAAAGAAAGGAAGAGGATTCGTCCCACCAAAAAAGAAAGGAAGAAGCAATATGCGCTGAATAAAATCCGTTATCTACCAAGATGGAAATAATAAGCAAAGAAGGAAGAAAAAGGAGACCAAAAAAAAATCTCATGGACCGACGGAGACTACTTCTTTCCGCCCTCCTCTTCTTCTTTTCCTTCACCTCCTTCGCTCACGCCACCGGCGTCTTGCAGGTCCGCCACAAATACGTCCACCAGAAGCGCGCCATCGCCGATTTCCGCGCCCATGACGGCCGCCGCCATGGCCGGATTCTCTCCGCCGTCGATCTCCCCATCGGTGGCATCGGCCTCCCCACCAGCACCGGGTCCGCTTCCAACTCCTGATTCACTTCCTAGCTAACCATGGTCTCGATTACCCGAGAATTGAGTTGAATCGAATTCGAAGATTGCTTAATTGTAGGCTTTATTTTGCGGAAATCGGGATCGGAACGCCTTCGAAGAAGTACTACGTGCAGGTCGACACTGGGAGCGACATTCTGTGGGTGAATTGCGTCACCTGCACCCGCTGCCCCAAGAAGAGCGACATCGGGGTGGGAGTTGTCATCCATTCCTTCCTTGGATCTCATGTTGTAGCTTCTAAAGCTTTGATTAGGGATTGGGTCTTTGTTGCAGGTAGAACTGACGTTGTATGACCCGAAGGGTTCCAGTAGCGGAAGTCTGGTGTCGTGCAATGATGAATTCGCATGTCCATGTCCCAGAATGGGAGTCAGGGCTGCTCGCTGGATGTGCCATGCGAATACAATGTGATGTATGTAGACGGGAGCTCGACTATCGGGGTCTTTGTCACGGATTTGGTACAGTATAACCAAGTCTCTGGTAATCACCAAACAATACCAGCCAATGCAAGTGTTTCATTTGGGTGAGTTACATTCTACTGGTTCTGCAGCTAAATGGGTAGCTGCAACTAAATGTGCATAGTGTTTTCTTTTTGCTTCTCCATTATCGCTTTAGGCTGGCTGTTATGGATATGTGTTGCCTATAATCACAATAATTTGCTACAGAATATTTTCTCACAACTGCATGCAGTGAATGTTTTAAAGATTTGCATGAGAAGGAACGCGCACTTGGTTGGTATTTGTATGGACTCGAGGATATGCTTGTATGACTTAAAATACGGTAACTTCTAGATAAACTTGTATTTGTGTTTGGTTCTAATATTCCATATACATTGTATTAGAGGAGCTGGCCTATGGTAGAACTTTAGCAAAACATTATGAGCAGTTGGAATGTTGGGTGAATGAGTCGTTATACACCTTAGAGACTTGAGAGGAAGAGCATATATTTGTTAATAGTTTTGACATGAAGAGGAGGTGCAAGAACTTACGAGTATGGTGGCATAAGATTGTTAAGATTGGTGTCTTGCAGAGCTTGGAAAAGTAGAAATATAATCAATCATATTATTAAGCTTGTGATAAAACTGGTTATGAACAATGCCAAGAAGTTTCTTAGTTGGTTTGGACATATGCAATGTGAACAATAGTTTGTGGTGAGCTTTCAAATCAGGCTTAAAACTGCTGCAAAAAGCACGCACAAAAAAAAATACTTTAGACCACTTGAGGCTTTTGAATGCACATTTCTTATTGGAAGAATCTTACCTATATTTGAACCATGGTGAAGTTTGGTTTATAAAGCTAGTCCTCAATAGATTGTGAGATGCTTATTATTTATATTTAGATGTATGTTGGCAGAAAAGTTGGGGGGTGGGGGGGGGGGGGGGGGTGGGTTGTCTTATTTGATGCATTTGGGTATGGAAGATATTGTTAAACATTTTATTTTCTATTTTTACAAGCAAACGAAGAACAATTATGGAATAAAAAAACAGTGATACATGAAGCAAAAAAATGTGATATTAAGTAGCATCTTGCTGGCTAATTTAGTTTTAGGAATTTGGAATGCGATATAGAGATAAGTTTTTCCTAGTCTTTTTTACTAAGGTTTGCAATTTTGGTATTGGACCTCATACCGCTACCAATTGGTACAGTGTTGGTACGCCTGCTATAGGTGTCAACCTGGCATGCTCGGACTTAGTAAGTCTCTATACCAAGTTAACACTTCTAATATGCCATGGTGGGTCATACCATGCCGTTTACTGTTTAGTATGAGAATATCAAACTTTTATGACTTCTTGGCCATTTTTACAGCAACTTTTATTGTCAAGCTTTTGTTTTTGAGTTATTCCACTTTCATGCTTCCAAATGGATCTCAAAGGGAAATGTGACGACTGTTCATCATTTTGTTGTGGAAGGATGATTGCAAGCAATTTCATTGCTTAATGCCTACTTCTGATTCTTATGGTCCAATTTCAACACAACACTTGTATCTGGAATGCTTGCTATACCACATTGATCAGAGCTAATGCTGATGTTTATGAGCAAAAGATTGGATTATTTTCAGTGTGAAAAGACCATGATAGATCCTTATTGCATCTATCTTGTACGCCTTTTCCTGCCGATGCCATTTAGTTGCTGGAACTTGATGGCATGGTTCTTTTATTAGTTTGATTGTGCATCCAGTAACAACCAATCTCTTGTTGATACCAGGCTTCTCAGCTAAAACTACTTCTAAGACCATTTTAGATGCCAATTGGAAATACAGGATTTATCACTGAGCTTGAGGAGTTGGTTAGCTAAAAGCTTCATTCACTAATTGGAAGTCAATGGCTCTACGTGATTGCAGTGTTGGTGGCCAATAGTTGGTGAAAATATTCTCCCTTAAAGTCATGGTAGTACTGAAAGACTAAATGTTATGCATTGCAAGACAAAAATGCTTCTATTTGGTGTTTGTTTTCTGAACATTTTATGGATTTTTATACCACTGATTTTTGACAAATATATTTGAGAGTTGGACATGCTTTGTTCGAATATTCTGACATAGCTAGATGGATGAAAACATAAATAAATCTTGGAATGACACTACATGACTCCATACCATTTTGATTTGGAGCAGCATGCCCCATGCCCCAATAGTTAGACCGAGATCTACAAAACAAAGGAGGACTTGATATAGAATTAGGGAATAACCCTCTTGTAATGGCCCAAACCTACCTGCTGGCCCATTTAACCTATTAGCAAGCTGGGTTCACGTGGCCTTAAAAACTCAAGTCTAAGTTAATTGGTAAAAAGTAAACTTGAGTTATAAACCCTTCAAACCATTCTTTCTCATCTAATGTGGGACCATTTATAAGAAGATTATAATCTTTGCTTTTTGTCGAGCAGCATCCTCATCGCACGCTACAAGCTAGCCAGAATGTACCTCGAGCAATTACAAACTTAGTTCAAATTTATTAGTAGTGAGTGAACTTAAGTTGTAAATCAACTATTTGCTATCCGATATGGGACTATTCGTTAGGGTACTACACCTATGCTATTTTCATGAATGTTAAAGGATCTATATCCACTCTCTGTACAATAGAAACACCTAATGAAAATTCTTCATTCGTCTTTCTATAATCTTTTCTTAGCCTTTGGAATTTTCTCAATCTACGAAAATGCTATGTTGATACATAGTTCTTTTCTTCAACCTCTTCTTCTCACAGTAATCCTACATTTCTTCTTCTATGGTAGATCATAAATGATGTCCAACCATTTCCCTTGACTGATTGGTCTAGGTATTGACAATATCTTGCATCCAATTCATGTGCGTCCGATTCATGAAACCATCATGCGTATTATTCCATGATATCCTCCTGTTGATGTAGCTCTGTTTTAAGATTACCCTCGTCTCTACCATCCTATGATGTTGTGGTTTGCTTTTATATGGGTGCCATTGTATCATTAACCACATAAGCTGATCTTCACAAAATTTAATGAGCCTTATAAGATTGATGCTATTTACAAAATTTATCACAACTAGAAGACTTATCGAGGAAAACTTTTGGTTTGCTTTTGATGCAGTGTGAAGAGTAAAGAGTAATTTGATTGCCAGAAATTAAAATCGGAGATCAAATACAAATTGAAGAGCATGGTGGCCGAATCGATGTAGAACCTGGATGGTTCACTAGTTTGGCTTGATACAGGAACCAAACCACTCCGAACCAGCCAAACCATGCTAAAAAGCCCAGTTTGGCTTGGTTTTGTGGTTTGGGTGGGTCATGAGTATGGTTTTGAGGAATAAAAGAGATGGATAATGTGAGTCTCCTATGAGTGAAAAGCAAAGTGTGGTGCTCCTTAAGGCATACATTTTTGAATAAATAGTAGAATAATTCATATAAGCTAGATTTATAATATAATAGAAGAAAAGAAACCAAATTATTTAAATTATTTTAGAAAAATATTCAAACTATTTGCAAAAGTTTTTCTCAATAAAAGATCCATGATTGGTCTTATTTTTTACTTTTTAATGGATAAATGACCTAATTTGATCTTAAAATTCTTTCCAAAATATCATTGATTTTTGCACTGATTCTAAGATATAATCTAAAATATAAAAAGTGGACAACTGATTAGGATAATTTATGTGTTCGTTTTTTGATAGCTAAAATTGATGATTTGATTTCAAAAAATCATTGCAAATTGTTACTTATTTTGGAAACTCAAAACTGATTTGAATATCATTACTAGACCTTTTGGGAAGAATTTTCTTTCCTTTTAACAATTGAGATCATTTAAGTTATTTTAGAAAAAATTATTGAAACTTTTTTTAAATCTTTCCATATCAAGAGATCTATACTCAACTAAACTCCTAAGCCTTTTCGTCGGCTACATGAATCTGCTTCCTCTACTCTGCTCTATCAGGACCAAGTCGACATTCAAATTATAAATAGTTATATATTTTTTAATTATTTTGTTCATGTTAGTTTAGGTCTACCTCTACCTCTATCCTTACCATGTATTGTTAAAAGATCACTCTTTCTAACTAGAGTATCTAAAGGTCTACGTTGTATATGTCCAAACCATCGCAATTGATTTTCTCATTTTATCTTCAATTGGGACTACTCCTATCATTTCTCTTATGTTATTTTTAATTCTATCTTTTAAAGTTTTACCACATATCCATCTTAATATACGCATTTTGTTACACTTAATTTATTCACATGTTGTTTTAATATTGCCCAACACTCTGTTCATATAGCATAGTTGGCCTAATAACGATTTTATAGAATTTTTTATTTTTTTTAATGGGATGCATGGATTATAATACTTCCAAAGCGCTCCATTTAATCCATCATGCTTTAACTTTATGATTCATATCTTCACCTATTTCACCTTCTTACTGGATAATTGATCCCAAGTACCTAAATTTTTTACTCCTTAATATCTCTTGGCTTGCAATTTTCACCGTTTTTCATTTATATTTATACTCCTACTAAAATTATATTCATGTATTCAGTTTTAGTTTTACTAATCTTAAAACCTTTATATTCTAAAGCCTCTCTCCAAATATCTAGCTTAGTATTTACTCCATATTTAGTTTCATCAATTAACACTATATCATATGCAAATAACATATACCATGGGATATCATTTTGAATATGTTTGGTTAATTCATCCATAACTAATACAAAAATATACGGACTTAAGGTAGATTCTTGATGTAACCTAAAGTAATTGAAAACTCACTAGTTTCACCACAACAGTTATTGCTCTATCATACATACTTTTATCAATTCTATGTACCTTTTAACTTTTTTTTATCTAAAATCCATCATATTATTTTTTAGGTACTCTATCATATGCTTTCTCTAAATCAATAAAGACCATATGAAGGTTTTTTTTTCTATATCTCTCATCAATCTTCTTAATAAATAAATAGCTTCCATGGTCGATCTTCCAGTTATAAATCAAATTGATTATTTGACACCAAAGTTTCAGCTCTTATTCGATTTTTTATTACTCTCTCACATAATTTCATTGTATGACCCATTAGCTTAATCCCTCTATAATTTGCACATTTTGAATATCTTCTTTATTTTTGTATATGTATATTAATGTACTTTTTCTTCAACCATCCGACATTCTTTAGTTGCTTCAATCTTGTTAAATAAATTGGTTAACCATATAACTCCAATTTTTTCTAAGCCTTTCCAAACCTTAATAGGGATTGCATCTGGTCCTATTGCCTTGCATTTTTCATTTTACTCAAAGCCTTTTTAACCTCAAGCATGCTAAATCGACAAAAAAATTTATGTTCATTTGTTATTTCTTGGTTATCACATTCTTCTACCCTTAAATTTATTAAATTATTTTTATTTAATAATTTTTTAAAATAATTTTTTCGTCATTTTTTTATCTCTTCTTCTTTTACTAAGACTTTCATCTTCATCCTTAATACATTTAATATAATCAAGATCTTTTGTTTCTTTTCTCTTAGTTTTGCTAGTTTATATATAGTCTTTTCACCTTCTTTCGTATCTAGTTTATTATATAAATCATCATAGGCTTTAAGTTTGGCATTACTTACCGTTTTTTAGTTTCGTTTTTGCATCCTATACTTTTAAGACTTTCTTCATTCCTAGCCTCTTGTCAAATTTTATAGTTTGTCCTTTTAAACTTGATGGCAGCTTGAACTTCCTCGTTCCACCATTAAGTTTTCTTTCCTACTAGTCCTTACTCCTTTTGATTCTCCTAGAACTTCTTTTGCTATATTTTTTATGCATTTAGTTGCTTTTTTCACATTAAATTGGGATCACTATTTATATTCATAGTCCTTTTCTTACTAACTTTTCTTTAAATAATTCTAGTTTTTTTTCTTTTAAATTTCATCGTTTAATTTTTGGATTAGTAGTTTTACGTTTTACTCATTTTATCCATATGTCTGCCACCATTATCTTATGTTGTGAAGTTAAACTTCTTCTGGAATAACTTTACAGTTTTTGCATATTATTTATCTATCTTTCTAGTTAAGAAAAAGTCTATTTGACTTTTATTAGATCCACTTTTAATGTTATTAAATGTTTATCTCTATTTTTGAAACAAATGTTTGCTATTGTTAGATCATAAGCCACTGCAAAATCTAATAAGCTCATGCCGGCTTCATACCTATCTCCAAATCCATATCCTTCATGTACCATTTCATATCTATCTCTCTGTTTACCTATATGTCCATTAAAATCTTCTCCCAAATATATCTTTTCTTCTTGTAGTATTTTTGCATTACTTCATCTCTGTCTTTCCAAAATTATATCTTAGTTTGTTGGTCTAATCCTACTTATGGTGTATATGTACTAATTATTTTAATTATATTATTCATAATTATAAGTTTTAGTAATATAATTCGATCTCCGTTCCTAGTTACCTTAACAACATATTCCTTAAAATTTTTATCTACAATTATTTTACTTCCATTTCTATTTTTATATTTTTCAGTGTAATATAATTTATCCTGTATTCGCTATTTCTCTAAATTTTTTACCTATCCATTTAGTCTCTTGTAAGCATATTATTTTTATTTTTCTCCTAATCATAGTGTCCACTATCCCATAGCTTTATCTGTTAGTGTTTCTATGTTCCAAGTTACTATTCTAAGCTGACTATCATGGGCTAACTTCTTTACCCGCACTCGTTGTAGTGCAGGAACCCTTGCTCACTTATCACCGCATCCAGACGCCGGTGCACACCCCTTGTCCATTTTTTGAAACATCCGGAGGCAGATGTAACATGTCTCTTAACGGGGACGTTCTAATCCTTTGCACATTTGATTTAGTAGATTCATATTTTAAGGGATCTGATAGAGTTTTACGCTGGTTGTCAACTACCCAACGCAACCCTCCTTCTTTACCCGGCTTGGGACCGGCCTTGGCGGAGTTATCAAGAGATCTATGATTATTCTATTTTTTTCTTCTTTAATGGATGGATAACTAATTTGGTTTCAAAATTCTTTCAAAAGTATCATTGATTTTTGTACCAATTCCAGAATGACAAATATCAAAAGGTGGATAATTAATTGAGATAATTTATATTTTTTTAGTAACCCAAATTAATGATTTGGTTTCTAAAAATCATTGAAAGATATTACTGACTTTGAAAAGTTGAGATTGATTTGGATATTATTACTAGACCTCTATGGGAATTCTCCTTGTTAAAAACCGAAATCATCTAAGTTACTTTAGAAAAATATATTTATTTTTTTTTCAAATCTTTCCTTATTAAGAGATCCATTGCTTGTCTAATTTTTTCTTTCTTTAAATGGATAAATGACCAATTTGATTTGAAATTCTTTCCAAAATATCATTGATTTTTTATATGATTCCAAAATATAATATACAAATATGGAAAGTAGACAATTAAATAAGATAATTGGTATTCTAAAAATAATAATGGGAGCATTTTTGTATAAAAATAGAAAAAATGTTAAAAAAAGGATTTTGATTGGTGCACTAGTAGTTTAGTTCAGTACGGTATCGTATGGAACCATATTGGGCCGCTATCGAAACCGTATTGGTATCTAGTATGGCAATCCTTGTTAAGACAAACTGAATAAAAAACTCTTTGATAAATGAAAGAAGTCCTCTCAAAAAATTATTTTATTATCATGTCAAAAGCTGCCTTCACCCAATGTATTAAAAGCATGTATAGATTATGGCTCGTAATTTTAATTTGGGCATTAACCAATACAAAATCATAATAGAAATAGGACTCAATATAGAAACATGTTAGAATTATTGAAGTACAAATATAGAAACTTGACCAAAATTCAATAGTATCTCTTATGGAAAGTTTATAGAAAAATCTGATGAAATCTTTTTCTCGCAAAACCATTGGCTCCTTTGAAGTTGGCATAGTCTATTTGGTCATAGTATTTTTTGGCTGCACCTAGTGTTGTGTACTTTTTTCATGAAATTGGGCACATTAAGCTTTATGTACGCAGATGTACATGAAGCTTTATGTCATGGATTCTTCTTGTATGTTTATGTGAAGCATGACTGTTATGATAAGCATGATTTGGTGGAGTATTTTGAGCATGTTGTGCACACGAAAACCTTTACTTTGCACCAATCATTTTTGAAAGTTATTCCTTTGGGAAAATGTTAATGGAAATGTAAGTGTTGCACT
Organism: Calamus simplicifolius; assembly: GCA_900491605.1. Lineage (NCBI taxonomy): Eukaryota > Viridiplantae > Streptophyta > Magnoliopsida > Arecales > Arecaceae > Calamus > Calamus simplicifolius. Next base: position 370,267 of record UESW01004714.1, on the reverse strand, counting down.
TTGATGGAATCGTGAGAATTTAACCCACATATTAAAATAGCCCAAGTAAATATTATGGATGGGGAACTTCATCAACATGGATTATCCATCTTTGGTGGACGGGAAAAAAACTTCTCAAAGTTCTCTTGCATGCATTTCTTCATTACCATCCTTTGCTTTAAGATTGCAGCCTTCAGCTTAATGCGTGAATTGTAGATCCATCCTGATGCTTTTAGTTAACATTCCTTAGCCATATAAATGTTGTGAACCCTGATCGCAATGGCAAACAAAATAGGGAATTTGGGATAACTGTGATCGCTTCGAGTGGATTACGCCTTCAGATGACTACTTTGAAGGGTCAGACTTCCTAATAACCACTTTGAGGGGGTTGAGCCTTCAAACAAAAGAAAATAGTAATATTATTTTACCATGATAAGCCAAAAGGGCTGTTACATAAGTATAGGGTTAAAACCCTAATTACATAAGTATATAAAGAAACCTTCTAGTAAATTAATGCATAATTAAGGAAATAAATCATTATTTAAGTGTAGGAGTTTTCTTAATAACTAAACCTTCAAATTGAGGAAATCTTATAGATTTGAAAGATCTCCAAAATTAAAGAATTCTATCATTCCACCATCCTTAAAATCAACCTTGTCTTCAAGGTTGGAAATCAAGAAACTTCTTCTACTGCTTGTCGAAGTACGCACACATGGGCTCTTCCATTATCTTTATTTGCAACCCCATTAAAATAGAACCTTGGTCTATATGTATCTATTGAAGTCCAACCATGAACAATAGATATAAAGTTTGTGAGGTTTTCATTAGATAATGCAGTAGCTTTTGCGGAGTAGGATCAAAAGTAAATCCATGTGAGAATCGATTTATTGCTTGTATTAAACTAGACGTATCATCCAATTTTATAGTACCGGTACCATGCATTAGAGAATTTTGCAATAATGGATGATTGTTTTGTGGCATCTTAGTTTGCCATGCTTCTAATGGCTTCACTGTAATTTGTGAGGACTGGTGAGACTTAGATGTTGATGTCGAACTCCCTGAGACAACTATTTGAGAAGAAGTTGCTGGCATTAATAGATGCTTGTACCAAGAAAAGAATTAGAAGTCTTGTACATACTGCTGAAGCACTGTTGATTTTTTTAAAATGCACCATCAATGTCTTCAGTTTGCAGGCTTGAGTAATAAAAATCTTGGCCATCTAGTGCAAGAATGTTATAATGGTCGTTCCATTCACTAGGTGGTTCAAATCCCATGTGATCCACACCATCAGGAGATGGAACAATTGTTGCATGGGTTCTAGACCAATATCAAAAATTGTCTCTTTAGATCTAAATTTGGAGCCAATATGCATCTCTGTATTAGAATAGCTATCATTTTGCTTGCATAAAGCAAGCAGTTGCTCTTCCTTGAGCCTACCAACCCAATAACTTTAGTTATATTGGTTGGCTGAAACATACGAACTGCATGCTTGATTTCTTCTTTAAGTCCATCAATAAAGCAGATTACAGAAAATTCTTTAGTTAACCCTATAGTATTATTAATGAATTGTTCAAATTGGGATTAATACTCACGCACCATGGAGGTTTGGCACAACTTGACGAGTTCTTCATTAGAACAGGAAAGTTTATGGCATGAGGTTTGGGATTGGATCATTCCTTCCATTTCTATATAGTGATCAAATCCTTGTTGTCGATCTGGTGACTGTTACTTAAAGATTTACCAATATTTTCTTTTCTTGTACCTATAATCATCTTTTTCAAATCAGTCAAAGTATCAATTAGCTGCTTATTAGATTCTCGTAGCTCAAATACATATGCTTCTATTATTTCTCTTAAACTTTTTATATCACTTTCCATATGCTTCTCCCACTGTTGTTGATAAGTTCATTCTGTCATATCTTTATAGATCTTGGCAACAAATCTCCTTGAAAATAAGAAAGAACTCTTTCTTCTCTTTTTTCTTTTTTTTTTTTTTTTTTTTTGAGATTGCACAAAGATCTACTGCCTGGATGTTATAAGACTCACGGCCAAATGGATGCGATGGCTCGGCAGTGCTGAAGAGGCAGGCGGATGAGTTGTTTCAGTCAGGGCGCAGACGATGTAGGGATCCGACAGCGGTTTGAAAGATGGGGCCCGGTGACAGATTAGGGATCACATGGGAAGGAAGAGGAGAGTGTCGCCGATGGCTCGGCCTCTGCGATGTCATGGAGGAAGCAGAGAAGAAGGGTCGAGGACGATGGCTGTGACGGTGAGATGAGCTGCTCGTTGGCAGCAGTAGAAAAGAAAAGGCTGTGGAGAAGGAAGGAGGAACCATTGTGGTGTCAATGGAGGAGAAAGGGGGCCCCGAAACTTGTGACGGTGGGAGTTTGGCTTGGAGGAAGAAGGGAAGGGAAAAGCAAAGGAGAGGTCAGTTGCAAGGAAGAAGACGAAGGAGGTAGCCACAGTGCTCGATAATAGAGGTGGTGGTCAAGATGAAGTCATGCAATGTGGGATGGGGATTGAAAAAATTGCGCGGAAGGAGGCGGTGCAACAAGAAAGGAGAAGAGATTTTTTTTAGATGGAAAAATAGTAAATAAGGCTTTTTTAATTTTAAGGGAGGATAGTAACCAACGGTTTTGGAAGCTGCAATAAAACGTAAGGAAGATTTTTTTTTTGTTGGATAGGAGTTAAACGTTTTTTTTTTTTTTTTTGGGGGGGGGGGGGGGGAAGGCAACAAGAAGCAAGATTTTCTTTTCAATACTAGGATTTTGTCTATGAAAGAAAATAGAAGAAATAAGATGGAGAATAGAAAAGTACCAGGTTGTCGAAACCAGGCTCTAATATCAATTATTGTGAACCTCGATCGCGATGATAGACAAAATAGAGAATTTGGGATAACTATGATCGCTTCGAGGGGATCACGCTATCAGATGACTGCTTTGAAGGAATTAGACCTCCTAATAAGCACTTTGAAGGGGTTGAGCCTCCAAACAAAAGAAACCATAATATTATTTCACCGTGATAGGCCGGAGGGGATGTTATATATTTATAGGGGTGAAACCCTAATTATTCAAGAAAGCTAAATACAATTATATAGAGAAACCTTCTAATAGAACTAATGCATAATTAAGAAAATAAATCATTGTCTAAGAGCAAAAGTTTTCGTAATAACTAGATCCTTCAAATAAAGAAAATATTATAGATTTGAAAAGATCTCCAAAATTAGGAAATCCTATCAATAACTAGTAGAAGAACAAGATTATGCAACCAAGGAACTTGCTATGGTACCAAATTATTTAAATGCTTAGATGCTCTAATTCCAAACTACATAAGAGAGAGAGGATGGAGAAGACAAAGAAGAAGAGAACAAGAGAGAAGAGGAAGAAGATGATGTTGACAAACTCCATCCTGGAATCTTCCAAGCTTTATTATTTCAACTTATCAAACATCAATAACCTACGCTAAAAACTCAAAAAATTAACTTCAATAATTTCTAAATAACTATTTATACTTAAAAAAGAAGAATCTTAATGTAAACTTAAAGCTAATCTTAATCATTGACATAAATGCTTAAGAATGCCCTAAAATCATGACCATCCAAATTTTGTCCTGCTTTTAGGATCGATTGATCTGGATATAACCAGACTTGTAAACAAAGCTAACATAGGAGGCAAATCTTGCTTGGAACAATGTCTAAAGTGCCTAACTGATAGGCATTGGATATCAGCTCTGCCCATTTTCTGATGTTTCAGGCATCATTCTCAGGACTTCCTTTGCTTGCATGATTCATGAACCTGTGGAAATGTTATCCCGATAAAATATACAACTGACATAGCGTTCTTCCCAATTTCAAGTAGCATTTTCTTGGTGGATTGGTCTGTTATTGTGGTCAGAGAACTCGTTGCACCATGTTTCTTGCCTTTCGTGGGTCTGTGTGGTTCTTCTGTTTTGTCTTTTATCAATATTTCTTCTTGAGCTAGGGTTTTATTGAAGGTTTTCAGTTTCAAAGATCATAGAGATTGTAGGTCTTTTTCCTTTTAAAAAATTACATTTTACTTATATTTCAGATTAATTCTTAGAGTTATATTTAAAGTAGTTGATATATTGAGTAGGACTAGCATCAAAGATTTCATCACAGTTGTAAGATTGGTTGGTTATGGTCCAATATTTGTAGGATATGTTTTAATTTTTTTTTTAACATCATTATTTAAGCAGCTCCAATGAGTACAAATTATTTGAATTTTTTGTTCTCCTTTCTTTGGTGTGTTAATGTGTTTAATTTTGAAAATAAATTGTCAAAATTTCCTTTTCCATGTGGCATGCAGATGCATATCAGTTTGGTATCAATGCAAAATTTTAATCTCTTTTTTTTGGTTTTGAATATTCTTTTAAGATTTATGAATCTTTAAACTATGATTTTATGATGTTTTAATATTGTTTTATTTTATATTGATCCCAATAGATGCTTAGTGAATGGATGGTAATAATTAAACCTAGATTTTATAAGTTGGTAATCAAATGCATATCATTGTATGTCCTAGATTTCATCATCTACATACTTATGTTAAACGTTATCTTTTTCTTGAATTCTTGTTTTTGATTTTTGTTGTCATCCCCATACTTTTAAATCTACTGTTCTTTCCTTCATTTTATAGATTTACATAGGCTACATTATTTCGATATAGGTAGACATGACACCTAAAAGCCCAGTTACTGTTTGCTCTTAGGTTTATAGTTGCACACCTCTTTGTGTCTTTTTTTTTATTGTTATTGCCCAATCTTTTATTAAAGAGGCATTGGTCTAACTGGACTAGTTTATTCATGGGCAAAGACTTTGAGGAGAAATATTTCAAATATTTTGGTTAGAATTTTCTTATAAATCTTTCCTGTGAGATAGTATCAATTTTAGCCAAGTTTATACATTTATAGTTGAATAAGTCTAGCATGTTTCCTTATTATTGAGTTATGTGATTTGTACCAGGTTTAACATTCATTAGGGGTCATGTCCTATATTCACACTCCAACAAAATATCTAAAAAATTAATTTTAATTCAGATTAATGTAGAATTCTGCTAGGAATGCTTCAGAATTTTGACATAATTTTTTCAGATTTCACTAATTTTTGTCCTATTTTAGGATCAAAATGAAAAGAAAAAATGAGAAGAATAGACATAAGGAAGGGGATTATAACTGATTGTCTTGTAGTTAGGCTCAAGGTAGGCAAACTATCCCTTTTCTCTTCATTTTTATCATAAAACTTATCCTCGAGATCTGTCCTACTGATCCATACCGATCATACCATATATCGGTAAGGTATCGATATAGTACTGAGTTTTAATTCGACATGAGCTAAACTAATCTGAATTGAACTAAATTGTCCTATACCACTAAGTGTAGATTCGTATTGTTAGTATCATGTACTGTTACAATTAAGAGTAAGAAAAAAAGGGCACCCTGTGTCGGTACGAAGTGCATACCGTATGTATGGACCCATACCATATTGATTCGATAATGTATCGATACAGATCTTGGTATCAGTTTTGTAGACCTTTCTTACTCTCCTTTGAATGGAAAAGGAGAGGAGGCCAAGGGATGGCCTTTTTTAATTTTCGTTAGGGCTATATTCCACTCAATTTGAGCCGATTTAGGTCCCTTACTGACCTAACATGCCTTTTCAACTTGATGTTTCATGGTTCTAGTTGATATGCCTCAAATTGGTTTGAGGGCTTGAGACAATTTGATGTACCTTCTACCAAGTAATAAAGTAATCCTATCTTTGGAGAACATTGGCAAAGATTTAGCAGGTCTTTCAACATGAGGTCTTGGGCTTATGAGATCTCCTACCAATTTGATCTCTCACTGACATAGTTTCTAGATCTTTGGAGATACATGGATGTGTTTGTGATTCTAGTTAAGATCAGGAAAATTGGCAGGGTTAGGGCTCAAATCTGCATTTGATATCATGGTTATGAAGGCTGAAAGGATGCCTTTTGGGTTCATTGGGAATTGGTTGTGGGTTTCTGATTTTAAATGCTATGGGGGGGTTGATCGGGACTTTATGAGAAGTTGAGCCTGGCTTTCTTGGCTATGAGATAAGGCTGGCCTCCGCTGGTGCTGGGTCGCAATTAGGATGGCCCCAGAATCCTTGCTGTGTGCTAGGTTGTGGTCTTCTGACTGGAAAAAAGAATCCGATGAAAATTTTCCTTGTGGATTGGACAAGTGAGAAGGGAAGGGAATAAAATGAAACATGGAGAGATTAGAGGGGAAAAGAAGAGAGAGGATGAAGTTTGGCAAAGGTAGGGATGAGAAGAAGGTACATCAAATGATTTTTGTTGATGATTAGTTTTGCACGCATATCATTTATCAAGAGGTGGTAGGATATGTAATGTACTATTTATCACATTCTCCTCAAAGTAGTGAAAAGCTGATGCTGAAATGCCCACCACAGAAAGAAAGATAATTATCTTCTTTTCAATTAAGTGCTACATAATCCAATCATCATCACCTTTCAACTAAGGTGTTCTGGAGACCGGTCTTGTTCCCCTAGTTATACCTCTTAGGAGGTAAATTAAATAGACTAGGCTGCTTCATGTTCACTTCCTGTAAGTATGATAATCTATTTTCTAAAAAGTAGTCATTTCATAAGATGTTGGAAATTTAACACATTTCTTTCACTATGTGATCTTTGGTACATTATATGGTTTTTGCGTTCTAAATATAGAATGAAAATGGAAATTTAGCCTTGGATGTTATGTGTTTATTTATTATTTCCTGTGCATAAGTAGTCTACTTGATATTCTGATGCAAGAATTTGTCAACATGAATCCTGAATGCCTTGAATTTTATTATTTTCTTTTTATGTCATAATTTTATTGGTGCATGATCTCTTTGTGGTTGGTTGTTTTCATGTGGTTGGTTTATCATTCTTCCTTTGCAAATTACTCTCTCATTCTCGTACAGGTGTGGTGCACAACAATCTGGGGATTTAGGTTCATCCAGTGAAGCACTTGATGGGATTCTTGGTTTTGGGCAGGCAAACTCATCCATGATTTCACAACTAGCAGCTGCTGGAAAAGTGAGGAAGGTATTCGCTCATTGCTTAGATACGGTAAAAGGAGGCGGAATTTCGCTATAGGAAATGTTGTGGAACCCAAAGTGAATGCAACACCATTGATACCCAATATGTACGTTATGCTAGAACAGCTAAGCTATTAAAGTAGTTTGTATTTTATTTTTGATCGCTTTTGTTCATATAGGTGCTACAACAATCTCTTTACTCATGGAACATTATGTGCTGGATGTATATTAAGAAAACAACATATTGACCATAACAACTATGTGTTTCCTGTTTAGTGGACCTGCATGCTAGTTATATAGCTTACTATCAGGTTCATCAGGTAAGGCTGATAATTACCTGCTTGCACGTGAAAGTTGGATAATTTACTGGAGGATGAATGCTAGATAATGGCATGTGAGAATCTGCTATGCATGTCAGTTTATACAGGAAACCTTTTCATTTTTTTTTTTCTTTTCGTTGTTGCATTGTCATTCTCATTGCGTGTGTTCTGATTGAAGGATTCTATGAAATGATTTAGTGTATTGGGATTTAATCAGTTGTTTTGGGCTCAAGCGTAACATGTTATACGTCAGTTAACATTGGGCTCCTGACCAGAAGATATATATGTGCTTGCTTTGTCAAGAGTTTCTGAAATTTGGGTTGGAGGCCTCCGCCCCCTTTTTTTTTTTTTTTCTTTTCTTGTCAGTCTCCTTTTTAATCCTCTTTCTTCATATCTCTACATGCTTTGATGCTCATTTTTTATCATAAAGTCATCTTTTGCTGTTTATTCTTTATGAAAGATGGCAGACTTGTGTAATTAGTACAAAGTTCTAGGTGATTAGTTTCTGCTTTTAAGGCTCTTTAAGATTAGGTTGGGCTGCGGAGAAATTAGAAATGATGAACTTAAAAGGAATATGTCAGAAAGAACTTAAGAATTATCACTGAATAAGTCAAGATGATGGAAATGATTGTTATATGCTGGGTATGTGCAAGAGGGCCAAATTGCCTTTATAAGCAGGGACATTCAAGATTACAGGAAGGTGAAGCAGAAGACTCGTAGGCGAATATTATAAGAAAGAATCTTGTCTAGATGGCGGACAAGGTTCAGTGAATAGCCAAATAGGGTTCATAGGTAACCATGTGTTGACAACTGGAGATCGGTATAGCATTATAGGTATGGCACTGGATGTAAAAAAAAAAAAACACACACACACACACACAAAATATGCATACATACATACATGCAACAGTACATACACATATACATGCATACATACATATTATACATAAAATTAATGTGTTTTTCTTCTTTCATAATATAATTCTTTGTTTGCAATAAGAGGTACTGTTCTTTAAGATAGGTTTTAGGAGTCCCTTCGATATGCTACTGCTCATTAGTTCAAGCAATAACTGTTTTAATTAGAGGTGGAACTAGGATCTTTTCTTTTTGGAGGTGGGTATTGAACGATTTGAAATTATAGAAGTTCAGCAATAGAAGATTAATTTCTTAGAAAACAAAGATTAGGACTTTTGATTAAAATATATATATTTATTTATGCATATATGTATTGAAATTCTGCTTAATATTTTTTAAAGCAGCTGATGGAGTTAATTAGATGCCACAAATTACAATTCTTGTAACTAGATAGCTCCCTTTCCTTGGTATAATTTGGGGCACAAGAGGCTTGTAATTCCAGATTTTTATCTCACCAGCAAATGTTAGTTTTTTTTTTTTTATGGAAAGTGGGTGGATTCTCCACCATGCTTCATTTTAAATAACCAAAGGAAAAAGTTCAAGAGTGAAGAATTGTCATGATCTTCTATTAGAGGATATAAAGTAGCATGAGCAGTTATAATCGGTTTGCTAGAACAAAGCATCTAAAGTTCTGAGAACACAATAGGCTACAACTTACAAGCACTGCTTTAAAATAAAAAGAATGAATAATATCAGCAGGGATAGCTGAAATTTCTATGAACATGTATATGAAATAAAAACTCCTAAGAATTTATTTTTCTGAAAGAAGTTCAATAATATATAGTTCACAATTAAGAAATATTTTGCATCTATATAACAGATTTTATGATTATAAGAAGACCAATGAGTAATTAAGAAAAGGTAGATAAGGACATAAAAATTAAAAAGTACCTTAAACTACCCCCTCCCTCCATCTCTCTCTGTTTCTCTCTTGAGTAAATACTCCCTCTCTCATCTCAAATCAGGCTCAAAAAGGACCAAAAGGTATTGTGCATCTCCAATCGAAAATTGAGATGGGCAGCTCTCATGTGTATTCCTATATCAGAGAATAATATCATAAGCCCTTTTCTTCATGTACATATTCCTAATTCCATGATTTTGGGATGATAAACAGGGTGGCATAGCCTTTCTATTTTGGGCTCTAATGAGATGCGTTAATATTGGTTTCACTTATTGCTGTTTCACATATGAATATATTATTCTTCATTTTTTTCCCTTTTTTTTCTATCTGCTGCCTCATTTTATCCTTTAGCTTCTCAAGTCTGCTATAACTGATAATTTTGCCACTGCCTCAGGCCACATTATAATGTCAATCTCAAGGCGATTGAAGTTGGTGGGGCTTTTCTACAGCTTCCAACTGATTTGTTTGAAAATGGAGACAAGAAAGGAACCATAATTGATTGTGGTACAACGTTATCTTATCTTCCAGAGGCAGCTTATAAACCATTAATGAGTGCGGTATGAGACCTTTGTTTCAAATCAGCTCTTCTGGAGATCCATCTATGTCTATTGTTACTTACTCCACTTTCTCTTTTCAGATTTTCTTACCAGCCAAATTTAAAATTCCACACTCTGCAGGATTTTGTTTGTTTTGCATATACTGGAAGGTATGCATTTGTGCCTGACCATTTTAAATCTTTGCTTAAGGCCCTGGGAATTGTGGAATTTAAGGGCTTAGATATAAAACCAATATCTCCTTCTACCTTTCCTCCGGGGACATAAACCTTTTCCCCAAATTATGGTTGTGTGCTTTTCATACATAATAAAATTTTGAAACTTCATCATTCTACCTTTTGTGGTTTATTTGTGTGGCTATGGGTTTTATTCTATTTTTCTTTTCCTTTTAGCAAGTAAGCTCGATGCCTTCTTCCACTCAGATAATTAATTTTTAATGATATGGATGTCATACTCATGTTTCGCATCAGGGGTAAGTTTATATATTTGCATTATTATCCCTTATCATGGACTGTATTTTATTACTGCAACTCTCACATGCTTATATGTGCCATCCAGATCTGCAAAACCATGGCTTATGTTAGTTTTGGCCACCATAGTGAAGGATTGACTTACCCAAGGGTACTCTGTTGTGGGACTCAACTGATACTTTGTCCCCTCCTCAAGACCTCTAGGACATATTGTAAAATTTCAGAGACTTGTTTTTTTGAGTTAAAAGGAAAGTTAAAATATTAGATTATATATATATATATATCAGATGGTCTGAAATGAGGTTTTAAATCTCATTAACTCACATTAACCCCCCTAGAAAACTCATTAATTCATAGGGATGAAATTCTCTTTTCTCTCTTATTTGTTGTTTCTAATTGTAGTTTATGGTCTTTTCAGTGTTTGTTCTGGTTGTAATGAGGATCAGCCGAGGTTTTTGAGCCGATGCTTGGGTTTATGGTGTCTGTACTCATGCCAACTTAGCATTGTTTTTAAGTTTTCTTTTTCCAAGGTTTTTCAGAATAGTAAATGCTATTTGTGATAGTAAATGCACAAAGCTGTGTATGAAATTGTGTTTAAAAAATGCAAAAGATTCAACAAGTTGTGTGATTCTTTAAAAGCGCAGTTTCAAATGAATAAAACTGAAGCATTTAAACTTAATTTAAAATTTTCATATTGAAACAACTATTTAATTAGAATATTTATTAATAGGATTAGTTCAGATAATTTCCAAAATGCAATTAAAACTATCTCATAGAATAACTCCAAATTATCTATACTTATTCCAAACTTTTGAGATTTTACCATTTTTATTTTTTTCTTCAAAATTTAATTCAAAATTTCCTTGAATTTTTTTAATTAAATTTGGTTAAGGCTTTTGCAAATGCCCCTTGGGCATTATATGTATTTATGCAACTCAAACAAGTTATTCTCATTGGATTAATTTTAAATTATGCCAAGTTAGAGCATAGGTCTGGTTGCCCTCGAACATAACCAAGCCTTAATTCTAAGCTATTGGGGTCAGCTACATGAATCCTTTTCTTTCATTCCACTCGATTTAGGGCATTCTTTCATAAAGATGTTGAAATATCAAGTCCTTTACTTTTCAATCCCATATGATTTCCAATGTTCCTTTACTCATTTATGTATCAAATCACTTTTTTGTGTTAGTGTAACCCTCAGCATATGTTGTACATGTCCAAATTATTTAAGTCCTTTTAATTTATCCTCTATTGATGTTACCTTCACTTTCTTATGAATGACTTCATTATATTACCATATGATCTATCACAATATTTTTATTTTGATTACACTCATCTTGTTAACTGATCAACATTGTGTCATAGAGTATAGCTGGTCATTTGTTCTATAAAATTTTTCTTTCAATATAATCGGTATGTTACGATCATATAATATCATAACCACACTTCTTTTCATTCAACTTGCTTTAATTTTATGGATAACATCCTCCTTGATTTCCCCTTTATTATGAACAATAGATCCTAAATACTGAAAATGATGCTCTTAGTAATTTCATAATCCCAATTTTTACATTACCTTCATTTTTATTCTCAATGTTACTAAAGTTGCATGCTATACATCTATCTTTGTTTTTCTTTCCTTGAAACCCTTGGATTCTAACGCACCCTTATATAATTTCAACTCAATTAAACACCGACCTTAGTTTTGTTTACTGAGACTATCATTCGCAGATAACATACAATGATGAATATCGTTCTAAATATGTCGAGCAAACCGTTACATAATGAATATGCCTAGTGAGCTCGTTCATAGCTAGCATAAAAGGGTTAAGGCCCAGAGCAAATTCTTGGTATAAATATATTGTGATTGGAAACCTATTAGTTTTAGGCTGGTAGTTCTTATACTAGTAACCATTCTATTGTATATGTGCTTGATCACATTAATATATTGCATAGAAGCATTTTCACTTCTAATATTCACCATAAGACTTCCTTAGGAACTTTATCATATGCTTCTTAAATCAATAAAAATTATGTAAAGATCTTGTCCATATTCTTTATATTCTCCGTTAGCCTTTAACAGAGGTGAATAGCTTCTATGTTTGACCTTCTTGATACAAAACCAAATTAGTTTTCCAATATTTTTGTGCCACCTCAATCTATCCTTAATCATCTTCTCCCAAAGTCCTCAGGTAGATCAATTAATGTAAAGAACTTTCTTTTATAAAAAAAAAATATTTCAAGCACAAAGATTACAATTTCTATTTATCACTATTCTTTTTTTCCTGTGTAGATAGAAGATATGTCACTATCATTAATGACTACTGCTGGATTGATGGAGTAAGACAAATTGATAAGATACTAGAATTAGAACTACTATTTTGATTACAGATTATTGATAGTGATACAAGGCATTTTATCATATAAATTCATTGTCAAATAATGGTTAATAATTCAGTGTGAACTTATAAATAATTATGATATAGGATTCCTTGTCGAACCCCCATTGTCAGTCATATGCTAGTCAAACTGTCTAGTAGGCTTCCTATGTAGGATAAATTGATCCATATTATTAGCACGAAAAATAAGTTTGTTATAAATTTTCAATGGTTGAGCTCATTAGGTTTTTTTAATTGTATTCTGCACATTTGAGTTTTCAGATGATACTAGGTTCATCATGCTAGTCTAACCATTTGAAGTTTGACTACTGTATTATTCAAAAATTTGCAATATTTTTGTTGCTCTCTCTCTCTCTCTCTTAATATAATATAGTAGTGAATAGTTATTTACCTTGCTAATTTGTTGTCAAATTTTTGCTGCAGTGTGGATGATGGATTTCCTAATGTTGTCTTTCATTTTCAGAATTCTCTTTCTCTGAATGTATATCCACATGATTATCTTTTTCAAAATGAGGTAAAAACTTGCATATGCTTTAATGGGTTGCATTTGCCTTTTTGTCCTAATATATACAGTTTCTTTTTCTTTGTGTGCCTCGTCTGTGAAATTATTCTTGCACATCCTTCTTATTTCTTGATGTCTGCTTTCATGCTTTGAGATAAATGTTTGTATGTTTAAATTTAGATTAAAATCTAGTACTTTTGCTTATTGAGGAGCATCTGTTGGTAGTTTCATTATAACTTGTTTTACTCAAAGGATCATCATATAAACTACCACTGTTAAGAATGAGTAAGCACATCTTTAGTGATGTTGCTCCTGATTTTATTATCTATTGATGTCTGTTAATATTTGCTAAGATGGTCTATCTGTTCTATAATTCTTTTTTCCATATAGATATTGTACTATGCTTGTCATCATATTTCCCAAAATTCATTAATTCTTTTGTTTCTGGCGTCTGCTTAGCATGATATTTATTGTGTTGGCTGGCAAAATGGTGCAATACAATCCAAGGATGGGAAAGATATCTTTCTGTTGGGAGGTACTCACATTTATATATGATGCATCTATAATTTTTTTTTTAGGTTTTTTATCGGTATAATCTTACAAATGTTATTACTCTCAGCAAATCAACCTGCTGAAATTAGTGCTTGAGTTTCAGGTCATGTATATGAATAAAAAAAATAGAATTATTACAACTCTCAGCAAATCATTAGTAAAGAGTGGTAGTTGATAGCAATGTCCTATATCTAATTATATTTTTAAAGCATTCTCAGTAATGAAATTTATCTTAAGCATGGTTAATCATATACTGTACATATATCATACTAGCCTTGCAGCCTCATGTGGCAAGGCAGTTTGTTTTGTGATCTTTAAGGCTGTCATGCAATATCTTTTACGTCTGATATACATTTTTAACCCTTTCTCTATCTGCTTAAGCCTTTGAGGTCTAGTGGTTGGTTAACATGGTCCTAGAGCACTGGATTGCTGAAGGTCATGAGTTTGATCCCTCTAGGCTAATGATTTACTTAATAACATGCTTATCATCTGGACTTATTTTGGCCATTGTTGTTATCTTGATTCATTTCAGTCATTGTGGTCCCTCCATGTGCATGGGTTCAGGCCACACGTGAGAAAGATGAGTGCTAAGCCTGATATACATTGTTGTCTCTTTCTCTGTTAGCTGAAGCTTTTAGGTCTGGTGGTTAGTTAACACTATCTGATGTAGGATGGAATACAAGAGATTGTGATTTTTGAACTTCCACTTGTTTTGTCTGGAGCAGTTGACAAGATTTATGACACCCAAAACAAATGCAAAACAATTCCATACAAGCCTTGAGGGCTTTAACACTTGGATTTCCAACCTAACAGTTTAATAAGATCTTTTGTTTTGGTGGAATTTTTAAATCAAGAACACTAAAATGTTAGATGTGGTTCTCACAGTACAACTGCATAAAATCTTTGAATCAGAGGTTCAAAAGCTGCAGACTTTTACCAGCAGATATATGATATGGTGTAGTGGATTGATAAAATGGGAGAACATGTCCAGTTAATAATTGAGAACCTGTCCTTTGCACCAATTGTAACTATGTAATTTTTTATGAAAAACTTTAGCTGGGAGCATCCTTCAAATGTTGAAGAGGGCTGTGAGGATTTGAGCAGGCTTTGTTTAATCCTCCATCAGTTGTGTACTCATCCAAGGTTAAGGACCCTGATTAATAGCCTTCTAGATGGTCGGTTCTCGGTAAGGTTCTTGGACGTTAAAAATAGTATTGGAGCCCACCAAACCTATTGCCTATGTGGGTAAGGGATGCTGCAGCACAGGCTTTTTTAAGGCTGATTAAGAGTTGGTCATAGTGTTTGTGATTTGACCCTTTTCTTAGTGAGAATGTTAAGGCTTAAATAGGGGGAGGTGTCAAGACCCACATGGATGTGTGCTTGGTCCTATATTGATTGTGCCTTAGAGAGGTCTTGGGTAATTAAGTAATGCTAAGGATCTAATTAATAATAACGTTCCGGCTGGCCTTTTTTGGGTATCTGGTGGTGTTACAATTGCACATCACGATGACATGATAAATCTTTCTAGGAAAGTGCTCAATCTGATTAACAAAGCGGCAAAGCAAACATCTAGGCAAATGCTTGTACAATGAATCTGATTCCCACCAATTGTCCATATCTTCTTCAATTATACAAAAGGTGTCCCTTAATCAGGGTTTAAGATTCAAGTTGGGAACCTTGGAGTTGGATGTATAACTGGAGACAAATTACCGACGACAGCAAGGCTACACCCAGCTGATATAATTTTATTCGATCTAATACCGTGGTCCCTTCAAGGAGCAACATCCAAGTTCATGCAAAAAATTATTAAAGGATTGAAGAATATAAGAAAAGTAAGGAGATTTACTAGAGCAACGTAGAACAATGAGAAAAGGAGAAGATTTTAAGAAGAGAAGGTCGGAGTGTACAGGCTTATTACAGGCCATGCACCTCTCTTGAGGCATATGAGGCAGTCCCGGTTACAGGGTGAAAAAGAGCCAACTGCCCATCTGGTGGATGATCTCTTAGTGTGATGCTTATGAAAGACATGAGGTTATGAGTCTACTTGCATAAGGAAAACTAATTCGACCTATTGAATTGTTCTATATATAAATAAATACAACAGATTAAACTTGAAATGTTCAACAGACTCTGCTCTGTCTGGGTGTTTAGTTGTGACGAAGAAATCTCAGCCGTGGCTCTTTTTTATATACCGTTTGTTGGTTCTCATTCATACGGTGAAAAAACTATAAGCATATTCAAATGAAAATGCCATAATCTTGCACTTTTTCATTTGTTCTTCCAAGGGTATATGATTCATATTTTGGAGGATTTCATGTTGACCCACTTTTCTGGTATGCAAAAAAAAAAAAAAAAACCAAAAAAGCTGAACTTCTAGTTCAAAAAACTCTCATATTTTTGAGAAATTTTAGGATGTTCTGTAAGAAGCATTTTTTAGCTTGCCTAAAAGCTCTCAAAAGTTCAACCCATAGAAGCTTCAATTTGAAGCTTTTCCCAAAAGCTCTACTTGTTAGACGTCAAAAAGCTTTTTTAAGACAAAGCTACCCCTCCATTATAATATTATATTATTATGTTAAAAACATAGTACTTTATAATATAATATAATTATAAACTAATAGTAACTATTAATATTATAATACTATTAATATTATATCATATATATCATTACTATCATAAAATTTATTATTATAATAAAATTGTGATAATAATATATATATAATATATTATTAAAATAATATATAATTCTTATATTGTTATAGAAATATAGTATTATTATAATATTATTCTACTAAATCAAACTATGCAAAGGGCTAGAGCAAAGTGGAGGAAGCAAATTTATGTAGCCGACCCCATGTAGTTGAGAAAAGGCTTAGTTGAGTTGAGTTAAGTATAGTGATAAACTAATAATAATTATACCATATTATGTTATATTAATATATTATATCATATTATTTAATAATAATCTTGGTTATTATATTATTATTTTAATATATTTTATTATTATAATAAGAAAATACTATTATATTGTTATAATATAATAAACTAATAATAACTATACTAAATTATTAATTATTATTATTATTAATATATTATTATCATTATTATAATAAAATCATATTGATTCATCGTTATTATAATATATAATGACATTAATATTATTATAATATTATCATCATTGTTGTTATTACAGATATACTAGTGTTTATTAAATATATAAGAGATAATTATAAACTAATAATACTATCTGATGTTATATTATATATAGTGCTATTAATATATATTATTATCATTATCATATTTATAATAATCATTATATAATAAAATAATATTAATTTTCATTATATATATTATAATAATCATATATGAAATTATAAAAAACTTTTGTCTATTTGTCATTATTACCATCTAATTTAACAGCATGCAACGGTATAGATGATTAACAAAGTTTTCCTTTTTTTGCTTGATGTTGATCTTCAATTCTTAATTGAAAACCTCAAAAGTCAAATGTACCAAAAATATAATACTCATATGGCCTTTGAAGTAGACATAAGAGTTACACTAGTGAATACCACTCATTATGTGATTGCCAAGAGATATATCATCCTGATTAATGATCTTATTCCTACCTATCTAACTGATATGAAAAATATCACATCTCTATCCATATTTTTATGCTTCTATATCTTCATGCTTACACTTAAAACTGTGTTGCAGATCTAGTCCTATCAAACAAATTAGTTCTGTATGACCTTGAAAATCAAGTTATTGGGTGGACGGAATACAATTGTAAGTCTCTTGGAACTTGTTTAATCACGTTTTCTTCTGCTGGACATAAACTAATAGAATTTTTTGTTTAAGAAAATAATATCTTTATTATGATTTGCACTTGAGAAGATTTCCATCAATATAACATTGAATTCTAGAATAACCGTTAGCTTTTTAAGAAATCATCATTCAGCAATTTAAATGTAGTAGTTGTTACAGCTATAATTTGCCTGTGGCCTATCAGCCAAACATGGCAAAACGCATACCATACCAATGTTTCATGCGTAACATGGTGGCACCACAGCAGCATGCCAAGTAATGACATGCAGTCCTGTCCAGTTCAGTCAACAAAGTTTGGCTAATGACATGGTTGATTTCAGGTTCCTCAAACATCCAAATAAAAGATGACACGACTGGAGAAATTTTTACAGTTGATGCTCACAAAATATCATCAGCCCACAGATTTGAGGTGGGAATGTCCATATTGCTGTTGCTATTGATCTTCATGATATGCTATTTACATTGTTAGACTTACACCAATGAATCAGCACAGTTTTCATGAGTTTGCTTCATTCATATTCTTTTTATCAGAAAAAAATGTGTTCATTCTCTTTCCTTGCCTTTTATCACCATGATCTGTAGCAAATCCAGTTCCAAATCCATGCACAGTGTAACATTAATCAATGATCAATGCCATTTTATTTACTGGAATAGTTACTCTATCTCTGGAAATGAAAGTGCATTGGACCCCTCTAATTTAGAAGGTACTACTATAAATGGTGGCTCAACAATGCAAATAAAGGGAAAGATTGAGCAGCGGTCCTTCCCAGTCTCTTTCCTTCATCCGGGGACGAAAAGCCCAATGAGTGGCAGATTTTGATCGAAAGAAAAGTCCTGCCGCACCGCGCGCATACATGTGCATGCATGTGCAAAGTGTATAAATTTTTTTTTTTTTTTTTTTTAGTATGCTCATGCGCATGCATCATGCATTAATCACCATGCGGGGTGTAATTCCTGTTGCACCGCAAAACTTTTCCTGGATCGGAAGCTTTTGAGTTGGTGCCTTTGGTCGAGGAATTCTCTGGGCACAGCGAACATAGATAGACTTTGCTTTGAGGAGCTTTTCCCGGAGTTGATCAAGAGAGGACATAGGAAAGAGGCGAAGGGAAGGGAAAAGAAGAAGGCTTTAAGAAAGAGGAGGTTTGTCCCAAATCAGACCGCTTGAGATCAGTTTCAGCGTCACCCCGTCACTTGCAATGGTTAGCTGCGTCACCTCATCACTTGCAATGGTGTTATCTTTGACTCAGTTGACAAGCTAGATATGGAGCACTGCTGCACTGTGTCGCGTCAGAAGATCAAAGAGATATGGGTGGCAAAAGTTTATATCGCTAGGAACAAGACGGTGGTCGCTTAAAAAGCGTTGGATGGATGGAGGGAACAGAATGGGGCAATGCATCCTCTATGGATAATTTATGTGTAACATGTGCAGTAGTGCGGGGATGTCTAGCTTTTTCCAAGGTGCAATGTATTTCTAGGCAATGTAGTCCCTTGGCTCACATTTAGAAGAAATCCCTATAAACCTGTCAAGCTGTTAAGTATCAGGTACTACTGAGCTTTCGCGCTGCAGGAACGTTTCGAACGCCACTTTAACGGCATTCCATCAATAATTCATGTGTTATATATATATATATATATATATATATATATATATATATATATATATATATATATTTGGGAATAGAATTGTCGCTGTAAATGGCTGCTGTTGCAAATTACCGCTCTATTATTTGAAAATTGCTGTTCAAAAGATTAGCAAACGTTTCTGGCCGATTAAGAACTCCCTTTAAAGCAACAATATTTCGTAAATAGATAATAGATCAGAAAGGGCATCCAAAGCTGGTTTGAACGTAACAATAGCTTGCCGTTTAAATAGCTCAAGATAATTTGAAAGCTTAAATATACATTTTGGTCCTTAAAATTTTATTCAAGATTCATTTTGATTCTTAAACTTTTTGTTGTTACAATTAAGTTTCTCATATTTTAAGAAACTGGATCACTATCTACTCCGCCAATTTTAGTCAATCCCAATCATGAATGCTAAGAATGTAATATTATTAAAACATGAAAAATTAAATTGAATTGTAGCAATTGAAAAATTGAGAATAAAAATAAAATTTGAGTGAAAATTTGAAGACTGAAAGTATATTTTCATCTAATTTGTATCCGCAAACCAATTTGAACTTGTGCTAGCTCGACTTCATGCCATGGGATGTGAGCACACTTCTCTCACAGATTCTGATCAAATTCTTGAATGTTGCAGCCAGAAAGATGAACTTGGATAATTATAGCTGGCGCTTCCTCTCTCTCTCTCTCTACCCCCGATTGCTTAATTTAATTTTTAATTAGTTGTAGGAAATATTATCTTTTGAAGATTCTGTCCATCTAAATCATTAAAGGCAGGGCGATCATGGCGACGAGAGCATTATCCATTTGTTGGACAGCCATGATTATGCTCTTTTTTTTTTTTTTTTTTTTGAGAATCAAACTAAATTGGACGGGGGACCAGATGAGAATTTTGAAACCAACATCTCACTCCTTAAATTGTGACTATAAAAGGGGCAACCTTATCAAAAGATTAATGTGCTTATCGAAGATACTTTATGTAAGCTAAGGACTTGAAAGATGGCCATTCCTATAATCCATAAAGAATGATTACATCAAATGTTATATTTAAAAGAACTTTTTCCATAACTACTATTAAGGATCAACTACCTATTGGCTATAGTTGCCCCAAATGCCATCTTATTCTAAATTAAAATAGTGAAATGAAATACTTTTTTTTTGAAAAATCATAAATAGATAAGCACATAAGAATACAAAGTGACACTTAATTAATATATATTCATCGAGCTTAAATTTTGAAATTCATTTCCATCTGCATCAAAAAATAATACTATATAGATATATACAAAAGGAAGCTTCATCAACATCAATATGATTAAAAGTTTTGCATAAATCCACTTTTATGATGTCTAAGATTGAGAGAGCTTTCCAATATATTTAATCATTCGAAACAAAAGTTAGACAAAGAAGTTATTAAGCATTTATCAAAGAAAATATTGATGCTAGCAAAATTCTCATACCTTTCTCTCCTGCTCAACTCTCACTCCAGCTCTTCTATACCAGTACAATGATTTGAAACGTGAGTTCCTGAAGTAATTATTGCTGTTATATAACTAAAAAGCAATGAAAGTTGATTCTTAACTATTGATGCTATACAATCAATTTTTGTCTAAGTTGTTTTTCTTGTGTGAAGAGGTGCTAAAGTATCCAACATCAATAAGTAATGAAGCAATGAAATCCAGGATTCAAAGTAGCAAACCTCCAACCAAATTGAAGGAGAACTTCTAAGCCTATATTTATGAGAATTTTCTCCATAAAGCTGCAACAGCCACATCAGTTCAGATGCACTGAAAATTTCTTGCAATCATGATGGTTAAATTTTTGTGCTATTGGTTTAATGTTGTTAGAAAACAATTATACAACCTATCATTCTATATCCCATGCAGTTTGGCTGATCAGTTATCATCCCATCTATGTCATTTTTTTTTCTGATCCAAGACCAACTTGGAATTCACCAATCTCCATTGCTTGAACAAGCTCTGTTTCCTTGTAATATTCTTAGAATACATCAACTGGTTTATAAGACTGGTTTGCAGGAATAATAGAACACAACATTCATAATAGTCTCCAAGACAAGCACTGAAGAGTACATGGAAACCAGTATGTAGCCTTCCCACATATGCATCCCCCCTTGGTGCATCCTAAACTCAAATAAACCCTCAACCAGCCTCATCCCCCCATTGCTCAATAGAGCCATGAGAAGAGCTGTCTGCCTCCTACCACTTATGAGGTCCTTAGCTTTCACCAAGGACTCTAAGCCATGGCAGTCACCCTCAACAACAGACACCACTCTTGCCAGATTTCCAATGACCACAACATTGGCAAAACCAACACAGAAAGGAATTCCCAGGAGAGACAGTGTTGCCCAAAGCCTCAAGAAACTTGAACAGCTCAGACAAGCATGTGAGGCGATTGGAATTGCAGCCAAGCAAGCAACAAGAACACCAATAAGACACAGTATAATTAGGTACTCCCAAAAGCATGTATGAAGGAGCTTTACCCAAATGGTGCCTCTTGTTATCAACAACCTCTTGTTGCTCAACCTCTTGCCATTGTAAATGTGAACAACTGCTCGAATTGTCACTGCTTTTCCAATGAGTGAAAAGGTGATGGAAGAAGGGAGGCAAATGATCACTGAAAAGATGGAGTTAAAAACCAGCTTGGGAATGATGGAAGGAATGCCATTGTCTTCAAAGAAATGGCTTATGGGGTCGAGTGTGGTGGAGGATAATGTGGGGAGATGGTGAATGAGGAGATGGGATGTGAAGAGACAGACAGGCAGGGTGAGAAAAGAAAGAAAGAGATGGAATTGAAGTGGTTTGGATAGAGCAGTAGGATTCTGATGGATTCTCTGAAGATTTGAGCTGTGTTCATTCGCTGCCCTGGTTCTGAAAGTAGAGGAGCTCTGCTTCTCATTTTGTGGAAGTTCTGGCTGCTGGCTTCTGGATTTGATGTCAGTGGTTGTTTATATATCCATACATTTCAGACTAGTGGAATTTTAATTGCTTACATTCTAGTTCTTCATCATTTGGGGGCTTATGATGTGACTTTGCTTTAAAAATATGGTTGAATGATATCATGGTCATCACTACTTATTTCCCTTTTTTTTTCCAAGAAAACATTCTCAAACAATGGTAAATTAGTAACCAACTAAACCTAGACCTGGCTGGCCTGTGTCAGCATGAGAGCAGATGAACCTCAGGCACCAAATTTAAATGGATGGTTTGGTTGGTTACATGTCAGTTTAGGGGTTAGTCATTGCTCAACTTGTTTTTGTACTATTAGTTTCGGCTGGCTCTTTGTTTTTTGTCTTTTAATTTGAATTTATCATTCTATAACATTTTAAGATTCAAGCGTAGCTCATTCAATTTGTAGTTTGCCCAAAATTTTACAACCAAAAATTTCTAAAGTATAGATCAATGTTCCAACATGAGTTCATTATAGTAGTCCGCAAGGATTTAATGTTCTTTGTTAAGGTTACCAGATTTGATGCATTTGTTCGGCATATTATATTATATCATATAAATATAAATATAAAGTTGACAACTTTGGCAGAAAGGAAAGCCGGCCGCTATCCGAAAAATTATGTTTCCAGCGCCCAATGAGGCAAAAAAAAAGTTGGCTGCAGTTTAATAAGCAGCTACAATTCTCATAAGACCTTACATGTGTCACAAAAAAAATAAAAACTACTGCTACTACTTTATATAATGATATCTCATATGAGAAAGATAGCAGTAAGAAATATATAAATGATAGAATAAAGATATAACTCATATTCCTATTCTTTAATTAAAAAGAATAAAAATACAACTTTTATTTTTGCACTTTAGAAATAAGTACATGAATAATAAAATAAAGATATGAGCTTATATTTTTATTTTTTAACGAAGCAATATATAAAGCATATTTTTGGAGTGCCTTTCGACGATGGATAAATAATAAAAAAAATAAGATGCCATATCATCCTGATGATGGGATAATCTTTTTTCTCTCATGTACAAAAGAAAAGGATGACTTTGTTGAGTAATGGGCCAAAATAGGTCATGAAAACCCTAATGGGCCTTGAAAGCCCATTAACCCCTTATGTATGTGAATGAGAAATTGCGGGGACATTTAGTCCCACATCGAAAAGAACAAGGAAGGAAGGTTCACTTATATGGAAACCTCCTCCTTAAGCTTGTGTTCCTTCGGCTCACCATAGAAGGAGAGCTTGAGGGTGCACGTGCGAAGGGCGCAATGGGCGCTTTGTAGGCACACTTCGCACGTACGCATCGTCGCGAGGAGCTTGAGGGGCTTTAATCTTTTTGATGATGAAGATCAGACGGTAGAAACTGATCAGGATTGAGATGAGGGGCTGAGATCAAACGATGACTTGGATTGATCACAACCATTGGTGATCGCTGATCAGGATTGATCATGACCGTTGATGATTTGACCGTTGGAAGGTTGACCAGTCAACTGGTCAAGGTTTCGCGAGGAGCTTGAGGGGCTTTAATCTTTTTGATGATGAAGATCAGACGGTAGAAACTGATCAGGATGAGATGAGGGGCTGAGATCAAACGATGACTTGGATTGATCACAACCATTGGTGATCGCTGATCAGGATTGATCATGACCGTTGATGATTTGACCGTTGGAAGGTTGACCAGTCAACTGGTCAAGGTTGACCAGTCAACATTTGACCGGTCAACGATTGACCATCAGGACCGTTGATAAGGCGTCCCCTCGATCAGATGATAAGTCAATCGAACCGTTGATGATAAGGCGTCCCTTCAATCAAACGGTTGTAGATAAGTCATGTGAAAAGACTTATCTGATAACGTGATCATCAGATCACAATTATGAAAGACTTATCTGATAACGTGATCATCAGATCACAATGAAAGGGCTTATCTGATCTTCAGATCTTCAGATCACAGCCATGAAAAGGCTTATCTGATCACATGATCTGAAGATCACGAAGTGAATGGGCTTATCAAACATCCTCTGATCAAAAGAATTCGAATTAATAAGGTTGCTTCCAAGGGGCATAAGGTTGCTTCCAAAGGGCATAAGGTTGCTTCCAAAGGGCATCTAAAAACTATAAATAGGAATTGAGACCCTCTCATTCCAATCATCCAATTATCCATTCCGAATTGAATCAAATTCAATTCAGTTCTTCCTCTCTCTTAGGCATTTGCATACTTTCCTAAGGATAGTATAGCAATAGTGCATTGAAAAGAGAGTTGCATTCTTGGTTCGATTATTTTGGTGAATTGTAGTGCTGCTTTCATCAAAAGGAGACTGTTGTATCCTGGGAGACAATCGTCATACTGACCGTGAGCACCATTGCGGGACGAAATTGTCTTAAGGACATAGAGTATAACTCTAGCCTCAGTCTGATTCAAGTAGGTAGCCACCATCTGCCACACTATACCCACCAACAGACTTATATATTTATATTCTTCGGTGATGAAGTATATAGAATAAGATATGAGTCCTTATTTTTATTCTTTAATTAAAAAAAT
Organism: Calamus simplicifolius; assembly: GCA_900491605.1. Classification (NCBI taxonomy): domain Eukaryota; kingdom Viridiplantae; phylum Streptophyta; class Magnoliopsida; order Arecales; family Arecaceae; genus Calamus; species Calamus simplicifolius. The sequence continues at coordinate 345,644 of UESW01004714.1, read as the reverse complement.
AGAGATACAATTTATATTGCTATTCTTCAATGAAAAAGCACATGAAAGTATGCATTTAAAGTTAAATTTCGACGATAAAAAAATAGTAACAAAAGGAGATGATATTTCATATCAATCTTAATGATGATGAAATGACCTCCTTTCTCTCAAACAAAATTGCCTTTTATGATGGGATAGCCTCCTTTCTCTCTCTCTCTCTCTCAACAAAAAGCTTTTGAACTTATCTTTTATCAAACTATGAGAATGACTTTGATTGTTTGCTCGTAATCATCCCTTGAATATTGTGGCCAGTGATCTCTTTCCATACATCGACAAACTAGGCGATATAATTGATTAGAAGTTTGCACTACAAGACCATGGAAGGAGTGGTAAAAATATGAAAAAAATAAGATGACACTTATTTCTCTGCTGCTCATATGAATAATGATTTATTTATTTTTTAATGGGGCTTTCGCACTAAGTAGGAGAGAAAAATTGTACATACTTGAGATGATACATTTCTGGTGTTTAAGGGCATGTATTTAGTTATTTATTTTATTTTATATAAATATATAATTCATATTTTTTTTCTTTCATAAGAAATATAGAGCAAAAGAATATGGTTATGACTTATATTTTTATTTTTTAAGTTATTTTATAATAATAAAAAATTATCATTACTTTATAACACCCATAAATAACTGTTAATATAATCTCGTTCCCATTGGAGTTTGATCCCAATTTTGAGCGATGAATTAGATAATTGTAGTGTGGGCGTGCCTCCCTCTATTACTTTTATTTTTTAAATCTTTATAGCGAGTATTGTCTTACGAAAATCCTGATCGTCCAAATCAGGGCAGGCACAGGCAATCGTCGTGAGAGCGCTATCAAAGTTGGACGGTCATGATTATCTTGGCTAATCGGACGGACGGTCATGATTGCGATGAGAGTTTCGAAACCGACGACATTTCCCTCCTCAAAAGGCCGCGGCTATAAAAGGGGCGGAGCCGAGCGCTCCCTAATTCGCCTGAACGCTGCGCCTCTTTGCCGAGCTCCTGACATGGAGAACGCGAAGGCGATGCTTGCGGTCCCTTCTCCCTCTGAATCCCAAGCGCCCGAAGCCGGATCCCAGATCTCAGCTCTCCTTTGCGGTACATTTCCTTGCTGAAGCGATGTTTGCTTGGAAACCTCTCCCCATCATTGCATCATTGCATCATTCAAGAAATTCGGTAGAACCTACAGATAGCTCGTTAAATTCTCGCAAGTCTCTATCGTTCATTGATGGATACCTGGATGCTTCGCTTACTCGTTGTTTTGATCTTATCGAGATCGTATTTGTGGCTTAAAGATTAATGTTAGGATGCTTTTTCTTGTGGCCTTCGGAATTTCTTGGTCTGCATTGTTTCTTGAACTAATTCTAAGGGATTTTATTCCCTTTTTCCTATTTTGGGATTATCTAAGCATTATGATGGTTCTACTGTAATTCTGTTCCCATGTATGTTTCCATGAGCATTTCCTTCTGAAATCTTTAACGCTGATGCACAGAAAGGCAGACTTGCAACGTTTCTCTTGATCAATTTCAGCATAGAGTTTATGCTATATTTGGAAGGAGTATGCATTTTCAATGCTACATATAGAGTTTATGCTATATGCGAGGGTTTCATCCGTTTTGTAGAATCCATAGAAAACTATTAGAAGTTTCTTGGATTAATCTGGGAGAAAACACTTAAGAGTTTTCTTATGAATTCCTTGCTTAAATATCTCATCTTCGTACTTTTGGAATTAATTTGCTGCAGGTCTGCAAATATTCCCATCTAGGTTTTAAAAAGCATAGAATTCTTGAATGGAGCATCATAGTTTCTCTTCCCTGGGACTTTTAATTTAGTTTGCTGGTTTATTTTATAAGCGATTTTCAAGGGTGGTTATGCAATTCTAACGAATTATATTGAGATGGTTTCTGGACATTGAGTGGGTTCACAAATTTTTTACTTGCGGAGTCTTGTGCGGTACTGGAAGCTCAGAAAGAGAGTTGCAGGTTTCGCTTGATCAATGTGTAATAAAGAGAGCTGCATGTGTCACTTGATCAATGTTTGATTGCTTTATTGTAAGACAAAGTTGAAAATCCAAAGATTTGTATACTATAAGGAACTAAAGATTGTAAACTGCATTTGGTTTTTGAAAACTTTTTCCGGTTTCATTTTCTAAGAACAGTTCCCATTTTCTTAAAACAACAACAATAAAACCTTAATTTCAAACTGGTTAGGATTGATTATATGAATTCTTTTTCTCCATTCAACCCTTATTTTTATTTTTTATTTCTAAAAAATACATTTGTTAGGTGAGAACAAAAATTATTTTCTAAAAATAAGTAGTGCAACAAAAAGAGAGATGAGGAGCATTGTTTTGTCCTATATTATCAAGTTCTCTAACGTTTATTTTCTATTTTATTTTTATTTTGATAGAAAATAAAAGTATCTTTGAACCATTTTAGCTTTCCACTATTTTGGAGTTTTGTTTTTCAAAAATTATTTTCATTTTTAATTATCAGATGCATTTTTGCAAGAGTTTTTTATTTTCTATGAAAATGAAAAAAAAAGGTTTATTCTCAAAAACCAAATGCACCCATAGTTTCTTGGATAAACCATGATATATTTTCATTTCAGATGATCTAAGAGCAGATTTTTTCAAAAAGTGGCTGTGATATGCAAATGGTCATGAAAGTGCATAGTGCATATATATACGCAAGGTGCATATGTGACTCATTTTTTTCAGCTATTTAAAAACAATTATAACAATATAGTATACTAAGTACAATAAAGATAATAATAATGATAACATTTTTTTATCTATGGAGTAACAATATTAATAACAATGATAACTAAAATTAATATTTCTAATATAATTTATATTTTATCACTATTAATCAAGGTCCGCAAAATCAGTACTGAGATCTACATCAATATATTACTAATTCGATACGATATAATATGGGTCGATATAATATAGTATGCACTTTGTACTGAGATAGGGTATCTATTCTTTAACAATGATAACTAAAAATTAATATTTCTAATATAATTTATATTTTATCACCATTAATCAAGGTCCGCAAAATCAGTACTAAGATCTACATCAATATATTATCAATTCGGTACGATATGATATGGGTCGATATAGTATAGCATGCACTTTGTACTGAGATAGGGTATTTATTCTTTTCTCATTCTTAGCTATAACGCTATTCAATACTTGGTCGTACAGGTTGATAATGGACGGTGTGGAGCAGTTTAGCATAATTCTAATAAGTTCAATTAATACTGAATTGAAACTTGGTACTATATCAGCACCTTATCAGTATGGTACGGTTGGTATAGTCGGTAAGATAGACCTTGCTATTAATACATGTACGAGGCCTACCTATGCTCTTATCAAACCTAACCATTAACCTAGACCCACTTTAGGCTGCATTTATAGCTCCAAAATAATAAATGGGCTGACATTTACAGTTGTATGATATCAACTGGGCCACATGTGCGACTACGCAATGTGATGTTTGGCTGTCTTTTTGGTTTATATGCGATATGGCTGCATTCAATATTACTTACATATAATGCGGTGTGGTCAAGGGGCTGCCTATGCTTAAGCAGGCACGTATGCTGCGGCATCCACCATATTTTAAAACACTTCAAAGTACTTTAACAGTCTAGTTTCTACCATAGGTTTGTTGTCATGCAATACTGTGAGCTGTTGTTGTTGATTGGTTCTGCAAACTATTTAAAGCACTGCAAACTATTGATTTAATGTGTTATTTTTGTAAGGAGGTGGCATTGCTTCTCAATCTAACTTTATGCAAGGCAATATGATACTTGAACACTTGCTCTTGATCAGCAAATTCTGTTAAATTGAGGCTTAAGAAGTCCCTGTTATAATTGCATATTTCTGCCATTAGGGATATTTTGATTTTGCCATCTTCTCCTCTTGGTACCAATTCTTACTTTTGCCATCCATTAATAAATACAGACATGTCACAACACGTGCAGATAGCTTTCCAAAACATGCTTAAGATGACCAGGTAAACTTCTTGCCAGAGTTATCATCATTGTACCATGAATTTGAAGGTAAAACCAATTCTTTTCAATGTAAAGAAACATAAACTATTTCAAGAAAAACATGACTCACTTCACTGGTGCCTTACTGTAACAGGTCTCCTCACTTGCATGGGCATCAACTGGTTCATTTGGTAGACTAAACTAGTAACCATTGATTGGTTTTGGGTTGTGCCACTTTAAAATTTATCACCTCATTAATTGGATGGGAGTTGCCTTAGAGAGAGAGAGAGAGAGAGAAAGAGAGAGAGAGAGAGAGGGGGTGTCCTTTTGCTTGCCTTTTCAAATTACCTGTTTCATGTTAATTGTTTTAATTATAAAGTATTTTGTATGCTAAATATAAAATTATATGCTAATTATAAAGCACAATTGCTCTTTAATTTATACATATGTTATCGGATTTTGACCCAAACATTCAAAGCTGATGGTTATTGTTTGCTATAACTTATCAATAAATTTTCTAACTTCCCTTTGTTAATTTCCGAGATTGAACTAAATCAACAAAACAGTGAGATTGATCAAACCTCTGCTGAGATAATGGAAGAAATAGAGAAGTCCAAGGAATCTGCAGGTGTTAAAAACAAGATCTTGGAGGAAGAGAAAGAACGATTCCAGAAAGCTGCTATTGCTGTGTTAGAGATGCTGAATGGCAGCAATGTCAATTAAGATTGGCCTACCATCACTCCTATCCAGAATGCTGGTTTTGGTATATATGTGAAGCATTACATGCTTTTTTCTGATTCCATTCTTGGCTGTGAATAGGGCCATTTATGTCATGAGGTGAACTATGTGAATAACAGTTTGACTTTGAACAGTGAGACATTTGCAAGCTTGTCCTTTTGTGCTTGATTTTCATACGGTCAATTAAAGGCATGATTTCTACTTTGAAGGTAACTATTTTAGTTATTTGGTCAATCATTGTTCTTACAGGAAGGTAGTCCTAGAGTATTATGAATTTCTTAATATTAATCTTTTTAACTTATTATTAAATAATGATAAGCAATATTTGCAATAGGAGGATATGTAATATCAGAATCCTTTTATGTGAAGGACAGTTTGTTATTTGCAGTGTAGAATTTTATAAGAATTTCCATGATGATTTCAAGTATGTTCTTCCTGACCCCATGTAAATGGTATTGTAGTTTTCTTTCATCCAAGATGATATAAACATGTGTGGACTTCAGTCACATTGACCTTTGTGCTCATTTACACTTTCTCAGTGTGGAACTGTCCTGCAGTTGAGGAAAATAAACTAGATGCAATCCATTCTGTTGTGTGGCTTTTTAGATTGTTCAAGGTAGGGTCCACTTTAAAATTTTTTGGATCAAGTAAAAAAGCATTTCAGTGACAATATAGGTATTTATGTGTGCAAGCTGCTGAAGAGATGGATTTGCAGGACTTCCTATACTTCATAACACAGTTATTTGCTGCTCATATTTATTTGTTCGTTTCTGTGTGGTTCTCTACATAAATCTAGTTATGGTATCAAGTCAAATGTGTAATTATCAGGGTACTCAAAGTTAATATACTACTGCATACGTGCTTAAGTATCAATTGGAGCGCATATTGTTGTCCTGTTGACATTGCATTGAATGTGTGCCTGCTGAAAGCCCATGCTAGGTCATTACCTGCTATGATAGCCATCGTAACCCATGGAACTACTTAATCTGGTAGGAACCAGCTAAGCTCTGCAAGGATGTCCCAAGCAGCCTTCTCAAGTATGACATAATATTGAAAACATTGTGTGGATCCATCCTTGGTATGTAATGTGGATGGAAAATGGCATGGACCACGGCCTTGACAGAGTCTCAAGTCCGTGACCACACAATGCTTTGGCTTTAAGAATACGGAAGTTCGTATTAGGGGGAGAGGGGATGTTAGTTAGATGTGCTGGTGGTCCCTTGAAAATATTTCTGTGACAGATGTGATCTTCGTGCAGGCGGATTTAATACTGGCCAGAAAGATTGTGCTGATAGTCTCCTCAAATAACTTAGTGCTCTGGCCTATCGGAAAAGAAAAAGAAAAGTTAAGAGGCATACTTTCATGCCTTCTCTCTCTCTCTTTGTGCCTTTTGATGTGTTGCCAGCCTGGTGCTGATGTGTAGATAGCTTGCTTTGTTTGCACGAATGAATAATTACTTCTTTTCATTTTTTTTATGTAGTAGTAAAAATGAATACCATTAGGATATCTTTCATCAAAGTAGTTTGCGTCTCCAAGAGATTTGGGAGATGGGATAGCCATCAAATCCTCAATTCCCATTTTTTAGGATGCAAAGGAATTAAAATAGAGCTAAATTTGTTGTTTAAAGATTTGGGTTAGAGGACATGTACTAGACTCTTCCCATTTTATGCATCCTTTACCATGATGCGTCACCCATAAAGACTGACAGGCACCTCCATTTGAAGGTATATCATATAAGGGGGTTGATGGATTCTTGCGTTAGAATATTCTCAAAAAAAATATAATTATCTAACCATTTTAAATAAACAGGTCAGCAGTCATGTCAATAATTATATTATGTTAGCAATTAGTATTAAGATGTTTGTTATTGTTGCTGTTATTGTTATTTTTTATAAAAAAATTAAAATACTATATGGAAACAAAGGTTGAAGCTTGCATAAATCTTGTGCTATTTGTCATAAAATAAAAATAAAAAATAAAAACATAATCCGAAAGGTAAAACTAAAATTACATCTTCCATTTGCGCCAATAACGGCAATTTAACTATTAGGGGCGTTTGGCAGCAAATAATTCATTTAATTATCGATAATTTAGATAGGACACATACATATTTTGAATGGTAATCTATTTTGTATTGGATGGGTAGTTATCCACATTACCCAGATATATGGTAATCTGATAGTTTTTTTAACAAAATTATACATGCTTCCTTTGATCTATCTCTACACGCCTTCTCTACTGACCTTGCTGGAACCTTCCGTAGAGTCAGGTCACGGCCCTACAACTGTTTCAAGACCTACGGTATCCTTATCGACCACTTCGAATATCATTTATAAATATTTTTTTAAATATTATTATTTATAAATACTTTTCAATTAATGTTGATGTGGAAATCCACTCTCCAACTCTGGTGTGATCCGACTTTGGATATGGACGCCGATTCCTCGCTCAGATGGAACATGCAAGACAGTCCTCATACAGAGAGTGTCGAGGATAGCCATCTGCGGAAGACCCTTCGACGCTCAAGTCAGTGTAGATTCATAGCAAGCAGATGTGAGGAGAAGGCTCTTGCATAAGAGTCCCTCAAGAAATGGCCTCTCGAGAGCTCCGAGCTCTGCTTGAGATTCATAGCAAGCAGATGTGAGGAGAAGGCTCTTGCATAAGAGTCCCTCAAGAAATGGCCTTTCGAGAGCTCCGAGCTCTGCTTGAGCTTCAATGAAGTTTTTTAGTAAAAATGTGAGTGTACCTGAAGAGCTTTAGGATAAGGGTATTTATAGGTTGCAGGTGTGACGACAAATAACTACCTGATTCCTTGGGCATGTCACAGGGGGTTAGAAATCATCACGATTCGAATCGAATTCGAATTCGGTTTGTTATAAGGCCGGTAGCATTAGTATCCGGTTAGTTAGATAATCGATGGTTAAAGAAGCTAGTTGATGCTTTAAGATTCTGTGATTTTATAGGCTCTAGGCCACCTCTGATATTATTGGCCTAATCTTCCAATTAGGGTTGTTAGAGGCTTACGTGGTGAAATCTTACCGAATTATCACGCATTTGAATTCCCTTGCATGTGGTTCCATAGAGGTTTAGGGGTACTTCGGTATGGACGAGGTATAAGGATAGTTCGGCTCTATTGAGGCATATGAATACCTCAGTCCGAACGAGGTAAGAGGATAGCTTGGTCCCGCCGAGCTGAGAGAATGGTTCAAAATAATTCAGTTCGAGAGTAGCTCGGTCCGAGAATGGTTCAGTCTTGCTAAGGTGTACCGGCTAGGGGTGCAACTTGGGCCGAGTTCAACCCGAACCCGGCCCGCCGAACCCAATTTACAGCAGTGTTTAAACTCAGTTTGCCCAACCCGAACCCGAAAGACCTGGGTTTAACCCGGCCCGATTTGCAATTGATCCAACCCGAACCCGAGGGTTATCCGAACGGGGGTAGCTTATCGGCACTAAATTTTTGAGGGCGTTGAAGGCGCCAATCGGATCAGACGAGATGGCCAACTTGAGGGTGAGGAGGACAAGACCGTCGGTCGCATGCGATAAAAAGGATAAACATAAAGGCGGATTATCCGCACATTTCGTTTCACTTTCCACCTCCTCCTCCTCTTCTTTGTTTCAGGTAAGATTTTTTTTAATACAATGTTAAAGCCTCGAGTCTAGCTTATATGTTCGGCAAGGGATTTTATTTTTTCGACTTTGGAATCCATAATTCAGTATTTATTTACTTTGAAAAAAAAAATTTATTTTATTTTATTTTTTTATCAACCCGAATTCCAACCCGAAACTCAACCAGAACCCAATTTTTAAAAATAGGGTTAGGGTTGAGGTTTTACAAATAGGGTTAGGGTTAACATTTTACAAATAGGGTTAGGGTTAGGATTGAGGAAAACTCGAGTTTCATCTTTCATGAGCCCGAGTTACACCCCTACTATCAGCTCTGATATTTTCTAGATATGAAAGCTGACTGATCAAAAATCAAAAATGATCTCGATTTTTTATTGTATGCACGAGTATTGACGCAAAGATAATTTTACCTCTCATTAATTAAATATATAATAATATATATTTTAATAAATTTAATTTAAAAATATTTTAAAAATTTAATGTTATATAATTGATAATCTATTTACCATATCAAACATAATAATCAATATTACTATTGTATGCTAAACACATAACCAATGATAATCTATTAAATGATAATTTATATCATAAATAATTTATATTCAGACCTGCTTACAATGTATCCGTGCAATCTTAGAATTACAGCTGGCATATGCTCCCCATGCCGCTGGCAGCTCAGCGGTTGAATGCAGCGTGGCGAGGGTCAAGGTGACGTGCTCACCCATTTTGCCCTTTATTTTTTAAAGTTTTTAATTGCATCAAGTGTGGCAGGCCATGAGATTTTTTTTTTTTTTTTACCTCTCGGCTCTCGCCGAGGAAAGGTAGGCAAGTCATGTTCGACGCCTTAAACCGAAAATTTGACGGGCCGCCAAAGCTTTCGAAATTTGAAGAAAGAGAAGAGGGAATGATGAGCCCCATTCTTAAAACGCCACCAGCCCTTCTTCGGCACGGTACGGAGTTCCCCTGCCAGTTCCAACCCACGCTCAATTCAGAAAGGATTATATATATATATATATTTACCACAAGGGAGGCCGATGCTCTATCCCTTCAGATCTTTCCTCTTCTCTTCTCTCTTTCGCTCGCTGATGTGGCTATCGCCGGAGATCCTTATGTATACTTGGACTGGGACGTGTCCTACATCTCCGTCTCCCCTTTTGGAGTAAAGCAGCAGGTCAGTAACCACCACTATATTACTTTCAAGAATTCTTTATTATGTGATGCAGTCTTAAATTTTTGTTCTGGGCTAACAAGGCGACCATGAGAATGAAGAAGGGAAAGGAAAAGGTGGATTGGTATTGTCAAAAATCGTTCTTTATTCTTTATTATTATTTATGCAGCCCAAAAGAGCGTCTCCAAGAAGTGCCCCATTTACCTTCATGAGAAGCCTTTGGTGGGCTGGTTAGGAGACTGAGTGGTGTGATGGGAATGGAGAAGGGAAGAAGTTGGCAGGCTGGTATCATTAAGCACCTCTATGGCTCTCAAGTGAAATAGGGAAAGCCAGGGGATGCTTCAAGGTGCCGCCTGCACGAGACTGAAAAGATGGCTAAAATTTTCTACCTCGCTTCAATTGGTAATAATTCATGAATCAGCAAATAATTTGCATGGGCCTCGCTTTATATGCTGAGCACAAACTTGTATCTTGCATACCACATTTAAGGATTGTTTATGCTTGCTTCTTCCTTGCTGTGTTACCTCCTTGTTGTTAGGCTTGTAGGTTAGCAGCTATTAATGGAAGCTTGAGATGTGGAGGATTTCCACTGCTACCTCTTGACTTTGGTGGAGTGTCTGTTGGTAGGATCTCAAATACTACATAAAATTTTGTGGCACCCTCATCATGGATTGGCGCCTGCTTGAGAGGGATACCCATCCATTCCCTCTGGTCCTTCTGGACCCTAGTATCTCCTAGCGAGGGGTCTGCATGACTAATAAGGCCATGGCACTAATTAAGTTTAGCTATGATACCTCATGTTAGGTTGTCTTAGGTTATCGGGTGGAGGATCAGCCCAAGCTTATCAACCATGTGTCATCCTTTTTATCAGGCAATGTGGGACTATCATATATTGCCATTGATTTGTTGATCTTTAATGTGTTAGGCTTGGCGGTCATTTTTTACATTTATAATGGAGTATGCTTTATATTGGTTCTTTTCCCCTTGCTTGATCTCCATGGACAGGGCTCCAAATGAATCAAGTCAAATGAATCAAGCTGTTCATGAATAACATAGGCTCGATTTGGTTGAATAAGATGTGTTAAGCTGTTCATATACAACATAGAAAAATACCCTAACTTTCAGTTTAGTAACATATCATTATTTGATCCCTAAGAGATATGTTTTCACCTTAAAATTTATAATAAGTTTAATTTTATTATTTTAATAAGCTATGGATCACATCAACATAAATACATGTGAGGTTCACTATTATTATGATCCTATTTAAATCCAAAACCTTTGTAAGTTTAATCAAATATTGATCAAAGCTTTACAAATTATATTTTAAGAAATTTTTCTTATATTTTATTTTTTCATTATTTATAATTTATATTGAATTTTTAAATTTTTTATCTAAAGTAAAAGTTGAAGAAAATATTCTAGGAAGTTAGTTGTATTGTATTTAAAAGATTAGCAGAATATTCTTTGATTAGTTACTTTAATTAGGCAGATTTGAAAGATTGCTAGCAGAATATTTTCTCTGATTAATTAGCTTAGTTAAGCGGATTTAAAAGATTACTAGCAGAATATTCTCTTCGATTAGTTACCTTAGTTAGGGAGATTTTTTTATTTTTGAGAATCTTCACAAATCTTTCTTTTGTATATTTTTTCTTAACCTTTCAATGAATGAAGTAGAACTTCTCTTCCAAAATATTCCATATAGTATCAGAGCTCCTCTTTGTGCCCTAAATCAGTCGTCATCCCTTCTTGTTTTGCCCTCTTATCGCTGCTCCTCTCATCTGCTCTCATCTGCTTTAGTCTCAATCATGGCCAAAACAGATCAATCCTCTTCGACCAGCATCACCTTTTCTTATGGCCGGTCACCTCCAATCACTCTGGCTATGTTCGAGAGCAATCTTATCCCTATGACCAATCATAAATTGAATGGTCTCAATTATTTGCAGTGTTTTCAATCCGTAATGATGTTCATCAGTGGCAAGGGTCATGACGATTATCTCACCAGTGCAGCAGCTTTACTTGACAAATTTGATGTCTGTTACAAACTCTGGTGCTCTAAAAACATGGTCATATCCTAGTTGATTAGTTCCATGACCATAGAGATTGGTGAAAATTTTTTCATCTATTCTACTGTTCGGGAAATTTGGGAGGCTGCCCGTGAGATATATTCCAGTGGTGAGAATACCTTTGAATTATTTCATATGGAAACTATGCTTCACGACCTAAAATAAGGAGATGCAACAGTCACCACCTACTTCATCAACCTAACTCGAAACTGATAGCAACTTGATTTGTTCGAAACCTATGATTGGAAATGTCCTAATGATGGAGCCAAATTCAGGAAATAGTGGAAATTAAAAGAATTTTTAAATTTCTCATGGGACTCAACAAATCCCTTGATAAAGTTTGGGGTAGAATCTTTCTACCAAGCCTCTTCCAATCTATGAGAAGCCTTCTTTGAGGTTTTTCAGGAAGAAAGTTGAAGAAAAGTCATACTGAGACATTTCGAGACATTATCAACTTCAGAAGGTTTAGCCCTTGTGGCTCACTGTTGCTGCCAACATAGGAAGATGCCTCAGTTTAGGCTCATGCTTCCGTGGTCCTCAACATTTGAATGAGAACAAGCCTCGCAGAAGGAGACCTTGGTGTGATCACTATCGAAAACCAAGTCACATCAAGGATACTTGTTGGAAACTCCGTGGAAAACCCATCGACTATAAGCCTAATTAGGGATATGTTGAGTGTGAAAGCCATGGGAATACAGCCTCAAACGAAGCCCCCTTCGCCAAAGATCAACTCGAGGTCCTTCAGAGGCTAATCAATCAAGCAAACATTCAACCTAATCCTACTGTTATTAGTATCAGAGGTATTGCTTATAGAGGTAATATATTCATTGCTTTTAGTACAACCAAAACTCTCTCAAATACATGGATTGTTGACTCTGGAGCATCGAATCACATGATTGGAAACCGATCACTTCTCTCATCATTTAGCCCGTGCTAGGGTCCTCTCACAGTTCGTATGGCTGATGGATCATGTTCCAAAGTGGCTAAAATTGGCATTGTTAGCCTCTTTAAAAACCTTGTCCTTCAGTTGATTTTATTTGTGCCAAATTTAGACTGTAATTTACTATATGTGAACAAATTTATCAGTGATTTGGATTATGTAACTAAATTCTCTGCCAGAAATTGTGTTTTCAGGACTTGGAATCAGGGAGGACAATTGGCAATGCTAAGCTTTGTGCAGGTCTCTATCTCCTCACTCATAAAGATTTACCAAAGGAAAAGGTTTGCAATAAAGTTTGTGTCAGTCTAGAGTGTCAGTCATTTAGTATTTCTTGGTCATCGAGTCTATCCAATAAAGATAGTGCTGTTATGATGTGGCACTATCATCTAAGTCATCCAAATTTTAGGTATCTTGAAAGATTTTTTTCATCATTATTTATAAATAAAAGTTAAAAATTCTTTTTTTTTGTGATATCTGTTAATTATCCAGACACACATGCAGTTTCTATTTACCACAGCCATACAAATCTTTTCATACTTTTTCACTCATACACAGTGACATTTAGGGACCATCAAGAGTTGTAATGTCACCAGAGCTCGCTAGCTTCTGTTGTTTGTTGATGACCACACATGTTTAAGTTGGGTTTTTCTAATGAGAGACAAATTTGAAACTAGTCAAATATTCAAGAACTTTCATATCATGACCTAAAATCAATTCAAAACAAACATTCAGGTCTTCAAAACAGACAATGCTCGAGACTTCTTTAATTTTTTCTTGGCGATTATTTACAAACTCATGGTATCGTTCATCAGAGTTCTTGTATCGACATACATCAACAAAATGGTATGGCTGAATGCAAAAATCGTCATCTTCTCGAGGTTGCCCGTTCATTGTTGTTCACCTCAAATGTTCCCAAGAGATTATGGGGTGAAGTTGTTCTCATATCTACTTACCTTATCAATCGAATGCCCTTCAAAATTCTGAACTTTGAAACTCCGAGCCAATCACTTCTTGAAGCCTTTCCAAACTCTCACCTTATTACTTAAATTTTGCTCAAGGTTTGTGGCTGCTTGCCTTTGTTCACGTCCGTTCATAAAATCAAGGGAAATTAGATCTTAGGGCCAACAAATGTATCTTTTTTGGTTATTCGTCAAACAGGAAGGGGTATAAATGCTATTGTCCTCTCACAAAATGATTCTTTCATTCTATGGATGTCTACCTTCAAGTATCAACCATTCTACCCCAATTCCTCAATTCAGGGAGAGAATGGGATGATGGAAGAATCTTAGAATTGGGATTGGAACTCTCTCCTTCAAAATATTCCAAAAAGTTTCAGAGTTTCACTTCATACTCTAACGGTTCCACCAGTAGAAACAACACCCTTTTATTCTCTTATTCTTACGACCTCACCAGCGAAAATAGCTCCCTTTTGCATTCCTGAGTTAGCTGAATCACCTCCTATCATTTCTGAAACTCAATCTGGTAAGGAAAATGATTCAAATTCTATTCCTGCCTTAAGTCAGAGTCCTATTCCAGAGTCCAGACTTGTCTCAAATCACCCTACAACAGACAGTGGGGTTCGTGTCTACACGAGGGGAAAAAGACGTCAAGAACAACCTTAGGTGCAACCTGTACAAAATCAGCATAAGCAGGACCCTTTCTTGGTGCTAAACTTTTATGAAAATACACAAAGTAAGGCTGAAATTATTCCAGTTCCTTTATCTGATCAGCTTTCAGATCCTAATTTAGATCTATATATATCAATTGCAATACGAAAAGGTGTCTGATCATGCACACAACACCCTCTTCGCAATCACTTATCTTATGCAAAGTTGTTTCCAAACTTTAGGGCCTTTGTGTCCAAGTTAGATCAGGTCAAGATACCTACACCCATTCATGAAGCCTTACAGATACTTGAATGGAAGGTAGCTACACTGGAAGAAATTAGAACTCTTAAGAAGAATGGGACATGGACAATTACTATTCTACCTCCTGGTAAGCATGCTATTGGATGTAAATGGATATTCTCAGTGAAATACAAGGCAGATGGCAGTGTAGAAAGGTTTAAGGCTCGACTCGTGGCAAAGGGGTTTACTCAGTCATATGGAATTAACTATCAAAAAACATTTGCTCCAGTAGCCAAGCTAAATACCATTCAAGTTCTCATTTCTATTGCTATAAACCAAGACTGGCCACTGTTTCAACTTGATGTAAAGAATGCCTTCCTAAATGGAGATCTCGTGGAAGAAGTTTACATGGATATACCTTTAGGATTTAAAGACAATTCTATCGCCAACAAAGTTTGTAAGCTTAGAAAATCTTTGTATGGCCTCAAACAGTCTTCTCGAGCATGGTTTGACAGATTTACTAGAATACTCATGAGGGATGGCTATGTTCAATGTCAAGCCGATCATACATTATTTGTCAAACATGCTACCGATGGGAGACTCACTATGCTTATTGTGTACGTTGATGACAGTCCTCACAAGTAATCATTGGAAAGAAATGGATTGTCTAAAGGAGTTACTCTCAAATGAATTCAAAATCAAAGATCTTAGACACTTGAAGTATTTTTTTGGGATGGAAGTGGCTAGATCAAGCAGAGATATCTTGGTGCGGAAATATGTCTTGGACCTTCTTAAGGAAACATGAATGGTAGGCTGTAAACTAGTTGATACTTCTATGGATCCAAATACAAAGTTAGGAGTGCGAACAGATGGTATAGCAGTGGACAAAAGTAGATATCAATGCCTGATGAAAAAACTAATCTACCTCGCTCATACACGCCTTGATATTGGTTTCTAATAAGTATTGTTAGTCAATTCATAAACAACCTTTTAGAGGAACACATTGAGATTGTATATCAAATCTTACAATATCTCAAGAGAGACCCAGGCAAAGGATTGTTGTTTGAAAAAAATTACAAATAGAACAGTCGAAGTTTTCATAGATGCTGATTAGGTAGGATTGTCTACTGATTGAAAATCAATGTCAAGATGTTGCTCATTTGTATGAAAAAACTTAATAACTTGGCAAAGTAAGAAATAGCCAGTCGTTGCTTGAAGCAATGCAAAGGCCGAGTTCAGAGCATTGGCACATGAAATATGTGAAGGAATATGGCTAAAAAGGCTTTTACAAAAACTTAAAGTTGAGTTAGAAGGTCCTATTGACATGAGGTATGATAGTTAATCAGCTATAGCCATAGCAAAGAATCCAGTTCATCATGATAGGACCAAGCATGTTGAAATAGATCGTCATTTTATCAACGAGAAGATCGAAGGTAAAGTAATCTCTCTCAACTATGTTCTATTCGGCATCAAACGGTGAACATCTTAACAAAGGCTTTTCATCGCCCTAACTTCCAAGAATTATGTTTCAAGCTAGGCATGATAAGTATATATAGCCTAGCTTAAGGGGGAGTAAAGAGAATATTCTAAGAAGTTAGCTGCATTGTATTTAAAAGATTAGTAGAATATTCTCTCTGATTAGTTATCTTAGTTAGGCAGATTTGAGAAATTGCTAGCAAAATATTTTCTCTAATTAGTTACCTTAGTTAGGCATATTTGAAAGATTGCTAGTATAATATTCTCTCTGATTAGTTAATTTAGTTAGGTAGATTTCTTTTCTATTTTTGAGGATCTTCACATATTTTCTTTTGTATATATTTTTTCTCTATCTTTCAATGAATGAAGTAGAACTTCTCTTCCAAAATATTCCACAGAAGTACTTGATGTTTACTAAAGTATTATTTCATGAAATTCTTTAAATTTATTCTTGAAAGAGAAAGTGGACTTTCTTTTAAGGAATTTAAATTTTTTAAATATTTTTGTTGAATTTAAATGGGGGTATTTCCTTATTTGTATGAGAAATCTTAAGTTTTATTTAAATCATTTTGAATGAAAATAAGAGAAGAAAGAAGATGTGAGCTTATGGGAGGCTTTCAGTCTCATATATCATATTAAAAGGAAGAAAAAAATGAAGAAAATATAAAAAAAAAAGCATGAATCGGCTGCTGTACCAAATTGAAAGGGCAATTCGTATTGAATTTTGGTCGGTTTGGGCTGGTTTGGTTCAGTATGACAATCCTTGATACAAACAAATTCTCTGAAATCTGTTAACAATAACTTTGCTACTATTTATTAGGACTCCTAATCCAGCCTGATACCATAACAATCACTGTTTATGCTGCAGTGATGCATGAACAGTACATGTCCCCATATTGATTCCAACCTTATTTGAAACTGCTAATGTAAATAAGAAATTAAAAGATACTAATTAGCAGCATATGGAGCCATTGGATGAATCTCTAGTTGTGCCTTGCTTCAGAAATATTCCTCAAAGGAGGGTGAGGCCCTAAAATACCTTGATTGGTGTCCCAATTCACAATCTCAGCCCTCCATCAGCTTGAACAGCAATTTGATTGCTTCAAAGGCTGATTTTTGTAGCCATTGCACGTCCCTCCGTTGGTCCTCAGCAGCTGATCTTCAATGATCACTGCAGCACATTTGGTCCAGACTTGGACTTTAACTAAGTTTCTTAACATCTATTATTTGTCAAATATATGGGAAGAATGTGTGGTACTTTACTTTGTGGGCTCTTAGAATGATATCTTTCAAACTATTCACTATGTCTTTCACGTAGTTTTTGTTGTGGAAGCAAAGAATGTTGTTGTCCATCTAGTAGACAGATTGGTTGTAGTTCTGGAGCAGAAAAGGGCTAATTTAAAGAAGAGAGTGTTGTAGGCCGAATTGTTGAAAAAGATAATTATTGGCTTTATACCAATTTCTTGAAGGTCATTGATTAAGCATCTCCAACCTCTCTAAGGAATGCTTGAGGATCATAGTCTCTCACTGATTATCTCTTGCTAGATCGTGGTCTTATATCATGGGAAGCTACGAATTACTACAAGCAAGAAAAAAAAAAAAAAAAGAAACTTCAAATTGTGTTATTGTATATCAGAGGCCTATTTACAGTTGAGTTCACCGAAATTTAATAGGCTTTCTAATTGTTATAGGATACAAAATTTTTGAAAAAGGAGACAAATATCAAATAAATTTTCAAAAATTTATTTCTTACTCTTAATTGACTTCTAATTCATGTAATATGAATTCATAAACAAAATAAACTAAGAAATTCAAGCAAAATTAAAAAAAAAAAACATCTTCTCCATCCTAGGTTGTGGAATGACATTATTGTAAGTTTAGGAAACTTCATCAACGTTGACACATCCTGCATAATTAGCTTATAACTTCTTTATTTGACCTTTATTTTGGATGCATTAAGATGTGTTAAAAAGTTAACTTGACAATGGACATCTTGAAAGTAAATTATTTTGAAAAATTTAATTGTATTGATGTTGGTGAAACTTCTTTTTACACTGATGCATGTTAGCCTCTTTTGACATGGTTGAAAATAAACTTAGAAATTTAATCTCATTGGTCACTTATAAATTACAAATATCACTTTTTATTCTTCTTTAGAGGTGCATACCAATTTAGTGGTTTTATAGAGTATGCCCATCCCACCATCTGAGGTTAGTACGAATACCAAAGGATCACCTTTAAAGCTTATTCAGATGCAACTTTCGGTATAACCATGTTGTATGTTTGATCTTTGACAGATAATCACATGATTTTCTTTGATGAGCCTCTTTCTAGGTATTGGTTTCTCTTATTTGAATAATTGATAGCATTGAGAACGTTTAGCTGCATTACAGTCAAGGAAAAAAGAAGTTTATCCATTGTAAGTATGGTGACTGTTGTCGATTCTAAAATGTCTTATAGCCAATATTTGTCAAGAAAGGTTTCCTTGATCTTTGTATTGTACAGTTTGGGGAAACTTTTGCTAAAAAGCTTCTCCTATATATCAGATGCATAAATGGAGATAACCAGTCAATTTAACTCCAAGTCTCTCGCATATGGACTTGCTCAGTGGCAGTGAGAAATGTCACCTTTGTAGCCCAAACCATGAGCATCAGCTGTATGCATGTGGAAACCAGCTCTTATGTGCTTGAAAAACACATTTCTAGAAAACATGTACTCTTTGATGATTAAAGATCATTTCATCATGGGGCAGTTAAATTCAAGATTGATGATATGGACAGTCACAATGGTGAGTTGGCCTAAATATTATTTGAATTTTCCAAGATTAATCTCTTCTCTGAGAGCTAAAAGATTCTTTTTTTGGAGGATTTCCAAGTGATATCTTATTAAAATGAATGGATTTGCGTAAAGGTCACTTGACAAAAAATTGTTAAAATAATTTTGACAAGTGTTAAGATGTAGGGGCCTGTTTATATATATATATATATGAATGTATGTCATGTGAACTTTAATCTGCAACTTTGTGAGGAAGTTTTTATACCTTACATTATTTGCTGTAACTCATGATGCAAGTGTTTTTTTTTGGCTTTTTTCCTTATATTTTTTTAGCAAAAGGAAACTCCAACAGAACATTTTTGTGGTGAACAATTTATTACCTCTAAATCACAAATGCAGGTTATTGGAATCAATGGGCATTTTCTTGGACCAATTGTGAATGCGACAACAAACTGGAACGTTGTTGTGAATATCCGAAACAATTTAGATGAACCTTTTCTGGTCACATGGTATGTTCTGGGGTTGCCAGTCATTTTAATGTTTCGTATAATGGAAGTGGTTAATGATGATAATGATGCCCATATGATGTAGGAACGGTTTACAGCAAAGGAAAAACTCTTGGCAGGACGGTGTTTTGGGACAAATTGCCCCATCCCTTCTGGTTGGAATTGGACATATGAGTTCCAGGTCAAAGACCAGATTGGAAGCTTCTTTTATTTCCCTTCTATCAATTTTCAAAAGGCTGCGGTGGTTATGGTGGAATTATAGTAAACAATAGAGATGTAATTCCACTGCCCTTTGGGATGCCAGATGGAGATATTACAATCTTCATTAGTGACTGGTATAATAAAGGCTACAAGGTCAGGTTAATCTCTCTTGTTGAAATTAATGATAACAAATGCAGAAATTTGCTTAGATCGCTTGGACTTTACTGACATTTAAGGTAGACAGGAGCTTAGAAAAATTCTTGAAGATGGAAATGATCTTGGGATTCCTGATGGGTCCTCTTCAATGGCTTGGGACCCTACCGCTACAATGAATCTACAGTTCCTGCTAGCATAGCTTATGAGACAATAAATGTGGAGCCAGGTAAGTAACTAAAAAGTTTTTTTTTTATCATGTATACCCTTATAAGTATCTGAAATTACTTGTATTCTCTCAAAAATTTCTATTTGCGTATATGCCCTTTTAAATTATTTCGTTTGTACGTATACCCTTGTGAATATCTGAAATTACATCTATATTTTGTTGCTTTATTTTTACTTGTAAATCTTCATGAATTTTTTTTAGATGTATTATCTTATAATTATCTGAAATTATGATTGTACCCCTGCATCTAGTAGTTGCTTGTAGACCTTTATAAATCATTTTTATTTTAGTGTATATCCTCACAAAAATTTACTATTTGCATCTATATACTTATAAATTATTTTTTCTTGCTCATATACCCTTATTGAGTTAAGGCTATTATTTATAAATAGCAAAACTTTATGAGGGTATACATATACTTTTAGATATTTATAATGGTATACATGTAAAAAAGATAATTTATGAAGGTATACACATGAACAGCAAGTTTGGCAGGGTGTACAAGTAATTTTAGATATTTATAAGAATGTACACAAAACTAAAATTATTTAGGTGTAGATATGGTTGTTGCATATGTGATATCCCAATACATCAATTGTCACTGTTAGTTCACATGTCAATTTTCTGTCAATAGAATAGCTACTACAGACTAGCCCACGAAATCTCAAAGAAAGATCCATAACTAGTACCAAAGTGTAAAGATAAATAACTAGTACCAGAGTGTTTTCATTTATCCTTTTTGTGTGGAGGCATCTTTCTTTAAGATTTACACCTGGCTAAATTATGTGGTGCAAACAAAATCCAGTGTGAACTTTTTTTAGTGATAAATATGGTAAAAAAATTGGCTTGGTTCTTAAAATATTAGAATTATTTTATTATTTTAATCTTCAAGAATTATTTTTTGTTTTAATCTTCAATCTTACTTTTAATATCATGGTTTTCAAATGATTGATGTTTTGTTGCTTTAGTTGATTTAAGTCCTTTTTTTCTTATACCAGGAAAAACATACCGAATACGAGTGCACAATATTGGCATATCTACCAGTCTAAACTTTAGAATCCAAAACCACAACCTTCTCCTTGCCGAGGCAGAAGGATCTTACACTGTTTAACAGAACTATACAAACATGGATATCCATGTCGGTCAGTCTTATTCTTTCTTGGTCACAATGGATCAAAATACTAGCAGTGACTACTATATGGTGGCAAGCGCTCGTTTTGTCAGTCCAGATGCCAGGAATAGGGTAACAGGGGTCGCCATATTGCACTATTCCAATTCCCAGGGTTCTGCTTCTGGTCCACTTCTTGATGGCCCAAATGAGGCTGACACCTACTTTTCAATGAACCAGGCAAGGTCCATCAGGTATCCTGGAGTTTTGAATTCAGGTGCATGAATGTTCATCTCTGTTTTTGATCCATCTTGTAATTTTTTTGTCTAATCAATTGGCTCAATATGTTACTTTACCCTCTAGTATGAAGCATGGGCCAGCTTCTAAATCTATTTTTTTCACTAACAATTTTCAGATGGAATGTCTCTGCTGGTGCTGCTCGACCAAACCCTCAGGGATCTTTTAGATATGGCGAGATTACTGTCACTGATGTTTATGTACTGCTGAACAGACCTGCAGAGCTTATAAATGGGCAGTTGCGAACTACTTTGAATGGCATTTCTTATGTTACACCTTCAACACCACTGAAGCTTGCACAACAATTTAATGTGCCAGGAGTGTATAAGCTTGATTTCCCAAATCGATTTATGAACAGACCTGCAAAAGTTGATACATCCATAATCAATGGCACCTATAAAGGTTTCATGGAAATTATATTCCAGAACAATGGCAGTACTGTTCAATGCTATCACATGGATGGCTATGCATTTTTTGTTGTGGGGTAATGCTATGAGGACCAAGATATGCATATAATCTTTTTTTGGAATATATTGCCTAGAAATTGCCTCATCTTTTTATTTGATCTTAGGATGGATTATGGAACCTGGACGGAGAATAGCAGAGGTACCTACAATAAATGGGATGGAGTTGCTCGTAGCACAACACAGGTATAGTGTTTTTAATACTTTGAACTTGCTGCCTTACATAGCTTCAGTGACTTGAGCCATGAACACCAAAAGACTTGAACTTAATTCTTAGGCAAGAGAAAATATTCTCTTGCTGGAGTTTTATATTCAATTACCATCAATCCCTAATGTGATGCCATATTATGCCTAAGTATTTTGAACGACTAAACTGAACAGTCTGCCAAGAAACTAATAAATTTTAAAGCTATAATATCTTGATGTTATTTGTGGGCCTGGAGAGCTTAAATCCAGCTGGAGGTAATCTAACAGGTTATGGCCGGTAATGGGTTTAGTTTCAATGAAAGAATCTCATGTATTGGGTCTGAGCGGGTGGTGTGAAGCCTCAAGTTTTGCTCTGTTGAATTTCATCCTGTTTCTTAGAGGATTATTTTACTTTTCATCATTAAGAAAATTGTGCGGACATGATAATTTTTTGTAGGTATTCCCTGGAGCGTGGACTGCTATCCTAGTTTATCTTGACAATGTGGGCATATGGAATCTGCGAGCACAAAATCTTGACAGATGGTAACTGGGCCAGGAAGTGTATATAAGCGTGGTTAATCCAGAGATGAACAACAAGACTGAGCTTCCATTACCTGATGATGCTATATTTTGTGGTGCACTCTCAAGCTTACAGAAGTGAGAGTCACATCCATCATTGTCTACATCTAGATCTCATTTTAATCATATGAATCTTCTTTTCCTACCTAGTGTCGGTCGTGAAGTAATTATTAACCACTTCATGCAAACTGCATTAGTGTTCACCTTTGTTGTTTCTCCTTGCAGAGAGCAGTCCCATAAATATAGATATTCAGAAGCATCGTCAGTTGCCAACTTGAGCAGGATGATTTTATTTTGGCTTCTTGCTTGGCTCTGTATCTTGTCCTTGTGATTACTTCAACAGCACAGCTGTCTATGGGAGGGAATTTAGGTAAAAAAGATATTAAGGATGGGTTTTTGCTGTTCATTTTGGAGTTGCACTCATCTTAGGTTGGTAAAGATATGCAATGCAATTACGTTCTCTTGCACATTTTACAGGTTTCTTTGTTTGTTGATTTTAGATAATATGCTTCCAAGATTGGGGGCAGCGAATTGCTGCTACCAGTATTTTCAGGAAAACAAAAAAGGTCATTGTTGTATTTTTTTTAAGATTAGTAAAAGAATATCTCCTCTAGGAAGTATCTTTTATTTATGCCCAATACTTTTAAATTTATGTTTGCCTGCATTTCTAAGCAGAATACAGCTGGTGGTTGTCCTATCAATGATTCTCTCAAGCTTTGTTGTTTTTGTCTATCAAATTTTGCTAGTTTTAAATTGAGTAAGGCTTTTCATTGAAAGAAACAGTAATTAGATCTTACTTTGATTTGTTTTTGGTATTTATGCTTGCATGTTTTGATTTATCCAGCTGTTATAACGCTAGAATTATCCATGGATGAAAGGGGTAAAAAACAATTTAAATTGTTTTCTAGGTCTTTTGTTAACTCTGTTTGGATACAACAAAGAGAACAGAGAAGAAGGTAAACTGGAGCAGAGAAAATGACCCCTCATCATGTTTGATGCACGAGAGAAAACGAGATCTATTCGAACCATTCAATCTAGAGGTGACAAGAGAATTACTAATATTTATTTGGAGCTTTTTTTTTATCTTTTTGAATTTCTCCTTTTTGGGGGAAAAATTGTGGATTTGTAGAAAAAATGACTCCACTCTCTTCACTTCTTCCCTATCCTCCTAATCAAACAAGAGAAATTTTTTTTTTCTTCTCATTTACTCTTCACATGATTTCTCTCAGTCCAGATAGGGTTTGAGACCGTGCATATATATCCTATTTAACAGGAGACTCTGCTGAAGAGAATATTTAAGATCTCACAAAATGAACTTTCTTGCTGCCATCTCTTAAAACTGTACATGTTCTGTGACATTCAGAATTCCTCATTCTTTGACAATATAATTTTGGTACTAACCATCAATAATATCAACTCCTTGGTTGTCGTGTGAGTCATTATCTTATTACGTTGGAACATGATTGATAAGATGCTTCTAAACTTCGATGTAACTAATAATTATTTTGTTTCTGCTAGAGCATTGGGCTGTTTCTAAGCAGCCTTTTGTCTTTTCTTTAAGCAGGGTTTGGATTGCTATGTTTCAAATTTCTCAGTGAATTACTGAGGGGACTAGTTTGATGTTTCATGCTTGTACTTTATTCCACATTCTTAAATCATTTAAACTTTGTTTTCCTATGTTACTAAAGATGAATATTCTCTCACACTGGAATGGAGAAATGTAGTCCATTCTAGAATTGATTGATAACTTCCTCTAGTTGTGTCCGATCTTCTTGACCGTGCCTACTTGCACTTGTGCACTTATCCAGCATCTTTTCCCTCGGTTATCAATTTATTTATTTATTTCATTTAAAGGGAATTGCATTTGACTTTTGGATATTGCACTGCATCTGAATGTTTGCACATCAAACGCTGCTGAAGTCCAGACTAACTAATGGATTAATATTGAGATCGATGATTCTTCTAAAGAACCTTTTCTTTTGCTTGCAAAGCATGTTTCGGCTGTAGCAAGCTAGATTTGGATCCTGGATGTCTTATGTTCATGGGGATTTATATAGACCGGTGAGGAAGGTTAGTTGATATCTGGATTAATTAAATAATTTTTTGGATTTTGGTTGGTTCGATGGTGTTGGTCTAAATCAAGGCTTAGGAGCGCTTAAAGCGTTTACTTAGGTATTATCATGATATAGTGATCTATAATCTCATCTGAAAGAGATAATTGGAAGACATTCTTTGGATTCTTTTTCCATTGTGCAACCAATATACGATTAAATATAAGTTAGTATGGGTTTTTACTTAACTTCTCTTATTCAAATCTTGTTGTTTGATGTGTTTGATGAAAGTAAGATCTCAGTCTCATCAAATTAAATTACGAATGCTATAATCAATCCTTAAAGAATTTATTGTTGGCTATATATATATATATATCTAAGGTTTCCTCATCTCACAATAAAAGCCAAATAAAACATATACTAGCATGAGTTCTTATATCATCCTTTGTTTAAACTTCAATGTCCTTGCTATAAAATTTGGTGTTTTTCCCAAAGTGAGTCCAATGACGGCAAAAATATTTACATGGGCCACGCCGTAAGAATTTTAAATAATTCAAGGCACGAGGGTAATCTAAATTGGGTTTTCAAAATTAGGCTGGTTTCTAACTTATAAATTATAATCTATGCAATAAAAATGATTCAAGAACAAACATAAATAAGTTCAAAACTATAAAGAATAATAAGTGAGATAAGAAATTTTTATGATACTTTGATACTCCTTATTTAAATCCTTCATCAAGTCTCCAACTTGAAAATTTCACTAATCTAATTTTTTTTATTGGGCGAAGATTAAACCTTTACACTTTCTTTTTTTTAGATTAAGAAGTAATCCTTATAAACTTCCATAAAAGCTTCAAATATATTTCTTTTAAGAAAAATACCTCAAGAAACACCTAAAAGAATGTAGATTTGCCGATAAGGATTTAAATTTGAGATTAAGAAGAGAGTGCTCAAATCACTACTAAAAAAAAAATTTAACCTAGTTTTCATGCCTAAATAATCCCAAATCATGAAATTTATAAAGCTAAGAAAATAGGACCTTTGAGGCTTAAGAATAGCTGCATTCGTCTAAAAATTTGACCATTAAGATTGTTAAAGCCCATATAGTCAATCACTCATGCTAAAGTTGATCAACCGCTAAGCCTATCCTAATCGCTCTATTCTATAGCGGTCAACCGCAAGCCAAACAAAAGTAGTGATTTTAGGCAATTCTTGGGCACACTCTGCTTCGACCGAATGCAGTCAAGCTCGATTGATTAACCACTTCTGATTTTAAATTTTATGACTATTTTTTATTAATTTTGATTCAAAATATAGAATA
Organism: Calamus simplicifolius; assembly: GCA_900491605.1. Lineage (NCBI taxonomy): Eukaryota > Viridiplantae > Streptophyta > Magnoliopsida > Arecales > Arecaceae > Calamus > Calamus simplicifolius. Next base: position 319,887 of record UESW01004714.1, on the reverse strand, counting down.
ATTTATTTTTAATGAATTTTAAACTTGATGCACTTACTTTCCTACTAAGTTTTACAATAAGTTGTCAAGAAAAATAAAAATTACCCAATGAATCTTAGTCTTCAGACTTCAATGTGCCAGTTATTATTTGAATTTGTCAGTAATCTCCTTCGACTTCCATCTTGAAGTATGACTCGTGCTTTGGACATGTTAAGTGCATCCCAAATGTGATTTTACTATTTGAAAAATGAGCATATTTGGGCACCTATTTTGTTCACCACGAGCTCAAAGATACCCACAAATTGTAAAGCCCAATTAGTCATATGGGCTGAACTTTAAACTTTTTTGGTCCATCAGGAAAAGTATATGGGAATTTCTATTTGCATCGCTCAAATTGCTCAGTACACTTTTTCTAATTAGAAAAAATAAAAATTCTAAACTACTTTAGCACCCTCTATCTCCTTCCCCCTTTCTTTTTAGCACCGACGCCCCCTTCCCCCCTCGCCTTCCTCTTCTGGTACCGCTCTTCACCCCTTCCCCGGCTCCTTCTCTTCTTTTCGGCACTGCCCCTCATCCACCGTCCTTCCCTCGGTCCGGTCTCCTTCCTACTACTTGGTGCTCTCCCATCCCTTCGGTACCATCTTCTTTTCTCCTGGCACGATGCCAAGAGAGGGGGCACCGAGGCCAGAAGGGGGGCGATGCCAGAGAGGGGGGGCTAGAAGGGGGCGATGCCAGAGAGGGGGGGCATCGGTGCAGAGAAAGGGAGGAAGGATAGTGTCGGAGAGGAGAGGGAAGGAGTTGGGGTCAGGAGGAAGGGATGGGGGGCCAGTGCTAGAGAGAGAGAAGAAGGAGGCGTTGGTGCTGAGAAAGGAAGGGGGGAGAAGACAGAGATGCTAAGAATAGTTTAAATTTTTTTTTTTTTAATTGAGAGAAAGGAGGGTGTGCTGAACAATTCAAGTGGTCCAAATAGAAATTCCCAGGATACCCATAGTTGCATGTCATTCAAAACTGCAAGCAAGCTGTCCCACTGAATGCACAACAGCGGGTCCCCTTGAAGAGGGAACCAAATTTGCTCCATCAATTGCACCTCATATGGGCCTCTGGCAGCTGGTTCCATGGCTTCTATCTTTCCTGAATTTGCTAAATGGCTGGAAACAAGGACTTTAGAGGAGGGAGGATAATGCTTTTGTCCCTCGGTCTGGCAATCTCAACATGGCTGGATTTCCAAATGTCACACTCACTGTTGGATTCTGCTGCTCTGGCTGCGCTGTCAACTGCTCTCTCATCCTGAGCTGTTTTTCAAATCAGTATAAAAAACACACTGATTTTAAGTAATGGATGCCAAAAAAAAAAAAAAAATTTTTTAGAGAGCGATGTTAAAGGAAAAAAGAAGCATCATTTTAAATGCTATTTTTTTTACTTATTATGATAAAATAAAAATATCATTTAAAATAATATTTTTTAAAAATATTATGTTAAATAATACTTCTTAAAAATATCATTTTATGCTGACTGAAAGTGAGAAGCACTATTTCTTCATAATGATTGAAACTTTGTGTGAATCGGAAAAATAGAATTTAAAAAAAAAAACTTTCTAAAAAGCATTTTGAAAAAGGGCTCCTCCCATCCTGCCTTCAGTGTTGGCTTCCCCAAAGTTTCAAAAGCCACGCAGGAGATGTCACACAAGTATGCTTGTCAGGCTCTGCACTTGAGATTATTTTAATGCGTCCAACCACATCGCTCTAAGCTTCAACCTCAGCAAATAAAAACAAATCAACCAGACAACCACGACCCACCAAGGAAAGCTACTGACTCCCCTGCAATGCCAAACCGACTGCCAACTCATTGAAGCTTACGGAAGGAAGTCATATTTGGAGGCCAACCATTTCGTTTAGTCTCTCGTCATGCAAAAAAGTCAAGTCACCAATGAATGGCTCTTGGGCTGCCGATTTGGACGCGTACCATAGTGGATTGGACGTACGTGATCTGCTGATGATATTAACAGCTATATTCTCTCTGTGGAGTCTTATCATGTCAATTCACCCACGACTTTTCCTTGAAGCAAACTAACTTACATTTCTTCAACAAATATCTTGATGGAGTAGTTTTTTTAAATCGGTTTTAAAATAATGAGATGAAAACAAAAAAAATTTATCAAAAGGGTGATAAAGTAAAAAACATCATTTTAAATGATGTTTTTCTACTTCCATGTTATCATCTTTTGGTTCGATCCCATCAGCAGGGCTGCTGATTGGACGGGTTGAAATCGTCATTTTAAGTGGCGATTTCATATACAAGTGAAATCGCTACTTGAAGTACAGTTCAGTTGAAATCGTCACTTCAAGTGGCGATTTCTACAGATTTTTTTACCTTCCCTTCTTAAATGCTCAGAGCCCTCCAGCGATCCTAACCTTCTATTATCTATTATCTTGTTATATCTATTATCAGGAGATGAGCATAGGTATAACTTCAAGATAAATCTGATTGTTATATCTATTATTTTGTTATAGATAATAGATATAACAAGATAATATAGATATAACAAGATAATTCTAATTAACAAGATAATAGATATAACAAGATAATTTTGATTAACAAGATAATAGATATAACAAGATAATTCTGATTGATATTGAATCATTAACTACCATCTAACCGCTCTTTTGATTTGCTAGAAGATTATGCTGAAGGGAGAGACCCGTAGCGTTTAAGTCCCCAGAGGAAATGAAGTCCACGAGAAAGTCGTCACTTGAAGTGGTGGCAATTTCATTTGAATTGAAATCGTCACTCAAAGTCAGCCTCCCTGACGGGGCCAAGCCCAGAGATGATGACTGGAAGTAGAAATACCATTTGAAATGATATTTTCTACTTTAACACCATTTTAATAAAATCTTTTATTTTCATCCTTTTATTTAAAACCGGTGCCTTTTGGCACCGATTTAAAAAACTACTCTATCTTGATGGGCTATGCCGGCCACAAAAATATGCCAATAAAACTATATATATATATATATATATATATATATATATATATATATATATATATATATATATATATATATATATATATATATATATAATTACAGTTGGTATACTAATATATAGTTATTTTTTATTTTAAAATTTTTATAGATTTTAAGATTATTTCTTTTTTATGTTTAAAATTTATGATTTGTATGAATTGAAAGATAAAATAATCGAATTTAAGTTGAACGAAGCATGTGTGTAACTAAGTTTAACTTTCTTTTTATATATAAAAATAAAATTAAGATTAATTTTATTTCATAGAACGGTAGCAATTATAAAATTTTAGCCTCAAATTAGTTGAGGTTAGCTACAATTTTTTTTTTACTTAATTTAAAGCTATACTTTAAGTTGTAAAAATATCAAATTATTCTTTACTCTTTGCCAAGCAATTTTTAATCTATTTTATTTTTTTGCATATATTAAATTTTTCTCTTTTCTAAATTTACACTATAAATCTTTTAAATCATTCTTTTCTCTATTTATTTTTAATAAGTGTTATCTATTTCTTGTTATGAAAGGTTCCATTCCTTATCTTTTTTTATTTTATTTTTCTCGATTGATCTTAAAAAAAAAAATGATCTTATTTGGTAGACCGTTGCCTTTAATTGATGTATTTTTATGTTTGTAGCATTGCAAAGCCATTAGTTCTGCATTCAATTCAATTGTACAATAAATGGAGTGCTTATGTGAGTGGTATGCTTTAGATTGTTCATATATTCATCAAGTTATATTTGGTAGATCTAAGAGCTTTATGAATTAACATCTTTTGCTTTCAAAGTATGTTAATAAATGGCTTAAGTGGCATGTCAGCTGTACATGTAACATGGGATGCCACATGACCAACTAAAATTATTTATGACCATTATTTTACATGCAACATTGGTCTATTTTTTACAATGGCATTTTTGTAATTATAAAAAAGTAAGAACTTTTAAAAATTTAATGATAGAAAAGAAAAGAAAAGAAAACATAAAAGCCATGAGAGCATGGGGGATCAGCATTGCAGTCACATCATTGATGTGATGTAGGTAAAAAATATTTTTAATCGTTCAACTCTTACTCAAAATTCATTCTACTTTTTGAATTTTTAGTTTTTTTATTTCAATCTCTTATATTTTAAAAATATCATATTTCTAAAATTTTATTATTTAAAGTTAGTTAAAAAGTGATGAAATATCAATCTTATATAGTAAAATATTCAGAATATAATATTATTAAAATATTAAAAAGTAAATAGTAATAATTAAAAGGATTAAAATAATCTTTAGTAAAAGTTCATATACCAAATGAATATTTTAGCCTATATAACAAGACAAACTTTACTATCATGCTTCTGCCTGTGTGCAGATGGCATAAAAAATTAAGGAATAAAAGGAATTGATATAAGAGGGTAAAGTCCTCTGTATGAGACTTTAGATGATGGAATTAGAATTTTTTTTTTTTTTGAAAGAAACATTATAGATTAGTTTTTTTTATCATAGTTAAATATTAATCATTATAGTCATGGCATGCAAAACAAGGCCATATTAGTTTTCAAAAACTTATCACCTCCATCCTGATCCAAGTATTTTTTTTCACGTTCAACTGAGGTAGGTCTTACCTACTGCTAGTTCTAGTGGCAACTCAAGACCAGCTCCTAAACGACAAGAGACTTGAGAGATCAAACGCATTTGATGACCCATTAATTAGGAGCATCGTCACACTCAATTTGCCTCAAAAGATTTTGTCCAACTCCTACGTTCTACCAACCAAATCATAAAACAATAATCTCTCCTCCTCGTGCGTTGCTTCAATGCTGAATATAATAAAGAGCGCGTGGTTGTCGTCTTGAATTTTTTTATTCAACATTTGGCAAGTTCTCCTTTCGGTGGACTATATCATTAGAAAACTTTAGGGGGCGTTTGGTGTATCGCCAGGTAATTCTGAATGGTAATATGGATTACCTACAAGATAGATTACACTGGATAGATTGCCAGTAATGCTGATTACTGTGTTTGGTATGCACAGGTAATCTTACAGTAATATTGATTACTGTGTTTGGTATGACAAATAGATTACCAGTCATATAGCATCAAATCCCCAAAATACCCCTAAATCAAATCTATTAAAAATTTATATATACTATAAAAGTTGGATATTAGTTACAATCATATTTTTTATTTACAATCCCTGGATGCATGCGCCGATTTGGTAAAAAAAAAAAAAAAAAAAAAAGACGTTAAGGGCCTGGTTGTTAGTTTATCTGAGTTTTTTTTTTTTTTTTTTCTGTTGGAAGAAGTTACAGCAAGCCATTAATGAGATCTTATTTAATCGGCATCAGTTAACGCATTGTATTAAAACATATACTATTAATAGTACTATATATATTATCTTCAATGCACCAGCCTAATATTATCTACAATGCACCAACCTCTTCCGTTTATAAAAAAAGAAACTGAAAAAAAAAAAAAAAAGAACGGTCGTAACAAAAAAAATTGATAAAAAAAAAAGCAGCCTCTTCCGTTAGTAGCAAAACAAAAAAAACTGATAACAAACTGATAGAAAAAGAAAAAGAACAACTAATATAAAAGTTTATTTATCATATAAATATGAGTCCTTTTAAAATAAGATAAACATGAGCCTTTTCTTGGCTTTTTGGGAAAGGATAATTTTGAAATATTGTTACATACAAACAATCGTTCCACGCCTATTTGAATAAAAGGATGATAATTTACCTTTGAAATCGATCGGATTTGTTGGCGTCTCTACCTTTCCTCTTTCCTTTTGCTCACGGTCTCTCTTTTTATTCTCTTTCGTTATTTATCTCATTTAAAAGGAAGATGAGGGGACAGGGATAATTTTGTCAAAAAAAAAGTTTATCAGTCCTTTAATCTGGATAGACACCTCCCCTTACCGTTGCAAGATAGATTACCCAAAAAAATATATACCAAACGCAGCTATCCGGTGGGCCCAGTTTAAATTACTACCAAACGCAACCTTAGAGCATGTTTGATGTACATATTTGATATAAAATAGGATAAAAATTTAAGATATTTACTAATTTAATTGGATAAAATTTAAATAAAAATAAATATTTTTGTACAATAAATTATCCTCCTCCATCTTATGCCAGCACTATTTTCCCGTGGAGTTCTGTCCAAATTTTACGGCTGCTGTATCAATTATCATCACTGTTTCTCTGACGCCTACGACAGTGTCTGGATATTGACATAATTTAAATAAATTTAGATTTTAGAAAAATAGATCCTGAATTTAGAAAATAAATTAGGTCCGGTTTCAGTTCTTCAGCTTATTTAATTCGTTTTAGCTATATAATCTAACCCATTCAATTTGCTCAAAATCTATCAATCATATCAATTTAATTTGATCCACTCAACTGATTAAATCTACTTAATTTAGTAAAAATTTATGTGATGTCCCTCCCATAGGTTCATATCAAAAAATTGAGAGTTGATTGGTTGTATGGTTTATAATAAGGAAGATAAACAAGTACCAATTGGATCCCTTTTAGGTATGGTAGTTCAAGTTGGTACGAACCTTATCCGTCTTGCTTTCTTGTAATAAAATGAATTTGCAGATTTGCGGACCCGAATCATTACAATATGGTATCAGAGCCATGCATCAATCAGAAGTGCAGGAGCTAAGTGTCACACAGGGCAAAAGTGCTATATCCATGAGGGATGGAAGCCACCTCTTGATTCTATATCTACATCCATGGGGATGGGAGCTATCTCTTGAACCTCCATGCACCAACCAAAAGTGCAGGAGCTAAGTGTCACACAGAGCAAAAGTACTATATTCATGAGGGATGGGAGCCACCTCTTGATCCTATATCTACATCCATGGGGATGGGAGTTATCTCCTGAACCTGAAGGAGCTACCTCTAGAATCTTGCCTGCCTGATATCGAGCAATTAGTATATGATGACCCAAGTTGGTGTAAACTTTATTCGTCTTGCTTTCTTGTAACAAAATGGATTTGCGGGTTTAAGAGCCTAGATCATTATAATTTATTTAATCTATTCAACATCTTTAGATTTATTAATGCATAATATCTTTATTGATTTATGTACTATTATCATTTATTAATCTTAGAATTTTTTTAAAAAACTACACATACTTTATTTTTGCATGCCAACATCTAATTTGTCTCTACACCAATTAGATTAATATTCCTATCCCTGCCCAGATTAGTTAATGAAAAATAGTTTCATATATGAACATGCTGATATTTTAGATCCATCTTATTTTCTTGGTATGATTTTCTTTTAAATCAACCCATAAATATGGAATATAACTGTTTGAAGACATCCATCATATTAACTTTCATAATATTATGAAAACAAATAATTATAATAAAAAAGATTTTGTAATAACTAATTATGTGTTATATGGCAGCAGCAAATAACAGCAACAATCGTTACATTAAAATTCTTAAAATTAATATCACTACCAATAGTTATGTCATAAAGTTGTTTCTTAAATAAAGAATACACATAATGCTATAATATATACTTGCCTTAAACCATAATAATAGCTAATAAAGGTTACCACTGCAACGCAATTTTTATCCATATAAAGTCTTATGAATTTTAGTTTCCTTTTTTTCGAATCTTCCGCAAACCAGCTGTAGAAAATTTTGGTAGCTTGCATGGATGCTTCTTGTTGGATTGAATTTGTAACATATCAAATTTATCTATGGTACAATTAATATAATCTTAAAATTTAAGTGCAAATAAATCAATAATAGATTAACTCGAATTATAAGCTTTTAAAAAGAAAATTCTAGTTGACATATGACTATTTTTGGATATTACAAACGAAATCATTGGTATTGAAGTAATTCTATGAATAATTTTTTTGCTCGTTAACTTTCATATATTTAAATCAACTTTGATATATTTATAGCATAGTTATTAGATCCAGTTCAAACATTGACCTGGCCAAAGGCTTGGGTCATCGGGTCACTGATTTAACCGTTGGATCATCGATTGAACTATTGATTAATTATTTTAATATACAAATATATTTATATTAATAAAATTATTTTTTAATAAAAAATTTAAAGTTAACATGATAATAAAATTCGTGATCCCATCCGATTTGAGCTGGATTGATCGATTCATGAGTGAACCGAATGGATTGATCAGATTATTTTGGATCACTTACACATCCGATTTTATGTTAAAATCGGACTGGCTTGGCTTTTGGGTTCTGGTTCAACGGATTGGTTCGATCCTATTCTGACAACTATGATTTATAGCATTTTAAATTTATTTATTGATTTAATTAATTTATTAATAAATTAAAACTATATGATTTACAAAACTAACATCCATATGAAAGTTAACAGAGCATGAACTAAAGTTCCAACATATTTATTTATTTTTATTTCAAATTAATATAAAATTATTTTAAAATATTATTAAATTTATCCTCTGTTTGTATAAAGAGAAAACTAGGGAGGAAAGAAAACTAGGAGAGAAAATGAAATTTATCTTGTTTGGATGGAGAGAAAAGTCGGAAGGAAAGAAAACTAGAGAAAAAATAGAGAAAAAAGTGATGGGCCCCACATAAAAGTTTTCTCTCAGAAATCGAAGAGATTTCGGAGAGAAAACTCAAAAGTGCTTTTTTTTCTAATATTGACCCTTCCAAAAAATAATCGATGCATTTTTTAATCATATATAATAAGGATATTATTGTCATGTTTGGATGAAGAGAAAACTAGGAAGGAAAGAAAACTAGGAGAGAAAATAGAAGAGAAATGAAATTTATCTTGTTTGGATGGAGAGAAAAGTCGGGAGGAAAGAAAACTATAGAAAAAGTAGAGGAAAAAAGTGGTGGCCCTACATAAAAGTTTTCTCTTCGAAACCGAAGAGATTTCGGAGAGAAAACTTAAAAATGCTTTTCATTTTTTTTTATTCTAATATTGACCCTTCCAAAAAACAACCGATATTTTTTAATCATCTATAATAAAGATATTATTGTTATTGTAAATTATCAACTTTTCTTTTCTCTCTATTTTCTTTCACTCTTTCAAACAGAAGACTTCATTTTTTTTTCTTTACTTTTTTTTTCTTTTACTTTTTTTTTTCTTCCGCTTTTCCCTCCATTTAAACATAGCATTAATTTCGATCTCTTTTATGTCATCGCTTTCTTTAGAATCTGGTACCTTTGAGAGTTGAAACCAACCAAAAAAAAAAAAATCATTGGCATCATCAGTTTACAGCTGTAGAACCAACCCCTCGTTTCATGGTAAGTTCTATGCTGGCCCGCTGTGGTCTAAAACTTAGCACTGCCATAAAAAGGGCGCTAATAAAGTAATGATACCACAAGGACGAGAACCATGTGCCAGGGTGGTATTTTTTTTAATTTTTTTATGACATGGTGCTATTTTAACGAAAATATATTAAATTATATATATATATATATATATATATATATATATATATATATATATATATATATATATATATATATATTAATTAAAATTTAATAGATTATTTTATATCTGATTTGTTACTGTGTTAAAGCTAATGTATTAGATGTATCAATATCAATGATTGATTATTGATGGTTGATCTATCTTATTCTAAATAAATTTATTTTTTAAATTTTAATAAATTATAAATTTAATAAAATAATCTTATTTTTTATGTAAATAAATAAACATGTATCCAGTGGATATCCATTTGCTTGGTTGGATATTCTTGTTCATGTTTCGTTAACTATAATGACTTGACAGGATAAAAAATAAAATGTTTTTTTGTCACGAGAATAAAAACTGGTATAGACCATTCCAAATTATTCTTAAATCGTTGCCATCCTTATAAGCCATAGGATGTACTGTCATAGCTTAGAAAAGTCTTGCTACATCAAAAGATGCATGCAGAGAAAACGAATCAAAGGTGTGATGCAGAAAGTCCATACTGATCCTGGTTATTAACTCATGCCACATGCATGTATTAAAAATAAAATTATTTATATATATATCAATTATCAAGCGCAATACAATAAGATTTTTTCTATCATATAAACTTTTGTGCCAACCTTTCTCCTGGAGAGACAAGGTTTTTTGAACTTTGAAAGGGTTGCCAACCTTGGCTCATCTAACGTTAAATCTGTGCTTTAAATTATCATATTTTTGTCGCAAAACTTTCATGCACATCGTCGTCATCAACGTCATCACTGTCGGCTCCATTTATTTTTCCTCTCCCTCTTCACGCCTCTTTGCTTCCTCTATTCTCAGGAAAAGTCTCACGTACAGCTGGTGGTCGTTGTCTCACGTTTTTCTCATTGCATCTTTTTTTATTATTGGCTTTAATGATGGCCCAAGGCTTTGATGAAGGCCAAGAAAGGTTTAGTGTGCCAGGGTTGAGTCTTGTACCTACCTTCACATCTACTTGCCATCCCCCACATCATAATTTTGGGCTCCTCTTGGGGAGTTCTGCATTGAACTCTAAATTTTAATTGCATGCATGTGTGGAAATGGTTGTTTCTTTCACAAGAAAAACTCCTAGCTTGTGACATCAAAGAAGATTTAATTTCCTTGGGGCTGCTGCAAATGAACGTACAAGGAGTAGCTGAACATATAATTACCAAGCCAGTGCCAAGATGGCCACACAAAGGAATCAATTTTCTTTACTTTCCTCTTTTCCTTTTCGAAGCTGTCTTTTTCGAAGAGAGAGGCACTGGCAGTACCTTTTAATATGAATATATTTCGATAAGATAGCATTTGATTTATAATAATAAAATATTATCTTGACATTTTTGCTAATCTTTCGTTTAGTAATCGAATTAATGAAATAAAAGATTATTATATTTGATTTGTCGAGACTTTCTCAAATGATATGTTTGTGTATCCATTCTTCAGTATATCACTTGAAGGTTGAATAAGGCTCATTTTATAGAATTATTTTAAAAATTGGGTCCAACAATAAATCAGATTAACATTTTGATTATAAGTCAATCATTTCGGCCGAATAAACCAATATTTAATCAAACTGAATGATATCATTTTTTTTAATTAAATAATATAAAAATAATAAAATATAAATATCAAACTATAGAAAAGTATCTTTAAAACTTAAATATTTATTTAAAAAATAATATTAAAACTATAGAAAAATATCTTTAAAACTATATAGGTTATTTTTAGGTACAAATCGAAGTAAAAAATTAAAATTCTTTAAAAAAATAATCCTAATTTCATTTATCAAAACTAAAAGTCTAAAAACTAAGGTTGAACTAGTTCTTCAAAGCCTGTCCAATTCAATGAATTTTTCGATTTTTACTGGGTCATATAAAATTAATTTTAATAATAAAATTAGATCAAACTGACGATTTGATTAAGTAGTCCAATCCAATTTTTAAAATCATGTTTTATAGTATGGTACGATTGGCAATAGGGTTTCCAAGACCGAGCCAATGACATGGTACATGTCTCGCATTAGAGGGAGTCCATTTTGTTGGTCTTTCAGGACCATTTATTGAGTCTCTATTAAATTCTTTTGTTTGACTTCTTCGAGCGCCTAGACTTCACGGGTCATGAAGGCAAAGGTAAAGTCAATCTTCTCTCATGCAGAGGGAACTCAGGATTTAGCTTCTTTTCTACTTTGAAGACATCTTATTGCTTTTCAAATTTTCATTTAATTTAGATAGAAGCATAACATCGTTCTCATTTAGAGTGAAGGTGTGGGTGTTGTCCAAGCTATAAAGCGTAACATCACAATCATAGAGCCCCAATAGACCTAGAAGAAGGAGCCCCAATAGACCTAGAAGAAGGTGGGTAACCTTTATAAATATCATATCACTGAATACTTCATCTTCTTGCCCTTTGTTCCACTTGAATGAAATGAAGCACTTGAATGATGGCTATTAACCTAAACAACTTGATAGGGCAATGGGTGCCGATAATTTTATCCTAGTTTACTTATGAGTTCCTTAAAGGCTATATTTTTTTCGTTGTCGATGATGATGATGATGGTGCAATTAATGATCCTAGCAAAAATATGGTAATAAAATATATTCATCTTCAACCTATCTTTGCCTTTCGAGAAGCTATATGACTAGATGAAAAATAAGAGAGCAATGTTGGGCTCTATAACCCACCACAAGGTGTAATGAAATCAACTTTTGAGGGCTATGATTGGCCTCTTGCCGCATCAGGCACAATTATCTTTTAGGATAGGCCATCATATGGGTTAGGCCTTTGAGCTTAGTCTTCATAAATTAAATCTTTTTCTAGTTATATAAATGATGCCAGTCAAAATAGTCATTAATCAAGATAAACCAGTCCTGAAAAGTTACTAGTTTCAACTTTCAATGAAGTTGCCCATGATCAAGCACATTTTTTAAGTATTGTACCCATTTTTATTAGACCATTAGTTTCTACTAGTGATATGGCTGATCCAACGTTGTCAGAATAAACGGTAACGACGGCTGACGAAGGCCCTCTCAGCCTCCTGAGCCCCCCTCGGTATCCTATGAACAGTATCTCAACCCCTGAGACCCCCTCGGTCTCGGGCTACATGAACAGTGCCCGGCTTCGAGTTCCAGTCTTAGCCTCGAGCCACAGCTTCCGGGCCCTATGAACAATATCTCAACCCTCGAGGCGTACTGATCATGATATGTCACTGTATAATCACGGATGCCAGACACCTATGAGGCCGTACTGATAGATGACGCAGGACACCATCGATGTGCATGGTGATAGTACGATATGTCACTGTCAGTCTCATCTTTTTTGTCCGTTATTGAACGAGGCGCCTTGAAATCAGCAATCTTTCGGAATGAAAAGGTGTATCTTCAAATAGGTATAAAAGCGCACACTCTCACTGTAAGCAAGGATCCAAGAACTCTGGTTTTTCTAGCTTCTTCTTACTAGTTAAACCCTAACTTTATAGCTTCCTTCTGCTAGTCAATTCTCATCTGTTCTCGAGTGACTAACTTGAACGTCAGAGGGTCCCCATCGGAGCATCTGGTCTCCGAGGACTTTTCTTGCAGGAGCTCAGCGAGGAGGAGGACGTCTGTTTCCCCAGCGTTTGAAGAAAGTGACTCGGCGTCAACAGATTGGCGTTCCAGGTAGGGGGAAAGAGAAAGATATCGAACCAGCAATCTACAACCTCTCTCTCCTCGAGCTCTTGAGCCATGGTAATAACCCGTGCGTAAGGGGTCTCTATCAGTTGCGCTGGAGGCCAGCGTCAAGGAGAAGATCCGCTGGTGGTTGGCCCCTCAACTCCCCCAGCCGGTGTCCCTGCACCGCCACGTCTCCAGGCGGCTGGACCTTCCGCTCCCCCGATCGACATCTCTGCACCTCCTCCATAGCAGCTTCAGGAAGACCGGCTTGCCGCCATAGCCACGCAGGTTCAGTCCTTGGCGGCGATGGTTCAAGGTCTGCAGCACCAGCAGGCGGTCCCGCGGCAGCCAAAGCCATTCCCATCAGTTTCAGGGGTGGTGCAACCCAGCCAGCATTCCTCCTGGAGGAGATCACCGGCCCTGGAGGCTCGCTACCGCCACGCCTCACCCAAGCCTCACCACCAGGGAGCTTCCAAGAGACCCCGATTGCCTTCCCGTCACGCCAGCGTTTCTCCCAAACGGCGGCACGGGAAGGAGGCAGAGTACCCTCGCCGACATTGCCATCACTCTTTCCCATCCACAGAATCCTCGGGGAGGGGTCCTTCGATGGCAGGATAGCCCGTTGAGCCGAGCATCGACTCGACGAGTATAATCAACGATTGGAGGAACTCAGCCGCCGGATCACCCACCTGCCAGAGGCGGATTATGACAGCCAGCCTCCGCTGTCCCGCCGTATCATGGAAGAGCCCATCTCCACCCGGTTCTGCCTCCCTCAGCTGGACCCATATGATGGGACCACGGATCCCCTGGACCACCTAGAAAGTTACAAGGTTCTCATGCAGGTCCAGTGGACAACCGATTCGCTCATGTGCATCGCCTTCCCTGCCACCCTGAAGAAGGCTGCCCGAGCTTGGTACTCTCGCCTGCCGCCGTGGAGTATAGATTCTTTCCGTCAGCTGGAGAGAGCCTTCTTAGCTCATTTCGATGCCTACCAAAGATTCCAAGGGTAGCTGACAGCCTCTTCACTGTCCAGAAGAAGAGCGGCGAGACCTTGCGGGATTACGTCGCTTGGTTCAAGGAGGCAGCCCTAGAAGTTTACAATATTGAAGACTCGGTGGCCACTCTGGCCTTGAAGCGAGGGCTCCATTCGTCCCGCTTTGCGTACTCCCTGACAAGAAGCCGCCCGGTTCTTATGCTGAACTTTTGACCCGGGCCCAGAAGTATATCCGCGCCGATGAGGCTGACTCCTCTTGGCACGAGGCTAGCGGGAGTGTCCTTAAGAAGCCGGCTCACCCTGAGCCTGTTGAAGTTCGACCCAGGAAGCCCGAACCTTCCCGCCAACCAGACAACCATCCTCGAGCTCCTGCATAGAGAGACGGGCCCTACACTCCTCTGCTCGCCCCTATATCGCACATCTTGCTCGAGATCGAGGGTGAGTCCTATCTTCAGCGCCCACCTCCGATGAACCCAAAAATCCCCGCAACAAGAATCTCTACTGCCGCTACCACCGGGATCATGGCCACGACACCGACGACTATCGCCAGCTGAAGAAGGCGATAGAGGATCTTATCCAGCGTGGCCATATGGAGAAGTTCGTTCGAAGGAACAATCCGGATGCCCCTGGTCCGTCAGCGCCTCTACTACCGGTGGTCGACAATGCTCCAAGTGAGAGGACGGTGGCGATGATTTCCTAGGAGGCAGGTAGCCCACCGAAGAGGCCGCGGGGGAGGGAGAGTTAGATTATGTAATCCCTTTTTCTAAAAGGAACTTAGAGGGGGTGGTAAATAAAAATGATGATAGCGTCGTCGTGTCTATGACGATCGCTAAACATCCTGTAAAGAGAATTCTAGTTGATAGTTGAAGCTCAGTGGATGTTTTGAGTTATGATGCCTTCGTTCGCATGAATCTATCGCCCGACCTACTTCGGCCCGTCGCCACGCCCCTGATGGGGTTCACTGGGGATTCCGTGAAGGTCGAGGGGGAGATCACTCTTCCAGTCACGGTCGGCATGGCCCCACGCCAAAGTACAGTCTTCATGAGCTTCCTGGTGGTCTGGGTATCCCTCACCTATAATGCTATCCTCGAAAGACCTGGGCTTAATCTTTTGGATGCTGTCATCTCCACCAAGAGGCTACTTGTGAGGTTTCCCATCAGTGAAGGAGTTGGGGAGATTCGGGGGGAGCAAAACCCACCCATACTTTACTATCACATGGCCCCTAGTCCACAGGGAGTGTTGCCTGCACCTGCACCAGAAGCACTGGACCCCCGGGACCTGGAGAGAAGAGGAGAGCCGGCTAAGCACCTGCTTGCTTTCCCTCTTGGAGAGGACCCAACAAAGACAATCCAGATCAGAGCCCTTCTCCCGGAGGAAGCCCGCGGCCAGCTCCTCGCTTTCTTACGAGCCAACGCCGATATCTTTGCATGTCGGTGTCTGACATGTCAGGCATTCCGAAGAAGTAATTACCCATCGGCTCAATATTAGGCCGGAGTGCCGACCCACTCGGCAGAAGAAGAGGAGCTTCGCCCCTGACAGACAGAAGGCCGTGGATGAGGAGGTGCGAAAGCTGTTGGCAGCCGGTGACATCCGTGATGTGCACTACCCCGACTGGCTAGCGAATGTTGTGATGGTTCGCAAGGCCAGCGGGAGCTGAAGGATGTGCGTGGACTTCACCGATCTCAATAAGGCATGGCCCAAAGACAGCTTCCCACTGCCCTGGATCGACCAGCTAGTGGACGCTACGTCC
Source organism: Calamus simplicifolius (assembly GCA_900491605.1). Lineage (NCBI taxonomy): Eukaryota > Viridiplantae > Streptophyta > Magnoliopsida > Arecales > Arecaceae > Calamus > Calamus simplicifolius. The sequence goes on along the minus strand of UESW01004714.1, from coordinate 304,061 downwards.
GGACACGAAACTCTTAGCTTCATGGATGCATTTTCGGGTACAACCAAATCAGGATGAACTCGGCTAATGAAGAAGCAACCTCCTTCGTCACTGAGAAAGGGATTTACTGCTACAAGGTGATGCCGTTTGGGCTGAAGAATGCCAGAGCCACCTATCAGAGGTTGATGAATAAGGTCTTTGAGGACCAGATCGGGCGTAACATGGAGGTGTATGTGGACGATATGCTGACCAAGAGCACCAATGCTGCAGACCACGTCGTCGATCTCGCATAGACCTTCAATAACCTGCGCCGATACTGGATGAGACTGAACCCCAGCAAGTGTACCTTTGGTGTGGCGGCAGGTAAGTTTCTGGGCTTTATGGTAACCCAGCGGGGGATCAAAGCCAATCCTGACAAGATCCGAGCTATCTTGGATATGAGGCCCCTAGCTAATAAGAAGGAGGTGCAATGCCTAACCGGGAGGGTGGCGGCCTTGAGTCGCTTCATGTCAAGATCGGCAGAAAGGTGCCTGCCCTTCTTCAAGGTGCTGCGCAAGGTCAACAGCTTCGAGTGGACGAAGGAGTGTTAGGATGCCTTCGAAGAGTTGAAGCAATTTTTGTCCACTCCCCCGCTGTTGTCCAAGCCAAGGGGCGGGGAAGAGCTCTTCCTGTATCTTGCAGCCTCCCCCGAGGCCGTCAGTTCAGTGCTCATGCATATGGATGCCGACGGAGTGCAGAGGCCGGTCTACTACACCAGCAAGGTGCTCATGATGTCGAGACCAGATATTCTAAGACTAAGAAGATCATTTTGCCCTGGTGGTCTCTGCCCAATGCTTCCACCCTACTTCCAAGCTCATCCCATCGTGGTGCTCACGGACCAACCTCTCCAGACCATCTTGTCACGTCCTGACACCTCTGGTCGGTTAGCCAAGTGGGCCATCAAGCTGAGCGAGTTCGACCTGTCTATTCGACCAAGGTCTGCCATGAAGTCTCAAGTGTTAGCTGATTTCTTGGTCGAGTGCACTTGGGCCGAGGAATGTTCGAAGGAATCGCGTCCGGAGGTGCGCATGGAGTTCTCCTCGGCCGAGGAAACAAAAAGGAAGACTGGATCATGCATGTGGATGGAGCAGCAAACTCTCAGGGAAGCGGAGCCGGGCTCATCCTTGTGAGCCCGAGGGGGAGGTGGTGGAGTATGCCCTTCGGTTTCTGTTTTCGGCCACTAATAACCAGGCGGAATATGAAGCCCTATTGGCGGGAATGAGACTGGCCGAGGAGCTCGGTGCGGGGCGTTTGAGGGCCTTCACGGACTCCCAGCTTATTTCTGGACAGGTTGCTGGGGAGTACGAAGCCATAGACCCGACCATGTCCCATTATCTGAGCAAGGTGCAATCCCAAGCCTCTCGATTCTCTTACTTCGCGTCAGCTATATCCCCGAGCAGAGAACGCTAGGGCCAACGCGCTGTCCCGTTTGGCCACCTCGGACCGACGGGACCCTGGGAAGAACGTATGTGGAGCACCTGCAGACCCCAAGCATTGAAGCTATGAATGAAGCACTGCCGTTGAGCAAGGGCCCTCCTGGATGGATGCCTACGTCCGATATTGACCGACGACACTCTCCCGAAGACCCCGCTGAGGCCAGACTACTCAGCGACGGCCCCGAAGTTCCTGATGATGGACGGAAGCTTTATCGAAGATCATTCTCTTACCCGGTCCTCAAGTGCATCGGACCAGCCGAAGCAGACTACATCTTGCAGAAATCCATGAGGGCATTTGCGGGAGTCATCTGGGGGCAGAGCCCTAGCTTACAAGGCCTTACGGCAGGGGTACTACTGGCTGACCATGAAGGAAGACGCGGCCGAGCTTGTCAAGAAGTGTGATAGCTGCAGCGCCACGCCAATATTCAGCGACAGCCGACATCTCAGTTGACCCCCTGCTGGCCTTGGCCCTTCGCCCAATGGGGTATGGACATCTTGGGACCATTCCCCCGGCCTCCGGACAGCGCAAGTTCCTCCTGGTGGCCGTCGATCACTTCACCAAGTGGATTGAGGCCGAAGCCCTTGCTAAGATCACTGAGAGCAAGGTGAGATCCTTCTTTTGGAAGTCTATCATATGCCGGTTTGGATTACCACACACTCTGGTCACCGACAATGGCCGCAATTTGACAACGCACCCTTCGAGGATTCTGCACCGAACTGGGCATCCATCAGAAATTCACTTCCGTCGGACACCCTCAGACCAATGGAGCGCTGAGGTAACTAACGCATCATTCTCCAAGGACTGAGAACCCGACTGGATGATTGCAAGGGACGGTGGGTGGAGGAGCTCCCAATGTGCTATGGGCCTATCACACAACGCCACGAGCCCCCACCGGAGAGACCCATTCAGCCTGGTCTTTGGTCTGAAGCTGTCATTCCGGTAGAGATAGGCTCCCCGAGCCCTCGGGTGGAGTCATATAGTGAGGAAGACAACCTGACCGGCTACGAGCCAACCTCGACCTGGTGGAGGAGGTGCGAGACCGAGCGCGGCTCGGATGGCAGTCTACCGACAATGAGCTGCCAAATATTACAACGCCCGCGTGCACCCCAAGACCTTTTTGCCGGGAGACCTGATCCTTCGACGAGCTGAGGTCTCGAAGCCGATGAAGGAGGCAAGCTAGCTCCTAACTGGGAGGGGCCCTACCGGATCACCGAAGCACTCCATCATGGAGCATACAAGATTGAAGAGTTGGATGGGAGGCCACTCCCCCGGACGTGGAACGCTGACAACCTCCGTCGGTACTATCAGTAGTGCATTTCCTCTTACATTAAATACCATGCTTGTATTTTTTGGGTTTTCACCCCTCATTTCGCATCAATAAACTTGAGTTCCAGCATTTCAGTTTTTTCAGCAAAAAGCCCTGGGCCAGCCAGGCATAAAGCCCAGTGTACCACTGGCAGAGCGATGTACCATTGGCTCTCAACAACTAAAGCCCACCCGGTCGGCACAAAAAGCCCTGGGCCAGCCAGGCACAAAGCCCAGTGTACCACTGGCAGAGCGATGTACCATCGGCTCTCAACAACTAAAGCCCACCCCGGTCGGCACAAAAAGCCCTGGGCCAGCCAGGCACAAAGCCCAGTGTACCACTGGCAGAGCGTGTACCACCGGCTCTCAACAACTAAAGCCCGACCCCGTCGGCACAAAAGCCCTGGGCCAGCCAGGCACAAAGCCCAGTGTACCACTGGCAGAGCGTGTACCATCGGCTCTCAACAACTAAAGCCCGACCCCGGTCGGCACAAAGCCCTGGGCCAGCCAGGCACAAAGCCCAGTGTACCACTGGCAGAGCGTGTACCACCGGCTCTCAAAAAAAGCCCGACCCGTCGGCACAAAAGCCCTGGGCCAGCCAGGCACAAAGCCCAGTGTACCACTGGCAGAGCGTGTACCATCGGCTCTCAACAACAAAAGCCCACCCCGTCGGCACAAAAAGCCCTGGGCCAGCCAGGCACAAAGCCCAGTGTACCACTGGCAGAGCGTGTACCATCGGCTCTCAACAACAAAAGCCCGACCCCGGTCGGCACAAAGCCCTGGGCCAGCCAGGCACAAAGCCCAGTGTACCACTGGCAGAGCGTGTACCATCGGCTCTCAACAACTAAAGCCCACCCCGGTCGGCAAAAAAGCCCTGCAGCCAGGCATAAAGCCCAGTGTACCACTGGCAGAGCGTGTACCACCGGCTCTCAACAACAAAAGCCCGACCCCGTCGGCACAAAAGCCCTGGGCCAGCCAGGCACAAAGCCCAGTGTACCACTGGCAGAGCGTGTACCATCGGCTCTCAACAACAAAAGCCCGACCTCGGTCGGCACAAAAAGCCCTGGCCAGCCAGGCACAAAGCCCAGTGTACCACTGGCAGAGCGTGTACCACCGGCTCTCAACAACAAAAGCCCACCCCGTCGGCACAAAAAGCCCTGCACCAGCCAGGCATAAGCCCAGTGTACCACTGGCAGAGCGTGTACCACCGGCTCTCAACAACAAAAGCCCGACCCCGTCGGCACAAAGCCCTGGCAGCCAGGCACAAAGCCCAGTGTACCACTGGCAGAGCGTGTACCATCGGCTCTCAACAAAAGCCCGACCCCGTCGGCACAAAAGCCCTGGGCCAGCCAGGCACAAAGCCCAGTGTACCACTGGCAGAGCGTGTACCATCGGCTCTCAACAACAAAAGCCCACCTCGTCGGCACTCAAAGCCCTGGGCCAGCCAGGCACAAAGCCCAGTGTACCACTGGCAGAGCGTGTACCATCGGCTCTCAACAACAAAAGCCCGACCTCGGTCGGCACAAAAAGCCCTGGGCCAGCCAGGCACAAAGCCCAGTGTACCACTGGCAGAGCGTGTACCATCGGCTCTCAACAACAAAAGCCCACCTCGGTCGGCACAAAAAGCCCTGGCAGCCAGGCACAAAGCCCAGTGTACCACTGGCAGAGCGGTGTACCACCGGCTCTCAACAACAAAAGCCCGACCCGTCGGCACAAAAAGCCCTGCACCAGCCAGGCAAAGCCCAGTGTACCACTGGCAGAGCGTGTACCACCGGCTCTCAACAACAAAAGCCCGACCCCGTCGGCACAAAAGCCCTGCACCAGCCAGGCACAAAGCCCAGTGTACCACTGGCAGAGCGTGTACCATCGGCTCTCAACAACTAAAGCCCACCCCGGTCGGCACAAAAAGCCCTGGGCCAGCCAGGCACAAAGCCCAGTGTACCACTGGCAGAGCGATGTACCATCGGCTCTCAACAACTAAAGCCCGACCCGGTCGGCACAAAAAGCCCTGGCCAGCCAGGCACAAAGCCCAGTGTACCACTGGCAGAGCGATGTACCATCGGCTCTCAACAACTAAAGCCCAACCCCAGTCGGCACAAAAAGCCCTGGGCCCGCCAGGCACAAAGCCAGTGTACCACTGGCAGAGCGATGTACCATCGGCTCTCAAACTAAAGCCCGACCCCGGTCGGCACAAAAAGCCTGGGCCAGCCAGGCACAAAGCCCAGTGTACCACTGGCAGAGCGATGTACCATGGGCTCTCAACAAAAGCCCGACCCCGTCGGCACGAAAAGCCTGGGCAGCAGGCAAAGCCCAGTGTACCACTGGCAAAGCAATATACCATCGGCTCTTAACAACTAAAGCCCGACCCCGGTCGGCCCAAAAAGCCCTGGGCCAGCCAGGAACGAAGCCCAGTATACCATTGACAACGCGGTGTGCAATTGGCTCCTCGAAGCCCGAGTATATCTTGGCCTTCCGAGTCCGAAGCTCCATTGGTCACCGGGAGTCCATACTCCTCGACTCTAGGATTCGGTCCTACATGGCTAAGTCAAGGTTATTCGAGAATGAGTCAAAGGTTGCTCCTCGGTACCGACGAAGCCCCTAAGGTCCCACATCGGCAGCCAAAGGACTTAGGGTAGAAACTGCAATTGGGAAAAGACAATTTTCATTGAAGGAAAAATTGTGCTTCATTAATACGAAGTGTTTACAAAATGCCGACCAAGTCGGACTTACAAAAAAAAAAGAGGTGAAAGTGAAATACAACTTGAAGCTCACAGTTCGGCCGCGGGCTCATCGTCAGACGAGCCAACCTCGGAGAGACGCTTTGGCTCGACCTCAAGGGCCTATGGAAAGTCCAGGTCTCGGGCGACCTTTTCCTTTCCATGCTGAAACCCCTGGAGATACGCTTCCGCCGAAGCTTCGGCCAGCTCGTCCATGAAGCGCTCGGACGCCATAAACTCCTCTATGGTCCTGGCAGCCCTGGCCTCAATAGCTGCCTCCACTTCGGTAGCTCGAGCTTCCTTCTCTGCAGCTAGAGATGCCGCCGCCGCCCTCTCAGCCTCCAGGGCATGACCCGTTTCCTCCTCAGCCTTCTTCACCCTCTCCTTGGCCCTATTTCACCCTCTCCTCGACCTTGCCCACTCGATTCTCGGCCGTCTGGATGGTTGCAGACAACTATGAAATATGCATGTCCCTGGCCGCGACGGCACTTTCGGCCTCCATCAGCTAGCTGAGGGCCACCTGCAAACGGTTGGTCTCAACTTCTGTCCGGCTCTCGGCCACCTTTATCTCATCGGCCTGGGCGGTCCTGGCCGATTCCAAGGCCCTCTTGGCCGCCTCCGCTTGAGCACGAGCCTCCTCGGCCTCTTTCTGGGCCTCCCGCATGAGGGTCTTTCCCCCATGGATGACCTCCCTTGTAGCAGCCAAGGAGTTCACAATCTGCATGCAGGCCTCATGTCAAAAAGAGAAAGGAAGAAAAAAGGAAAATCTAAAGGCAAGGAGCTATGAGACTGCTTACTTTGACCAAGGCCACGTAGGATTCTCGGAAGAACGTGACCGCCTTCAAATGACTAAGTTCTTCCACTACAAGAAATTTTCACTTTAGCAACGCAATACCGTCGTTGTTGTAACTTTTGTCGCAAAATGCTATTTGTCGCAATTTCGTCGCTATTTAGCAACGAAATAGCGACGCATTTATTGCGTCGCTATTTTGCGACGAATATTCTGTCGTCGCAAATTAGCGACGCATTGTGATGCAAAATCATGCGTCGCAATTTAGCGACGCAAATATGCGTCGCAAAAATTAAATTTTATTTTTTTAAAAAAATTGCAACGATAAATTAATTTCTGGTTGTAATATTTAAAAAAAATTAAAATTTTGCGATGCATTTGCGACATAAATTTATAAATTTTTTTAAAAAAATTCCAATCAGAAATTAATTTAAATTGTGATGCATATTGATGCGTCGCAATTTAGCGACGCAAATATGCGTCACTAATGCGTCGCAAAAATTAAATTTTATTTTTTAAAAAAATTGCAACCAAAAATTAATTTTAAAAAAATAAATTATTATTCAATTAGCGACGCAATATGCATCGCAAATTTATTAAATCATTTTAAAAAAAATTATAACGAAAAATTTTTTTGTTAAAAAAATAATATTTAAAACTCTTAATGCAATTTAATTTTATTTAATTGAAACATTATCGCTAACATTCATTACAAATTTTTGATAATGCATAAAATTTATTTTATTAATAATGATATGTTTGAATACACAAAATAGAAAATAAATACATCAAGAATCCGCACTGTCACGATCACGGAAAGGCTGCGGAGGCTGAAATGAACCCTGTGATATTTGGCGAACAAAATCTTCCATCCGATGCATCTCCTCTCTAATGTCTAAAAGCTCATGTTGAACCTCATGCTGAACCTCCTGCCGAACCTCATGCTGAACCTCCTACCAAACCTCCTCCGTAATAGATCTTCGAATATCATCTAAACGATCATAAGGAATATTGCCAGAATAGTGTGAAGTGGAGCCGAAAAAATATCTAGAAGCTTTAGCGCCCAGACCGTAGACCCTACGGTCTCGCTGTTGGGCACCAACAACTTCTAAAAACTCACGTCGACTCTCCTCTGGTGAGAATTCGATGGGCGGCCCCCCATCAGTGGAGTCGACCTGCGATGCCTGGGACTGAAGCTCCTTGACTCATGCCTTTGAATTATAAATGAATAAATATACGAACCTGAATAAAGGTTAAGAAATTAAACAGTTACAATATAAGTCAAATTTCTTACCGCAACCTCCTGTGATCGTGAATTGACTCAGGTATCGTCCTTCCTAGTGTGTGTCGCCCTGAATAGGTTGAACTCACCAGGATCTCTGCCCTCTCGCTCAGACTACAAAGCAGAAGAAATGATATAAATGTAAGTATATGCAAATGATTAAATTAGTAATTAAATTATTATTTTCTTACCATACGGCGTCTGTGCTCCTGAATGGAAATGGACCCCGCAGTGTGGCAGGAGAGACCCGTGCCATCACCAGCTTTCTCGGATTGGCAATTTGTGGTGGCTAATGCGGACCTCCTTTGCCAGGCCTCAGACTGCCACATCTGCTGCCAGTCGTGCCAAATACCCTCCGGCACATGCATAGGGCGATCGCCTGATCTCCTCCAACGATGAAGCATGTCAGAGTATCGGCATGCCGCAAGAGCATTCCATGCTGCCCTAACGTCATCATCGATGGTTGGGTCCCACGTAAACTTTTTCTGTATTTAAATAAATAATTAGTTTAAATATATCAAGATTTAGTTATTTTAAACCAGTAATAAATTGTATTTAATAAATTTACCTAAAACTCTGAAAAATAAAACTCCCTCATGGCCGCAGATACATGATGCCAATTGTAGCCAGTGGGATCAGCACGGATCTGGAATATGGAGCTGATCCGGCTCCATACAGAATGCTGCTCAATAAAGCTACAAAAACATCCATATTTATAAGTAAATGCCTGGTAACACACAAACATATTTTACATTACCATATACTTACTGCCCATCAACATCCAGTCGAAGTATGGTGCGGCTGACGTGGGATGAACTCTCAGATGTCTGTGCCGATCGGCTATGAGACTCGAAGGCTGCAGATCTGAATTCTCCATCTTCAATGCTCATGAAGTGATCTGATGTGCCAGGGCCACGTCCCTGCTCGCTCTGTCCATCGGTGGAAGATCTATCTCGGCCCGACATACTAAAAATACTAAAGAACCATGCATGCAATATAATTACGAATAATGATTGAATATAAAAAATTTAGCACTTATAAAAATAAATTAAAATTGAATAAACCTCTATGTTTAATCAATGTCATTTGTTTCGTCAAATGTTGGTTCAACATCCGATGCCGTATCATATTGTGATTCTGTGTCATTATCATCCGAAGGAAATTGAACATTTGCATCCTCAATTTCTTGGACATTTGCATCCTCAATTTCTTGGACATCACCATTTGGATCTCTAACTGATGCTTCAGGAGCCCTTGTATCGTCCTCAATTGCATGCATTTCCATCTTATCCTCTTGAAATGCAGGGCACTCAGGTGATTGACTTGATGAACTCTCGTCTAATATGATTGCTGAACGTGGAAGGATTTTAGAAACAGCCCACCAATCTCGCTTGTCATTGCGCAAACTTGGATATCCGCAGTAAAACACTTGCTGAGCTTGGGATGCAAGGATGAATGGTTCATATTTCTGCAATCTTCGGCGATTGTTGACTTCAACTAGATTGTAGTCGTTATGAACCCTTTTGCCCATAAGAACTGTCGGATCGAACCAATCGGAACGAAATAATACGGTTCGTTTGATAGGACAAACAGGATATTCAACTTCAACCACCTCTACTAACTTTCTATAATAATCCATCATATTTGCTCCAACACTTTCTCCTTTGACACACACCCCAGTTCTGTGTGCCTCTTGAAGACGCTAGTCGTTCAATTTGAAATTTATACCCATTAACAAAGTAGCCAGTAGAGGTTGTTACGATCTTCAATTGCCATTGCACTAGACATTTAATGAAAATATTGTCGGTTGTGAACCATGGTCCGTTTACCTACAAATTAATAAGCTATCCACAACCAATTCGAAAAATAAAAGCCATTATTACAATTGATTGAGTGATACTACTCACATATTCATAAAACCAGTAAGCGAACTCCGTTTCTAACTTCTGTCCAATGTCAGTTTGACTGATGTTGGGAGTCATTTGTCGTTGTCTATCACAAAACATCTTAAAGGGATGATAACAATTAAAACTTCTGTTAGCAATTAAATAGTAAGGTATATTATAATTTAAAGTAATGAAGTGTATACTTACTTAATATATGGATCGACTTCTCTGCAGTTCATTAGGATGTAATAATGCGCTGCACTATACTCCGCATCGCTCAAATCTCTTGACTTCTGCCTCCCAAATGAACGACCGATACCTTTAAAAATTGATATTCTACCATCATTAGTTTATCCTTGTCCACACATACATCGTCGTTACGACCAAGATTTTGGCTCCTCATGTGGACGTGACTCTCAAAGTAATGAGAGGCAAAAGCTAAAACTTCTTCAACTATGTGTGCATTGCATATAGAACCTTCAACCCTTGCCTTATTAATTACATTATTTTTTAACTTCTTAAGGTACCTACACGTAAAGGTAAAAAATAGAATAAACCAACTTTCTCGCAATGAAATAAAATTTTAAACCATGGATGCCAGACACCTGTGAGGCCGTACTGACAGGTGACGCAGGACACCTCCGACGTGCACGGTGACAGTACGATCTGTCACTGTCAGCCTTATCTTTTGTCTGTTATTAAACAAGGCGCCTTGAAATCAGCAATCTTTCAGAACGAAAAGGTGTATCTTCGAACAGGTATAAAAGTGCACACTCTCACTGTAAGCAAGGATCCAAGAACTCTGGTTTTTCTAACTTCTTCTTACTAGTTAAACCCTAACTTTCTAGCTTCCTTCTGCTAGTCAGTTTTCGTCTGTTCCCGAGTAACTAACTTAAACATCGGAGGGTCCCCACCGAAGCATCCGGTCTTCGGAGACTTTTTTTGCAGGAGCCCAGTGAGGAGGAGGACGCTCGTTTCCCGGTGTTTGAAGAAAGTAACTTGGCATCAACAACTAGCATTTTTATTAGACTTTTCATTTATATCTTATTGTGTTAATGCTATAGTTCGTTGCACGTATCCATCATCGACTCCTCATTTTTACTTTTACTTTGCCTACTAGACTCTCATTTCCTTGCTTCACTTGGAATATGCTCATGGCTAGGGGTGCAACTCGGGCCTATGAAACTCGGGTTTTTCTCAATCCTAATCCTAACCCTATTTATAAAATGTCAACCCTAACCCTAACCCTATTTGTAAAACCTCAACCCTAACCTTATTTTTAAAAATCGGATTTGGATTGAGTTTCGGATTGGAATTCGGGTTGATAAAATAAATAATAAATATGACAATATGAAACAAACAAGCTTAATATTGCATAAATAATAATATTTTTTCTTCTTTTATTACTACATTTCTAACTATATTACATAATTTTTTAAATAATAATATTTTTTATTTTATAAATATTGGATGTTGATTTTTTTTCATGTATCGAGCTATATTTACCACATCTTTACGTTTATGATCGTAATTCGTAAATCGGGCTCAAAAGTATTTTCATATAGATTTTTAAAATTTAAAAAATTTAAAAATATATTTTATTTTTAAAAATTTAAATTAAAATAGTACCCTACGAAGCCAATGACAAACGTGAAGTGAATCTAGTTGGTTTTATAGATCATTAACGGACATTAAACTACTGGTTGGAGCACTCTCTAGCCTGATAAGAAAGCGAGTGCAATGGTACATTAATATCCCTGTGCATACAGTTTGATTTGAAAGTTAAATCCGTACATTAAATAGCCCTTGAGATGGGGAAGATACTAATGATGACTCTTATACCTTACACCCTCCTTTCTTTTTCCCTCACCCTCTCTGTTGTCAAATCAGTGCATTAAATGGCCCTTGAAAATCAAATCCTTGATCGACTCCAATGCCGTATGACCTGTATCTTATATTCTTACTTAATTAGCTCCTATTAGTTCTCATCTTCCTCTCCTTCCAAGCCCCAAGACCGAATACATCGCGTCGCTTCTCATTCACATTCTTGCTCTCTTCCCTTGCCAACCAGATCTCAGCTTCCTTCTCTTGCTCGCGCTTGCTTTATTTCGTGCCTCTCGATGCCACTCATCTTTGGTTGATTAAGATGCGGGCCATGAGGATTAGAAAATGCGCTTCGAAGCTTCTGGGCTCGAAGGATGCATACGCTTTGCCACCGCTTTGGTCAGCGCCGACAGGATCATGGGACTCGTAGGCCACCACCGCTGCCGGGCTTCTCTGCGAGCTCAACCGCTCGCCTTGGGATTTGATACCAAATATCCACAACAGTAGCAGAAGCATGGCCGCTTTGAACCCAGATTTGTCAGTCTATATCCCATCTCCCCACCTCCTTTACTTGGAGGGCTATCATTCTCCTCTTCCTCTTCCTTAACAGTTGAATCCTCCGACGAAGTCACTGAGCCCTGAAAAACCTGATGTTGATAGTTTCCCTTCGCGTTCGAGTAACCCTCGGGTTCGAGTTGATTGCAACCCGAACTCGGGTCAATTGCAAATTGATCTAGGTTAAATCTGGATTTTTCGGGTTTGGGTTAGACATGAGTTTGAGTACTATTGTAAATTGGGTTCGACGGGCCGGATTCGGGTTGAACCCGGACCAAGTTGCACCCTACTCATGGCATAATTGATAATTGTTTTGATAATATATTTCTACAAATATGCCATCAATGTAACCATTATTTTAGCTAGACTTAGATGCTAAACCGGTTAATTTCACATTTAAATAACATTAAAAATATAGCAAGACACTTTTTTGTTTGGAATTTTAATAACTTAAATAAATCTAATTCATCCGCCATAAAAATTTAGCAAGACGTTCATTCCCAATGCATTTGATTTCACACTTAAATAATATTAAAAAAATATAATAAAAAATTCATAACCAAATTTTATCGATTTAAATAATATCTAATTCACATGATATCATAAACTTCGAGATCACCTACATTGCCAATAGCGTTGACCTTGCACACCGCCACGGTCGGCTGGGATCCGCTGCAACTTGGCAATCAGTGACATCACACCGCTGACGCTATTTAAACCGGGAGGGGATCGATTCTCCATGGCGACCAATCCGAGATGAGATGGGAATCATGTTACGTCATGCATGTATAACATGATGATGTGGAGTGGAAACTCATGCTCACCCATGCAAGATCCAAACTGGACCCATCCATCAACTATTCCATTCCAACAGACACCGCATAAAAGTATCCAGTCAAAACACCACATCTGTACCGCCTCCTAAGCTTTATGATTGACATCTTCTATGCCATAGGTAGTTTGAATATTTAGAGGTTTATCATTGAGAGAAACTTTATTATTATTATTTATTGACTTCGATAAAATCTAACGATTCTATGCCTTTCAATTCTTTGATACATGACATTTAGATTATATTTTATCATACTTATATTATTTAAATTTAGTATATTTATCAAAAAATTAATTCAGCGGCTCACTGGATAGCTACCCAAATCACTTACCACTCCGGACTTTGTTACTAGATGCCGAATAATTTGTGTCCATTGATGCTTTCTTAAATTTTGTAACTCATTTTACACTGATGTGACCATCCGTTTGTACCAAAAAAAAAAATACTGCATAAATAATGATTTATCGATACAAAAGGACTTATGGGATTATTTAGTAAATTTAGTAAATAGGTTAGGAGGAAGGTAAGATTTTTTTTAATCTATTCTAACATTCAGATCGGATTTATTATTTTATTTTATTTTTTAATATTTTTTCCTCAACAATGATTTCTATTTTCTCTTGAAATATAATTGTTAAATTAATATAATATATATAATATTATCCAATCTTACTTAATATTAAACATAGGATAAGATAAGTTTTATTTTATCTGGCAATATTTGCCAGTCTGTCCTTCATCGTTAGATAGTTTTTATAACATTCTATTTTTTTTTATAAGTATTTGTTCATCCATCCTTTATCGTTAAATAGTTTTTATAATATTCTATATTTTTTCTTTATTCTATCTTTCTTTATTTTATCATGTTAAGTAAAGTATGCCTTTGAACCTCAAACTTTTATTATTTAAAATTTATTTAGACCCTTAATCTTTTCTTTGCTGCAGTTTAATTACCCGCATGTTTTAAAAACATTGCATCTCATTACATAAAGTTGATTAATTACTAAATAAAATATTTTATTAATTTTAATCGATCTTATGAAAAGAATATTAAAAGTATAATATAGTTAAAACATAAGGAATTAAAGTATATTGCATGAAAGTATGTAGATCAAAAAAAATATACTTTTATAGTAGTTATATTATTTTAGGCAATGTAATTCTTTGCCACGTGGCTTTTTCTATTTAAATATTTGATATAGGTGGTTTCCCTTGCCACGTGACATTACTTTTTTTCATACGTGTGAAATGTCACGAGTTTAAAAGCACGCGGTGTCCTGGAAACGAAAACGAAGGTTGCATTTATATCAACTCAAGCTTTAATCCGAATCTCGAGCACAGTGCACGCATTCATGTACCATATAATTCATGCATGACCCTACAAGGCTGGCATGTATGGATAAGTCTCCATCATGAAGGTGGTCGTAAAAGAAGCCAGAGCGAGAGGCGGGAGCTTCTGCACTGCAAAAATTTGCTATCCACGATCCACACCCACACTTAGATAGTGTTTGATAGAAAAAATATTATCCATGGATAAATGTATGGGATAAAATTTATCCTTTGGTTATCCCTAGGATATCCCTTGACTATCCCATTGATCATATCAAATGCAAAAAGGTAAATCCATGAGATAACTTTTTTTTACTTTTATTTGAAGGGATAAAATTCCTGCACTAGGAAATAAATTGAGGGGATATCCCATGGTTAACCATGGATTACTTTGGTTAACTTTATTCCCAACTATCCCTTATAGTTATGGCTTTGGGAATAAGAAGGGATATCCCCCATCCCCTATTTCAAACACTACCTTAAAATAAAAAAAAAACAAAAATAAACATTATGTAATGACCATTATGCCCTTCATACTTTATCTTCACATCCCATATAAACAAACCCCTCTTTCATCTTCATCCATTCTATCAAGATTAAACAAAGGCTAGGCTAAACAAAAGCCTCTATTCGATCATGTTTGGTAGCTGAATAAAGGCTTTCTATTTCTTCTATTTAATCGAACAAATAAAAAAAAATCAAGGATTAAAAAGAAAAGTCGGTGTCGAAGGAAAGGGACCGGAATGATCAAGGTCAGAAAATGAAGCAAGGAGGAGCCAGAGGCCAAAAAAAATCCAGGGTGGAGCGACGAAGAAGGTTCACTACCATTGCTTGGTGCTGCACTGAAAAAGAAAAAAGAAAGAGAAGAGAAGAATGTCGATGCAGTAGGATAACGGAGAGGGGTGTGGAAAAAAAAAAAAAAGAGTAATTTAAGAATTTAATTTTTTTTAAAAAAATTAAAAGGTATGGAAAGTAATTTTAACTGTGTAAACAGAAGATCTGATTAAGGGATAAATTTTCCCATCCAACGACACCCTTGCAACCTTATCCCGAATTCTCGTAGCAAAATAATGGATATATATATATATGGATAAGTCTCCGTTATAGCAGGCTGGTCCAAGGATAAATGTTCCCCTTGCGGCCTTATCCCGAATAATTCGCACGGCTAATATTAGTAAAATAACAATAACCACAAAAGGATAAGCATAACTAATAAATATGAGTTATTAACAATAATAAAACGCCAACGGTTTAAGAGGAAGAGCACGGCACGGCGAGGACTTGCCAGCAAAATCCCATACGCCACACCAAGAAGCAGTCGGGCCCTTGTTTTTAAATATTATTTTTTATTTTTAACTATAAAGCATTCTATAATAATTTTAAAGCGAAAACATTTCTCTTAATGTAATAATAATAATAATTTTTAAAGATAACAAATTTATAAGATAAAGATTTTAGGTTTTGATTATTTAAAAATATAATATATAGTAGTAAACATATAACAAGATTATATAAAATAAAAAAATAATAAAAAATAATAAGAGTGATAAAAAAATAATTTTAATGAACCACAAAATATATGAAATTAGAGATCCAAACTTTAGCATGGATTGATGGATCTAGAGCGAAGACAAACACGAGTGTGCAATTGAATGAGCTTCAAATTGATGGGTTAAAAGAAATAATAAGAGAAATGAACTCAAAGCATTTTGATAGAGGGTTTGGAAGGGCATTGTTTTGATTTGATAAATTTGATCGTCTTTTATAGGATTTTTGATTTTATAATCTTTTGTTTTTAGATTTAAAATTCAAATTCTATAGTTTTATTTAATTTTAAATATTAGAAATGTTAAAATTATGGAATCAATCAAATGAGCTATTAAAATCCATTTTGGACTTTCAACTTGTTCATGTTTAGCAATGGTTACATTTCTAATATCTTATTGCATGAGACTAGCTTAAATTAACAACCTAAATGACATATTATTTATCATTACTTAAGTTTTAAATAATTTATCAGGTAAAATAAATTATAATTTTATATTTACATTAGGAAGATATAGTAATTATTTTATTAATTTTAAGTGAAGTTTTGTAACGTATGTTAGAAGTTTAATATTTTTAAGAATAAGGAGGACTAAACTGCAGCAAGCGAGGATTCAGGTTTAAAATAAATTTTATATGAAAGTTTTAGGGACCAATGTTTATTTTAGCTTACTATTAAAATCCAAGGGTAGTATGAATGTCCGCTGTGGTCCCGCGGGCACGCGGTCCGTTGTTTCTGGATAGATGAGCGAGAAAAAAAAAAAAAATAAATAAATAAAAAAATAAGTTTAAAATTATATAAAGTAAAAAAAATAAAAAAATATTTCATATGCCATTCGAATATCAATCCTGTACTTTTTAGAATTAAATTACAGTCTATCATTTTAATTTTTGGATTTAAAAACAGAACGATTTATATATTTTTTTTAATTAAAATAAATATTATTTTTTTATGTATTTGACTCCTACTAAACTAGTGTAATTTTTTATTTAAAAAAAAAAAAATAAAAATGGTAGCATAATTATGATAGCGTCGAACGCCGAGGGCAAAGTTACGGTGTTCGGTGTGGATGGCCCCTGTGCCTCTCCAGATAAGCGAGAGAGAGAGAGAGAGAGAGAGAATTATTTTTTTAATTAATAACTAACAAATATAAATAAAGTATATTGAAAAAAAAAAGTAATTGTGGGAGAGAGAAATAGAAGGGGGGCGAGGGAAGGATAAATAAACCAGTGGGAGGAGGACGGAGAGGACAAGACGAGGGCGACGAAAAAAAAATAGAAAAAAAAAGAAGAAGAGGACGAAGGAAAAAAAAAAGAAAAAGAAAAAAAAAAAAGGGCGTAGGGCGCGACGAGATTGGAGAAGCCGAGAAAAGGAGAGCAGAGAGGTGGAATGAAATCGCTCGTCCATCGAGAAAGGGAGAGAGAGAGAAGGAGGATTAGAAGTTTTCTTTCCGTTTCCTTTCTTCTTTTAGATCCTGAAATTTAGTTCTCGATTCTGCTTGATTGATTGTCAGTGTCTGTTGCCTTCATTGTTGGCTCAAAATTCAAAGCAGCGATCGTTGAGAAATGAGAATATATTCTTTGCTCGTACGAAAGTAAAGAATTGTAGAATATAGATATGTTTTTTTTTTGGTGTCTTGTTGTCTTCTTGTTTTCGAGTGAGATCTGTGTTAGATTTGGATCTTTTTTCGCCGATGGTCGGGTGGTCGTTTTGATGGTGTTTGGAGGCCGATCTAATCGTCGTTTTTAGGGTTTTTTTTTTTTTAGAGTTTTTTCTTTTTTTAGAGGATATTGGGAAGCAGGGCTGAAGAAAATAAATAAAGAAAGGCAAAAGAAATAGGGCGAGAAGGATTCCATCCAATCCCCTTGTCTCTGTGCTTGGAGAGGACCCAACAAATGTGCCTCGTTTTTTTATCTTTTTCTTAGGATTTTCGTTCCATCGGATTGGAAGGGGCGGCCGTCGTCGGCTGCCGGGGAGGGCTAAGCTTCGTGGCGGGGGAAGGAAAGGGGATATCGACGGATCCGCCGGGAGGAAACGGGAGGCTCGGCTGCCTGGCTGGTCTGGAGTGCATCTTTGATGTAATCAGGGCCCTCCGGATGGGGTCCTGCCTCTCGTCGGACGGGTGGAGCAGCTCGTCCTGCCCGTCGCCACCGGCGTCGCCCGCCAAGCGGCCCCGCAAGGGGCCGCGGAGACGGCAGGGCCCGCGGAGGGACGAGCAGCTCCACAGGATCCCCGGAAGGATGTTCCTTAACGGGGCCAGCAGCGTCGCGTCGCTCTTCACGCAGCAGGGCAAGAAGGGGACCAATCAGGACGCCATGATCGTGTGGGAGGTTCGTTCTCATCAACTATTTTTGTTATCATCGTTTACTGATCCCAATTTATGAATGGAAGAAGCAGAATTTTTTTTTTTTTTTCCATTGTTCTCTTCTTTGTGCTTGGGGAACTGAAATTATTTCGTTCCATTGGACGAAGAGAAGTTTGAGTGAGAAATCTTGCTTTCAGTTTTCCAGTCGTTAATTTTCTCGGGTTTTTCTTAACACTGAGGGTATCTTATGTTTGTGTCGATTGCATGGACCAAATCAGAAATTTGGGGAGTGTTATTTTTATTACCTACCTTTTTCTTCTCTCTGTGCGTCTCCATTACTATCAGCAGAGCAATTCCATCTTACAATTAGTCGTTCTTCAAGCTCTCATGGAGATCGATTTATAGTTTTTTTTTTTTCATTTTTTTAAATCTCAGCTTGACAGATTTATATCGTGCTACCTCTTTATATATAATTTTCCATTTGATTTCTACGCGCCTTTGAATATGTGGCTTGTTTAGTTACTGGAATCAGATCAGTCTCCTGGTTCGGGAAGGTAATTTCTTAACTGGCCGTGGTTTGAAATGTAATTATATTTTCGTAGACTGTGGATGATTATTTTCCTAAATTTTAGTTTATTCCACTTGCCACCATTTGTGTACATGCTGGACATATCAACGATCTTGTCTCTTTGTTGTTTTTCTGACTGTTTTGCATGGTCTTCTTGGCGAGCAGATCACACCAACGTTGTTTAATTAACTTTAGATCTTCTGTTTGCAGAATTTTGGTTCGAGAACAGACAGTGTCTTTTGTGGGGTTTTTGATGGACATGGACCGTATGGCCATTTGGTTGCGAGGAGAGTGAGAGATTCTCTACCTCTGAAGCTGAGTGCCCATTTGGAAGTAAACATAGGAAGTGATGATTGTAGAGAGAGCTTGAATTCAGAAGAAACTTCATCTATAGTCCTAGATGAGGAGCCTGGGCTATTCACTGACGCTGAAGAGAGACAAGCATCTAGAGATCTTTACAGCACTGAAAGAGTCATTCCTGAAGGCTTTCAAAGTTATGGATAAAGAACTGAAACTGCACCCAACCATTGATTGCTTTTGCAGTGGGACAACAGCAGTCACCCTGGTCAAACAGGTAAAAATTGTTAGTACACCTTATGCCTTTTTGTTTTCAAATAAAACAAAGAAAAATAAACCAGGAATTACTTGATGGAATCAAATATCTTTGAGCTCTTATGAGTCTTCCTTCTTACAGGTATTTCATACTAAAAAGAAATGAGAAAAGCCATGTTGCTGAAAAGTAAATAAAAAGTAAATTCAGTTCCCTGACTTTAACAAAGTGTCCTGCTGCTTCTGTAGGGTCAAGATCTTGTAATAGGGAATGTGGGCGACTCGAGAGCTGTATTGGGTACTAGAGATCAGAGTGACTGCTTGATTGCAGTTCAGTTGACTGTGGACCTTAAACCTAATCTACCTGGTATGGTTTCTCGCTTCCCTTTTCTTTTCATCTTTTTTTTTTTTTTCCTGTTTGGGTGTATGTTGAGAGATATATCTGCATCTGCTTTTATGTTGTGCTAAATCATGCTGCATTTTCTCTTTATATGACTAAATGCATGCCGTTGGTTTGGATCATAGATGTCTTTGTTGCTAATGTTCTTTGGTGGGTGCAAAAGAACATCACCGTTGACTTGCTCACTTTTACTTGTATTTAAGGACTAATTTCTGTAGGAAGGAGCATGACAGGAAAAGTTCTTTTGTTAGTTATAATGTAATTTTTGTGTGGGGGAACTGGGAACATAGTTTCTTCTTACCAATTTACGGTTTTTTTTTTTTTTTGTCTCTTGATGCTAATCTAGAACTGGCGATTTATAAGCTGCATTGTGCTAAAATATTGTCAGAGTTTAAGAACAAAGTTCTCTTATTCATGCAAAGATAACATTGTAAAATTTTTTTGAATCAACTCTGGTGCATTATATGCCAATGCCCAAGTTCCAATGCATTGGCACTTCCAACAATGAGAACCTTAATAGTAATGATAAAGATGCTTACATGGAGAAGCTGTCCGGTTACAGAGTCAGGCTTGTATCTTATGAATTGGGTTGAGTTTCTTAGTAGTTAAAAGTGAGGGATGTTGACGCAACAACAGAATGAGATAAATGACACAGGAGATTAGAAATTGAATCAAAGCAGATGAGAAGATATGAGATTAGAGGCTGCATTATTGATAGAGTATGTTTTGGAGTAGGGGGTGTAAATGAGCCAAGCTTGATTGAACCTGGGTCTGATCAAGCTTGGCCTGAAATTCATTTCAAGCTTGAAATTTGGGATCAATCTTGATTTGTTTACCACTATTTTGAGCTCAATTTAAGACTAATTTCAAATTGAACCAAACATGAGCCTAAATGAACAGCTTGAACATCCTAAATCAAGCTAGAAATCAACTCAAGCTTGTACCAAGAATTTGTGCTGGATTCAGGCTTGATTCAAGATTGGATCAAATTTGAATTAATATTTAATGAATTCAAAAACTATAAAAACATAACTATTAAAATATTACTTTTTAAAAGAAATTAGAAATAAATACTACAACTCCCATCACAAAATTTAGAGTTCAAACCGTGATTCTTGAATGAAAGTCCCAAGTCTAACATCTAGAATCTGTTGCAATTCCCACTATGATGGAGTTTATCTAGTTGGTCAAATTTTAATGGAAAAACTTGTGATGTCTGGAATTAATAGGTTAAATCTGAGGATCAAATTTTTTGGGAGATTCAGTGATCTGTATGGAACACATTACCTTGTTAGATTCCATAGGTGAAAGAATGGCAGGAGGGTTTATCTAATGGGGACAATGTTGTATATTGAATCGTTTTTATATTAGAACAAATTGATGTAGAGGTAGGCAATTGTTCTCGCAGTAAAGGAATTTTTCTCGCATCCATCTAGACTAGTATATATGATATTAATTAGATGAAGCTTAACGGGTTTAAGGAAGAATGGTTTGACACAAAAGGTTATAGCTTAAATGGATGGAGAGGAAAGCAATGAAATGCAGGCAAAAAATCAAGAACAAATGTTGTTTAAGTGGAGGAATAGAAATATGGAGTTTTTTTAGAAAGCATCAACTGAAGGTGGATGTGGTGAAGGGGATTAAAATTGATGGTTTTTGATGGATTGCACCAGAAAAAGTGTATGCCAGAGTTGTGGAGTTCTTTGTCAATCTCTTCAGAAGTGATTAGAAATGATGTAGGAACTAGTGTGATTTTGCCAAGGTTTTCAGTGATGTCAACCAAATATATCTTGTATGATCATATGCACTTAAATTGCAAACTGTATGATAGATCTACCTACCCACAAATGGCCATGTAGATCATGGTCCGCTCTACTCTTGTTTAAATTTGCCTTGGTTAGGAATTTGTTACAAATTTTAGGGAGTTCATGTCAGGCTAACGCTTGGTGATCAGAAAGTTTACTCAATCCCTCAAAGAAAGCTTCTTATATGTTGGAGTTGTCTCTACAGATGATGGGAAAACTTTTGGATGATGATGATATTGGATGGAACAATGCACATTAGTATGCCATACTATGTTGATACTTTGACTTGTATCTGCTTCAAAATAGCATCTTGCCCTGTCAAAGGAGAAGCAGCTGTCAGCTTTACTAATATGTCAAGTTGTATTAGGTATTTTAAGTAAAATCATAATATGATATAGCAATTGTGTTAACGGAAGCCCAGTCTTACTGGTTCATTAGTGACTACATAATTAGACGTTGCTTCTCTTTGAGTAAAGAGTGAAGGTATATTTCTAGCAACTTAAGGATTATAAATGCTTTTCCATGATGAATGTTCTGCTTCTGGAAGCAAATTGTTATATCTGAAACCTTCAAATGCAGCATGTCTTGAGAGTCTGACTTGTTTTGCAGGGGAAGCAGCGAGAATCAGGAGATGTAGGGGCCGTGTGTTTGCTCTTCAGGATGAGCCAGGTGTGGCTCGGGTTTGGCTGCCAAACAATAATTCCCCAGGCTTGGCAATGGCACGAGCTTTTGGAGATTTTTGTCTGAAGGATTTTGGTTTAATTTCTGTGCCAGAAATTTCGTATAGACGCATTACTGAAAGGGATGAGTTCATTGTGCTGGCCACTGATGGGGTGAGGCAATTATATATATATTGTTTCTGCCATTTTATTTTTACCTCTGTTAAGCCAAACAAATTACCCTGAATAGTTAGTTACATTGAATAATTATGCCGTCCTTTTCCAACTGCAATAATGCCTACATGATGACATTTATGCTCCCTTGTTCTCCCAGGTGTGGGATGTGTTGTCTAACAAAGAAGTGGTAGACATTGTCGCTTCTGCTCCTGCTCCGGTCGCAGCTCGTTCCCTTGTTGAGTCAGCTGTCAGAGCCTGGAGGCTCAAATATCCGACCTCCAAAATCGATGATTGTGCGGCAGTCTGCCTATTCCTCAACGCAGATGCATACAGTAATTCCTCCGACCTGACGACTAAAGCGAGTGGATCACCAGATTCTACTGGAATTGGCGGGGGCAAACAAGAGCCATCATCTACTCCAGGTAGCACAGACCCTTCTTGCCATGTCTCTGAGATCCTTCTGGATGATGATAAAGGCCCCAAGAAGCAACCATCAGGATCTCAGTCGCGTCAACACCTCTCTGATGGCAATACCACCATAATGGAGAATGATGAATGGTCTGCTCTTGAAGGCGTATCTCGAGCGAACACCCTGTTAACCCTCCCAAGGTTTGTTGAAGGGGAGGAGCAGCAGCCCTGCAAGCACTGAGACTCAAAAGTAAGCTTGACTCATGCGCGGAGCTAGTCTCTGTGGGCTGATGGAAATTGTCTGCAGTGGACACTCCTATTGTTTTGAGAGCAACACCGGCCGTATTAGTGTGTCCGGTTCTCTCCGAGTTCTATTTGCCAAGGTGAGTAGGATTACAGTTTTTGTAAAATCCCAACTCCGCTAGTGTTATTTGTTATAATTATTGTCTTTATAATAATTTTGACATTAAGGAGAGCTATGCATCCATTAGAAGCCCCTGTTCTGTATTCTTTGATCTTTTCAATTCGAAAGTCCTGTTGTTTATTGATATTATCGAATTATTTTATTGCTTGTAGTTTATATAAGCAACATAAACAAGAAAGCCTTGTATCTTGAGAACTGCTGCTTGAAAAACCTCGTATCTTGAGTACTTTTTCCATTTTCAAGCAATAATAATGATTCGCATCTTCTATAACATTAAATGACAAACCATTTCTTGTTTCGACAATGATGTATGGGTGGGAAATTGGAAGCTAGCGTAAATGCAAGTAGTGAAAGATGATTTGGAGAAGTTTGGAATAACATCGAAGCCAGCCCACCTGCAACAGAAATAATTAGCCCAAGAAGTTTTGTATTTCTGATGCTATTAAAGGTGGATTGTGGCTATGATCTGATCTACTTAGCAGCACGATATTGTGAGATAAATATCCAATGGTTAAAGCTGTGCTTGTATTAGTAGGGATATTAAAAATTATCCAGTTGATACAGAAGGCTAGAGAAGCTTGTGCAGGCATGCACCCGTGGCCTGTGGGACAGCATAAATCCAAGTCTTTTACGCAAGTGGTAGGTATTAACTACTAAGCAATGGGACAACAGAACTTGGACATCAGTGGGACATGAACCAATGAGCCTTTTTCTAAACAATGAGATAAGGTTGCGGAAAGTTAAAAACTCCGGAAACCATGAGAGATAAAGTTGCCGAAAGTCGTTTTGGAGTTCACGGATGATGGGAACAAGCTTGCTACTTTGATATGTTTATGGGTAAGGGGAATCTAGATGAAGGTGCCACATGGAGACTGAATAAATGCCATCAAAGAAAAAAAGGTCGGCAAAACTTACTTAAGAGAGTACGGCACGGCACTTTTTTTTTTGTCTGCTATAGTTGATGTTTGCTGATAATAGGAAAGCAATTAAAAAAGAAAATGTCAGAGTTATATAATGCTTCATGTAGTGAGTAAGGATCATTATCTTGGTTGGAACCATGGGAAATGAGGTGACACTTGCAACTTACTCTTGTCGAAATTGAGAACGACATCACTACCCATGGTTACATTAGCTGAGAGAGAGAGCTCATGCTTGTAAGATGACGACCATCAGCTTTGATGGAGGTTTAGCTACAATGATGATTATTTAGCTCGAATCAGTAGCAGCTTAATGCCAGTTAGGCTCAGGATCAAATATAACTTTACCGGTCGCGCTTCTATCCATTAGCTTGTAAATGGTTTTTGGCATGAGTTTTGAATAATGAATTTGACATCACCCAATTAGAATGTGATTTTGTTTGGATTCGCCCCCAGATCCAAACAGATAGTCGTGGATTGAACAAAGCCTTAAAAAAGTTAATTCTCAGACCTCTAGATCTGAGAGCTAGATCTGACCCAAATACAACGCACTGTTGCTAAGAAAGGGGATGCAGTCACGGGAAGATACCACCACTTATGTACAAAAGAGAGAAAATGACCCACTGAAGATCCCACGTTGGAAGGGGATAACTCCACAGGCCCATTGAAACCCCATCCTTTTGTTTAGATCAACAATTTTTGGTACTGTCCATTCAGAGATGACAGAATTCATGTAGCTATTTGGAAATACTGCCAATTTCTGTTCTGCTGGGCAAAAGGAGATGGCTTTTATCTAATATATTTCTCATCTGCTATTTGAATTTCTTGTTTGTACTTTTTACACTAGTTCCTAGTTTTATAAAATATTGACCTCGAGTCCTTACCACAAAATAAAAAAGGAAAAAAAAAAAGAGAGAGGACGATTGATCTTGAGTTATTTTAGAAATCTCCATTTAGTGTCTTTATTGGTTATTAGGGCTGGTTGAGAAGCCTTTCTTGGTTATGTAATGTTTCCTTGGATTAAAATTAGAACCCAGGTAGTGCACAGCGTGATAAATGCGACGATGTTCTAAGCTCCTTGCATGACTTGATTGGTCTCTTTGTAAGTAGCCATGTTGCAGAACTTTCTATTCACCAAATGACCATGTCAGAGTTGATCAAATATTAGAAAGACTTGCTCAACAGCAGGCCTACGCCTGAATTAAGCTCAGAGTTTAAGAGAAAGTTTTGCTGCATCTAGAACGATATAGCAGGAGCTGTACAGCGCCTGATGATTGGCGCACGGTGGTATAGCAGAAGCTGCACAATGGCCGATGATTGGTGCACGCGGCACGCGTAAGTGCCAAAGAAAAAAAAAAAAAAAAAGCTTCTGCTCTTGGCACGCACTATGCGCCAGTCTTTCAAGACTGTGCATTCCTGGTGCAACAAGACTTTCTCAAGGGCTTAAACCTCAGGAAGAGCAAGTCAAGGACAATATTTTGGGCCGCAACAGTTAACAAACCAGGACACGACTACAGTTTTGCAAGATCTTCAGTCCAGGCCCAGTCTGACAAAGAAATTAGGTTTAAGTGTCGGTTCAAGCCCAATCCGGACTATCGCAATTTCGTAGTGCTGTGCTTGTTTTATTTAAAAAAAAAAAAACAATCCTGTTTTCTATTTTCAAAACAGCAAACACTTATAATTTGATGAATGTGAATGGAAACAATTTTTTGAAAAACAGAACTTCAAACTGATGAAAAAGCATGTATTCTATCCAAAGAAAAATAAAAATATGAAAAAGAGCATAGAGTGGTTCCCAAAAATATCAGTTAAAATAAGTAAGTAGAGTCAGGCCTTAATCTATGGAGGGGAAGAAAAAGGAAAGATGAAGGATGAAAAAAGAAGAGGAATGAAGGAAAGAGAAGGATTGTTATCCTCTCTTATTTAAAGAAGAGAGAAGAGGATAATTTATATTTATTTTGTTTACAAAATTATAAATTATGAGAGAAATTAAAATCAATTGTAAGGATAAAATTGAAAAAATATGAAAAAAAATTATAAATTTATTTGTCTCTACTTTTTATCCTCAAAATTAGGAATAAAAAAATTTAACCTTTTAAGGGATAATGAGTAATCCCATTCTCTTCCCCCTCCGCATAAATCTCTTTATCTCATTAAATAATCATGGATTTGCTCATTAAAATCCCAGCCTATTTTCATCCACAATTAAATATGCAAACTTTACATAAGAACTTGCATAATCAAGAGAGAGTTCTTCTTTTTTTTTTTTTTTTTGGCATATGTGCCCCTTAAAAAAAAAATACCTTTCCAAATATAAGAACTAGAGGTTTCCCTATTGGATTATGGCATACCTCCAGCATAAGCGACAGCTCAAATGGCTGCTGTAAGCGACCACCATAACTCCTCACATATCCACACTGAGGTTGACGGTTGGGTGTGAAAGTTACTAACTAGGTTGGTGCCCTCGAGAGGAAGGGAATGGTGTGGCCTGGATGGAGTGAGCCTTCAATGAGTTTGGCTTCCGATGAAGAATGAAGACATGGACAAAGTTATGTCAGGTGTTCCGACCATTGCAGCCAGAATTAAGAGCAAAAAGAGGCAGGGGCAATACAATAAGCCTCGGACAAGGCGAGCAGTCTCTTGGAGAGGGAGGCAATGAAATGACAGAGGTAATCAGTTGGAAGGGACGGTGGGGAACAGGAAATAGGTTGTGCGTCGAAAGAGCCACTCTTTGCAATACTTTCCCCCTTAGGTTCATAGAAAAAGATCAAGAAATAAGACCTCTCAATGCGATTAAAAAAAAATGTTTTGGGATATATTAACCAGCACATTATTACAAGAAGACATGCCGAAGAAGAATGCTGATGTTTATGTTTCAGATCTTGGTGGCTGCCAGCCAACGCGTGTAGAAGGCCAATGCCTCCCCTGGCTTGTATTCAGGTACCGTGTGGCCTGCCCCCTGCACCAATAATTCAAAAAAGGATGAGGAAAGATGATGAATAGATGCTTAAGCATCCAAAAGACAATGAGACAGATTGAAGGACAAGCATAAAATTGCAAACAGAATGATGACATTCAAAAATGCCTTGTCTCCCAATATATATAATGGATCTGTTGCAGATCAATGAAAGATAATCACAGTGATCCTAACATGGGTCCAATCGATGCGAAGGATCACTAGATTGCTGTATTCGATTATAAAGCAACAACGATACTGATGATCCTTAGCCACTAGCAAATGGGTAGGACTTGGCATGCTGCTCTCTGCGATAATAAAAGTCTTCCCCAATTACTTGAAGCTATGCATAGCTTTACATCAGAAATTTATCAACATTGTTTATTTCTGAGCAGATGATATAACAACAGATTGAAGTTGCTGCCAGGAAAGTTTGAATGTGATTGAAGTTGCAGTTTTCTTCAAACGAGCAAGGTGAAAACAACATGTTGAAAGTTGATACCTTTATGGTCAGAAAAGTGAGGTTGTGATCATAGCCTTGCATAAATCTGCAACAATATTAAACAAATGAGTAAAACAATCCAAACTCAATCTAGTAAAGACCTGCACGTTACATTGATCTAGGTCTTGTTTGACGGAGTTATTGGAAGCAGAGCTTTTGAAAGTAAAGCTGTTGGAAAAAGCTATTTATTGTTTGAAAACTATATTTTTAAAGTGTTATAAGATTTTAACATCTGTTTGACAAACAAATAAAAAATGCTTTTAGAATAAATATGATAATAACCTATTAAAAATTATTATTATAAATTATTTTAATAATATTACAATATAATAATATCATATTATAATTATATTAAAATATATTATGTTATAGTACCATAACATAGTATAAGAAAATATAATAATAATTATAATGTAAAATTATTATAATATATTGTTTTCCTATTATTTACTAATTAGATTTTAATATATTATTAAAATTATGATAATATCACAATATTATGATATATTCTTATGATAATATTACAAAATTATACCATTATATAGTATAATATTATTATATTATCTTATTTTATACTACATAATATATCAGAACTACAATAATATTTTCACACAATTTGATAATTATATTTTATTTATAATATATTATAATTATATTTGAATATATTATATTACATTTATATGTTATTATAGTCATATTATATTATTAAATATTTTTGTCCTTCTAATTCATTACTATACTATATGAAAATAGAATAATATTAAATAATAATAATAATAATAATAATAATATAAAATTATTATAATGCATTTTTGACTATTATTTAATTTATATTATAATATACTATTAAAATTATGATCATTATTGTCAAATAACATAATATCACAATATTGTGATATATTATTATTGTAATATTACAAATTATAACGTTATATAGTATAATAATATTATAATTGCATGCTATATTATAGTGTCTTATAATATTATTATATTATCTTATATTACTCTTCATATATATTATAATTATAAAATATTTTCATAATATTGTAATAATTATATTTTATTTATAATATATCATAATATTATTATAATAACATTTGAATATAATATAATATAATACTATATATTATAATATTAAATATTATTGTTCTTTTGATTCGAACCTATGACTTTTCGGTCTAATAAAAATAGTTTTCTAATATTTGACAAGTAAAGCTTTTGAGAAAGTTCCAAATTAGAGCCTTTTTAAGTAAAACTTTTAATAGCTTTTGATGAAATCAGAAAGTACTTTTGAAAATTTTATCAAATATTATAAAATCATTGAAAAATTCTTTTAGGTCTCTAAAAGGTCTATTGGATCCTCCAAAAGCTTAGCCAAACAAGGCCTTAGCCTATAAGGATGTGGAATGTAACATTAGTGAGTATCATGCACAAAATACTTATCTTCAACCACATTGTTATATAGAAAGGTACTTAGACAAAAAATATTTTAATTTCTTTTAAATCTGAGTGCAAAAATTTCTTTAAATTACTTGAAGTCGAACAACTAATAATAAAAATTAGTTTGAATAAGAAGGGGAGAGTGGGGAGGGGAGGTTAGATTAAATACCCAGCAACTTGTTCATTAAAATACCAAGGCCTCCATTGATCTATAATTTTATATCCCAGTGATCTAGTCCATGCTTCACTTCCAGTGAAAGGCACGCACATGTCATGGTCACCACTGTCAGAAAGGAAAGGAGAGAAGAAAATCAGCTCTAGAAAGACATGTCCTACAAACTATTGTTATGAGGAAAAAATTAGCTTTATAATATAGTTATAAATGAAAGTCAGAAATCAAAAAACAAATCTCTCTCTCTCTCTCTCTTTCTCTCATGCGCACGCGCGTGCATGCGTGTTTGGAAGCATGAAAGCTTGCATGGCATTAAAAGTGAAATACAATATATTTCTTTGGAGCAACATGATTCCCATAGCACAAAATGCAAGTTTCCAATTCTAGTAATCTAGTCAAAGTCATGCATCAGAAAGGGCATCAAAATTTTTCTCCAACACCATAGTTCTTAATATTGGACCAACTACAGCACATCACTAAGAAGACAAAGAACATCTTGTCCAATTACAAACAGTAGAAATGTAGAATAGTGTATAACTGAACTTAATGATGATCCTCAAACAATCACTTAACAAAAAAACATAATGTTAAGAAAAATGCATGATCACCTATTTCTGGAATTTGTTGATCAAAGAACACTTTGGATGACTATTCACCAACTCTTAATAGAAATAGTCATTTCGTTTTCTACACTACATGGTTTCATCATTTGTATTTTATTCACACTATTTTGCATGTACAAGTAAATCCCACAAATCCACATGGTATGATGGTTTTTGCACTACTCAATTACAAGCCATATTTCAAGAAAAACTATTGGATGGCAAACCTGAATATGAGTGCACGATAACCTTGTTCAGTAAGGTTCTTGTGATACTTGATCATGCTTCCGGCATCATGACTAAAGTATATTTTTCCAGTACACAACTCCCATTGGCCCACCAAAGCAACCTGGAATGCATCGATGTAAGACAATAAAGAATGCAAAAAAGTTAATTTCCTAAGAAAGTGAACCATCAACGTGGAACAGTTATCTTTACTATCATACCGGCTGGGCATGAATTGCAGATCTCACTGCTTCATTATTTAGCCACAAAGTTGCGACTTCATCACTCTGCATGTTCATCAAGTTGGTTAAATTTGGTAAATGACAGGAAAATATGTACGCAAGCATGTAGTGGTGAAAGAAACCAAGCGACATCAGTCAATCAATCAATCAATCCCACATCTCAAATTTGGAAGGCATTCCATAAATTATGATTCTCTCTTAACAGTTTGTTGAATATTGCTTCAGAATATTAGTATGACTAAAGATCCATGGCTAAGGTCATTTCAGTAGCATCTTTTATCAGAAAAACATCCCTTTGTTGAATGTATTTCCAAGTTTTAAAGTTGTAAGTGACTCAAATCTACTTATTTGACTGTGCAATAAAATATGCATTTATACATGCCTATCATACCAGATGAAACTATAGAATACTTAGGCACCTATAATCGATTATCTTGCCCTTCCCCTCCCACCCCCCCCCCCCCCCAAAAAAAAAAAAAAGAAAGAAAATTGCCAGCCATGTATTTCAGTGAAAATGTAAACAATTATTAAATAAGCATTTACATAAACAATTGTAAAGGAACAAAATAATAGTTTGTACAAAAAACAAAAGTGTGATATTGAGATTTGACAATAATCTAACCTCAAAATTAAATAGCATCTTATGAAAAATGAAAAATTACTGGAGCTATCACTGAGACACATGAAAAAATTATTTGTAAAGAAAGAAAGAAAGAGAGAAAGTTTGACTTGGCTACATTTGAGTATATCACCACTCATATAAGATTATGCTTAGATTGGATGATGGAGGTCTGATCCAAGCCATTTGAATGTGATTTATTACCTCTAAAATACTTAAACATCCAAAATTATGCGATCTAAAGATTCCTAGCTTATACATTGAGTGGTCAAAAATAAGGTTTTAAATGTCGTAGGATAGAAATATTCTAGATTTTTCATAGAACAAGGCGCCATGCATCTCATCTGTCTCAATCTCCGACCCGATCATGCATCCTAGAACTTGTTTGAGATAATTTTTTTAAAAAAATATAATGTTTTATTTGATTTTTTAACATATTTTTCAAAGCTACATGTTTATGATAAATTAGATCTATTTAAAATTAACACTATAATCTATTATAGTCAAAACAGGATGGGAAGGGATGGGACAGGATGGACAGGATGGCTGAGATCGCAACTGAAATCCATCTAGGATAAGACATCTAGATCATCTCGAACCTCATCCCATCAAGATTTGAATCATTGGTCGAAAATACATGCATTGATTTATATTATTTAGCCTGTCCATTTTTTTTTAATACGGAGTAAGGAGACAAGTCCAAGTATCACAGATATCACATATTGCTCCATGCTGATCTATATAAGTCCTATGAATGCTAGTTGGCATCAATTAGCATTGATCTAGTTGGATTAACAAACTTGTTTTATTGTTTTCAGTCCTAGCATGTTGTTAGACTCTTAACCCTTCATAGCAACTACTCACAACTGTATAGCCATTATGTTATATTTAAAAAAAATCAATCCACTGCTAAACCGGCACATAATGGCCATGATATCATAAAAATAATGAATATATTAATAGATTGGAAGGTTGGTGGGTATCATCATTACTAAAACCTTGAGATACACATAATATGCTCAACCTCTTGCTGAAAAATATTGCCATCTTATAACATATAATAAATAAAAATGTAAGTACATAAACAAATAAAATATTGCTATCTAACACTACTTTCTATTGTCCACCAAGTAGACCACTTGAATCTCCCAAGAATGTAAGCTAAGCTTTATCCAAGATGGAAAAAGAATTATTCCCAAATAGCCAGGAAAAGATAGTATAGTAATATCTAAAGAAGAATTAAGAAAAAGAGAAAAAAGCTCATAATCCTATGCCTACAGATCATTAAGTTTTATCTCCCTTGATGTACAATTTTATTGCTTTTTATAAAATACTTCTAGGATAAAGAACAAGACAGAACTTCTTAAGTTTATACCCAAAATATTCATATTTTGGTCAATACCACAATGTGCATAAAGTACTCTCTTCTTCTATATTCTTTCTCTGATTGCACAACTCAAACCATTGGCAGCATACACATGCAACATCCCCTCAAGCAGGAGATCTTGTGAGCTATATGCCACAAGTAGAATCTTTATTCATTATCTGGATCAAATATACTCTCCATCTTTCCTTAATCTCATTATCATCTGTCCTGATTTTACTAGCCATTCACTTAACACATCTGATGAGGTACACAACTATATTTACTGCTCCCTGTTTGTAATAGTTCTTTACTGAATGTAGGCTATAATTTAAGTCATCAATTGGAACACCTTAGGTACCGACAAACAATTCATTTCATCATTTTTTTCACTAATGCTAAATCTTTCAAGAATTTGTTTTGCCTAGAACACCACGAACAGATAAATGGTTCCTGTAAAAACAGGATATCATCTTTGTATGTAGGCATTCAGATGTGAATTTATTACAGAATGCTTTCAATCTAGTTACACATATCCAAACATTGCCATGCATTAGGCAATATGATTTCTATTAGAAAATTTCCTAGACTACCTTAGCTTGTAACAGATACTGTTTTCTTTGCATGATGAATAAATCACTCATTGATCAGTCATATTTAGTATCCAACGAAACTTTTAATTAATGCAGTTTTGAACTTGAATGGTCATAACATGCAGTTAAAAGGATTATAAAACTTTTTTTTTGCTATAATGCCAAAGAAAATACAATGAGTAATCATCAAATTAAATTAGCAAGTGTTTCTATCTTTTCTCTATGCAGGAAAAGTAGAAAAGAACAAAATATCAGCTAAATGAGGCTGTTTTGTAAAGCATGAATTTATTCTGGAGATACTGGAAAAACTAAAAGCTCTGCATCAATTCATATGAAGTGATGTTGCATTTCTGTTTATTTCCATGTATTCAAAAAACAATTGTTTTTAGGAAAACAAGGAGGATCTGTTGACCGACATCTTCAAGGACAACAGAATGAAAGGAATAGGTAAAGAAGATGAACAGCAAGGAAATAAATTATCCCTGTACTTACCATGCAAGGAACTGAAGAACTTCCTAGCTCTGGCCATGTTGGAACATATCCATCTCGTACTGGAGCTCTGAGAGGCCAAGAACGGCCAAACATTCTTTTCCTTACTGGGAGAGGCCTATCAGTCTCACCTAGCATTCTGAAACTTGAAGGCAACCTGCTGTTTCCAGACGAAACTTCTCTGACTTGGGGACTATGATAGCATGGCTCAAGGATATCATAGATGTTTAGGTCATGAAGCACCTGGATTTGCAAACAAAGCCCTCAGATATAAGGAGAAGATTAATTAATTAATAACATGACTGAAGAAAATAATATTACCAAATCAACACTGGCTAGCTTGGCTTGGCAGCTCTGATTTTCTGGATTCCAGTAACTTCCATTGCAGGCAGCATTAGTCTCCTGAAATAATAGCACACCGTCTCATAAAATCTAGGACTAAGAATTTTTGTTCTTTCTGGATTCTTTTCATTTTTTCTCAATTTAAAAAAAGGAGTAAAATTTGGCATTAAAACAAATTAAGAATATTTTGCCTATGAATCAGATAACTCTAAACAATCAACCGGATGATAAGCAAATTTTGGTGCTTATCATTTCAAAATTGCAATGAGGAGACATGATACTATATGGAGTTCACATTAGCTTCTAGCTTCACAAAATAAATCCTGTGTCTATGAACAGATGAGTCCATACCTCAAATAAATCATCTGATATAAGACTCATTCCATGAGCAAATGGAACAAGAGCATCACCATCGAAAACTGTGTCGGCGACACCATTTCCAACCATATAGCCCTGAATGAAATGTAAAGTGATCAAATAGAAACTCAAAACACCTCCATTTATAGTGCTAGTATATCCCTTTATCATTTGATAGACAATGGCATATCTACTCAACAAATGCTGACCTTAAAGTTGATAGTAGGCTTTACACCATCTTCAATTCCTGCAAGTAAATAATTAACAACAGACAAACCTAGGTAAGACATCAATAATCTCACATAATGGCACTACCATCTGAAATCAGCATACCTTTGGCAACTTCGGATGCAAGAGTTGGAACGTAGACTCCAGCATATGATTCTCCAGTAATATAGAAAGGATTCTGTAGGAACTCTGGGTATAGCTCAAACCACTGCTCGAACAACAATATCACCAGAAGAAAAATCCAGAATACATCACTAAACAAAAAGAAACACAAATTCCTAAAAACAGAATACAGACCAATCTAGGAAAATTAAGAAAGCAAATAGAGGAAAACCATGTAATGAAATGCAACTTTCTGGTCAGTGGCAGGTCTCTCAGATTTGTCACCACTATTGACCACGCAATAAATGTGAGATAATACCTTCAGAAGAAATACGTGTGAATCAGAGGCAGTCTTCAGATCTCCAGTATAATAATCTGATTGATTAGCTGAATATGACAACCCGACACCAGCAGGAGAATCCAAGTAGATAATGTTAGAGACCTGAATTGTAAAATTTTCGATCATGTCAAAACCAAGACAACATCAAATCAGTTTCTTGAAGTGAAGAGCTTAAACAGAGATGAATTACGCTGGCGAGCTCCCAGGCCGGGAGCATTTACCTTGGACCAGCTGTAAGGATTGAGATGCAGCTGCGGCATGCTCCCATCAGACCCTCCAGACTGAAAGATGAAGGGACCTGTGAATTACAAAATAACTCTCCACCAAATTAAAACAATTACAACACCCAAAAAGACAAGCTAAAAGAAATTAGTTGAACTCCTTGATTCAATATAACCATCCAAGATCAAACTCATCATCTAAATCGACAGCCTCTCTGCATAAGGGGAGTATAAGGCTGCTGACTCCTCCAGACACTGCAGTGGGAGCCTCATGCACTGAGACGCCCTTTTCAATCGACTCTAAGCCGCAATTTTCAATCGGCGTTCTCATCAATGGATACCGTTTGATGCCAAGCATATAAATTCCCATACACAAGCATCCACTTTCCATGCGTGTCACCAAATCTCAATTCTCGAAAAGGAAAACACATGAAATCCAAATCGACAAACAGGTCTAGAAGAATCGATACCATGCTCGTAGAC
This sequence comes from Calamus simplicifolius, assembly GCA_900491605.1. Classification (NCBI taxonomy): domain Eukaryota; kingdom Viridiplantae; phylum Streptophyta; class Magnoliopsida; order Arecales; family Arecaceae; genus Calamus; species Calamus simplicifolius. Next base: position 269,052 of record UESW01004714.1, on the reverse strand, counting down.
GAAGCCGTCGAAGCTGGAGCAACCTGGCCCGCCGTTAAGCCACAAGACGACGGGGTCCTCCGACGGTTTTCCTTCTGAGACCACGAAGTAGTAGAAGAGATTCCTCTTATGGCTCTCATCCACGGTCACATACCTTTCCACAAACACGAAGATGAAGGACTCAATACAACAATTAAACCATCAACAGAGACGCCAAAACCTAGAAGCAAGCAATCAGTGAATACCCAGAGTAGTGCTTGGACGGGAAGGTGCCATTGAAGCCCGGGAGTTGAGTGATGAGAGCACTCTCGGGCGCAGCCGAGACCAGAAAGCACCGCTCAGAAAGAGGAGCAGAATCGAAGAACAAGCCGAGGCGAACGAAAGAGAGGTGGAAGCAGCCATGGGTTTGCTAAGGGCGTTTGGTTTGGGGCTGGGAACGATGGTATTTATGACATCCGCTCGGGGGCGGGGGGAAGGGTGGGGGAAACGCCAAGCAGCGCAGCGCTGTTCTCATTTTATTCCAACTTCCAAGGCTCCGTCCTCCGTGTCCGTGGGCGACAAGCGACGAGCGAGGCCGGTGGATTGGAATCAAGGATCCCATGGCGATTGGTTTCCAACGGCGAATGGACCCGGGATCCCAGGACGGGCCTTTACGTGATTGGATGCTGTATGGGCCCCGCCGCCTGCGAATGTCTTGCGACGCGTGGAAGCCAAACAGATTAAGAGGGGAAAAAAAGCAGCAAGATATTTTTTTTTTTTGATGATGGGTGTCGCTTTCTCATTGGTTATTGTCGAGTGCGGGGCCTTGCTCGCAGTGGCGACGGGTGCCTGTTTGCTGGCCCGCAGGGTCGCTGTACCCTGTTCATCCGGAGGCAGCAACGGGACAAACCATTTTAGCATTTAGAAAAGTTTTGTGTGGCTTCCAGTGAGGGTTGTCGGAGATATCGCCGATGTTCGCATCTAAATTGGATACACTGCGATATTACGTGATATCATGTGATATCAGAAGTTATTACATAGCTAGAAGTTTCTTTTCCTATTACACGCGTGTAAAATGGATGTGATATCCTACACACGCATCCCTCCTCCTTAGGTTTGATAGCCTAAAAGCTATCCCTGAATAAATGTACGGGATAGTATTTATCCAGGGATAGCTGAGGGAATAAGCATTTTTTTTAAAATTACAAGTTTGCCATCAAGGGATAACATTAATTATTCCTGGGTTCCCTAGGGAATAAGTTCAAGGGATAACCCATGGTTAACCATGGTTAACCATGGGTTATCCCCTCTAGTTAATTTTTTTCAGACCTATCCCTTCTAGCTATAGCATTTGGAAATAAGGAGGATATCCAGGGGATATCCTTCCTTATCCCCCATATCAAACACTACCTTAAGGTAGTGTTTGATAGGAAAAATATTATTCATGGATAAGTGTACGGGATATAGTTTATCCCCTGGCTATCCTTAGGGATATCCCTTGGCTATCCCATTGATCATATCAAATGCAAAAAGGTAAATCCATAGGATAACCTTTTTTTTACTCTTATTTGGAGGGATAACCAGCTATTCCTACATTTTCTAGGGAATAAATTGAGGGGATATCCTATGGTTAACCATGGTTAACCATGGATTATCCCTTTGGTTAACTTTATTCTCTGCTATCCCTTATAGTTATGGCTTTTGGGAATAAGAGGGGATATCCTCTAAATATCCCCTCTTATCCCCTATTTCAAACACTACCTCTAAATAAGAGTCCTTTGTACGATCATTGTAATATGCACGAATAAATCATTCTTCTTCTCTTCTTTAATTATCCTTTTCTTTTTTTTTCTTTTTTTAATCCTTCTCTTCTCTTATTCTTTTATTATGGTATAATAGTCATGAGAAACTATCCAAAGCGCATATTATTATAGTAATATGTAAGAGATGATGTTCAATCTTTTTTATGCTTCTATTTTTAATTTAATTATGATCAATTAATTTTGTTATAAATTATATTTTTAGAATAAAAAATAAATATATTTAATTTTGATTTACAAAAATTATTACATATTGTATTTCTATAGTAAGAAGTAGATTGCATTGTTATAATAGGAAATATATATATTTGATTCTGATTTATAGGGATTTGATGCAATTAGTTTTCCTTCTTAACATAGGATTTGTAGCTTGTATATATACCTAAAAGATTAATGAATAAAATATATAGAAATTACTTTGTTCTTTCTCTTTTTTCAGAGTTCTAATTGTGTTTCATGGTATCAAAGCTTTCTCTTTTTCTTGGGTTTCTATTTTCGATAATTTTTTTTTCACTGCCTACACCTGGAGAAGCGCACTCGCTAATCAGCCTTCGCTCGGAGTTTCGTTGCCAAAATCTGGTCTTTTTTCATGTATTCTGCTCTTTTCAACTTTCATAATAAGTTTACTACCTATTTGGGTCCTATTCGGTGTGGGATCTACTTTGGGACAGGTTCAGATTCTTTGGGTATTTTTAACTTTGTTGTGATTTTGGCTCTATTATTTAGCTGATATTTGATAATATGAAGGAAAAGAAGTTTGTTATTATGTCTGATGTGGTTCCTTTGATGTCAAAAATCATGAAATATAAATTTAATAGATCTGATTATTTAAATTGGAGTAAAACTGTTAGACTATATTTACAGAGTATTGCTATGGATAATCATTTAACCGATGATCTACCTAGCGATGACTCAAAAACCTCATGGCTAAGAGAGGATGCCCGTCTATTTTTGCAAATACGTAATTCTATTGATGGTGAGGTGGTTGGTTTGATAAATCATTGTGAATTTGTGAAAGAATTGATGAATTATTTGAAGTTTGTGTACTCTGATAAGGGAAATATCAAACGCACTTATAAGGTATGCTAAGTGTTTTATCGTATAGAAAAAGGTAACAAATCCCTCACTAATTACTTTATGAATTTTAAGAAGACTCATGAGAAACTTAATATGCTATTTCTATTTAGTACCGATGTAAAAGTTCAGTAAGCTCAAAGAGAAAAGATGGTGGTTACGAGCTTCTTGGCTGGCCTTCCTTCTGAGTTTGAGGCTGCTAAATCTCAATTTCTTTCTAGCCCTGAGATATCCTCTTTAGAAGAAGCTTTTCGTAGGGTACTCTATAAAAATTCAGCCCTGCTCAGCCTAATAATACTCTTATCGACCGTACTTTTGAAACGAAAAGACAACCATATAGGCATAGCAATAGAGGAAAAGACTCAAGTAGCTACGATCAAAATCTTGGTACTCAAGGATAGGATTTGGGAGGTGTTGTATGTTACTATTGTCATAAGCCAGGACATGTGAAGAAAGATTGTAGAAAGTTGCAATGCAAGAATCAATCGAACCAGTTAGTCCATGTTGCCTCTAATAATAATGCTTCTGAGTCCATTTCAATATCTGCAAATGAGTATGCCAAGTTCTTACAGTATCAAAAATATCTAAAGTCTTCATCTACTCCTATTACTGCCATCATTGATTCATATAAAATGAACGTATGTCTTATTTTCTCATCTTTCAAATGGATCATTGATTCTGATATCATAGATCACATGACGGATAATTCTAATCTATTTTCTTCTTTTAAGTCATATGCTTTTAGTTCGACAGTTACTTTAGCAGATGGGTCTACATATCGTATTTTAGGGTTTGGCATAATTATTCCAACATCCTCAATTCTTTTAAAATCTGTTTTAAGTCTACCTAACTTATCTTTTAATTTAGTCTTCGTCAGAAAACTTGTCCTCTTAATTGTTATATCATATTCTACCCTGATATTTGTCTATTTCAAAATTTTATGATGAAGGGGATTATTGGTAAAGGACATGAGTCTGAAGGCTTTTACATTCTTGATACACAAGTATCAAAGTATATTGCTTGTTCTAAAATTGTAACCCCTTTTGAAGTACATTATTGGTTGGGTCATCCTTCATTGCCTATATTAAAAAAACTTTATCATCAATTTTCTAGCCTATCTTCATTAAATTATAAGTCTTATCAATTTTTCAAACATCATCGTTTGAGTTCTAGTCACAGAGTCAATAAAAGAGCTAGTGCTCCTTTTGAGTTAGTTCACTCCGATATTTAGGGTCCTTGTCTTGTTGAGTCTAAAACAGGATTTAAATATTTTATTACCTTTATTGATGATTATTCTCAAATGACATGATTATTTTTAATAAAAAATTATTCAGAATTGTTTTCTCATTTACTACTTTTTGTGCCGAAATCAAAACTCAATTTAATGTGCCTCTATAAATTTTGAGAAGTGATAATGCTAAGGAATATTTATTAGAATACTTTCAAAATTATATGGTTCAATATAGAATTATTCATCAAACTTCTTGTATAGATGCACCATCTCAGAATGGAGTCACTGAACGAAAAAATAGACATCATTTTGAAATTATCGAAGCTTTGTTATTTCAAATGCAAGTCCCTAAACAATTTTGGGCGATGTAGTTTTTACAGCCTATTTTTTGATTAATCGTATGTCTTTCTCTATTCTTTCTAGTGAGACTCCTTTTAATGTCCTCTTTCGTAATAAGTCATTATTTCCTATTGAACCTAGGATATTCGGTTATACTGATTTTGTTCAGGATGTTCGACCTCATATTACGAAACTTGATTCTAAATCTTTAAAATGTATCTTTCTTGGATATTCTCGTGAGCAAAAAGGATATAGATGCTATTGTCCCAGTCTTAACAGGTACCTTGTGTCAGCTGATGTTACCTTTCTTGAACAAACACCATTTATTTCATCTTCAGGTCCTAACAGTCAGGGGAAGAAAGATGATTTACTAATCTACACTATTGCATTATCTAGTTCTGATCTTCTTCCATCTAAATCTTCTATTCCTGATCTGGTTTCTATTCCTATGCCTCCTGCTCCATGTCCTACGCCAGATCCTTCATCATCGGATCTAGTTTCCAATTATAGTGATGATCTTCCTATTGTCCTTCGCAAAAGTAAACATCAATGCACTTATCTAGTATCTTCTTTTATGTTATATAACCATTTGTCACCATCCTCTTATTCTTTTATTGCATCTATTGATTCTGTCACTATTCCTAAGACTATTCATGAAGCTCTATCTTATCCTGGATAGCAAAATGCTATGATTAAGAAGATAAATGCTTTAGATAACAATGGTACTTGGATCCTAGTATAGTTACCTGCAGATAAAAAGGCTATTAGATGTAAATGGATGTTTCCAGTTAAAGTCAATCCTGATGGGACTGTTATTAGATTAAAAGCTCAACTGGTTGCTAAAAGATATGCTCAAACATATGAAGTTGATTATTCTGATACCTTTTCTTTTGTTGTTAAACTTACTTATGTTAGATTGTTTATTTATATGGTAGCCACATATAATTGGCCTCTGTATCAGTTAGACATTAAGAATGCATTCCTTCATGGTTATCTTTAGAAGAAAGTTCATATGGAGCAACCACCTAGTTTTGTTGCTGGAAGAAGTATGGAAAAATGTGTCATCTTCGCAAATCCTTGTATGGCTTGAAACAAAGTCCTCGGGCCTGGTTTGAAAAGTTTAGTTAGGCTATTGAAAAGTTTGGCATAAAGAAGAGTAAGTTCGATCATTCTATTTTTTACAATCAGTCTGCAGCTGGCATCATCCTATTAGTTGTCTATGTTGATGACATTGTTATTACCGAAAGTGATACTGGTGATATTTCATCTCTCAAATCTTTTCTTCACAGTCAGTTTCATACAAAGAATTTAGGAACACTAAAGTATTTCTTAGGTATTGAGGTAACAAGAAGTAAGAAAGGGATCTTCTTATCTCAAAGAAAGTATGTGCTTGACTTATTGTCTGAAACAAAAAAATTGGGAGCTAAACCATGCAGCACTACAATGGTTCCTAATTTACAGCTTACAAAAGATGGTGAGTTATTTTAAGATCCTGAGAGATACAAAAGATTGGTTGGGACGTTAAACTATCTTATTATGACTCGTTCAGATATTGTTGGGAATTGTATCCTAAAGCCAATCATTTGATGATTATGCTGATGTAAATTGTATATAAATTGATATATTAATAAAAGTTATTTGGCAGTTTATTCATTACAAGAACATCTTCTTAATACTCCTGAAAGTAATGAAGCCCTTAGGATCTTCCTCACGATAAAGGAGGATTTATCTTAGAAGGTCCTTAAAAAAGTTCGCGATCAAATGATATACTATGACAGGGCCATAGTACTATCAATTATAGGACGTTGTATATCATATTTGTTGGTTATCCTCTTAACCAAGGAGTGTAGAGACACTGGTATGACATACAGATGAAAGTGTAGGAGTACATTTCACCGAACGTGACTCATTTCCGGATACTCTGCTGTCAAGAGTTAATCCGAGAAGATATAGGTATAATTATCCTTCAGACCTGAAGATCACAACCAGTGGCTTACAAGCAACTCATTATACTTAGGTGCTGGACCACCTGGATTTCTAATCCAGCTATGAAAGGTTACTGGGTGCAGTCAAGTACTTGTGGTAGTCAGTTGTGGATCAAGATGGAATTTGACCTATCCCATTAAAAGGAGAAATGCTTGTGTTTCAATTTAGCAAAACCTTGGCCAAGGCACTTCATGTGAAAGTCACATGATCACTAAAGTTGAAATTACTTTATGGATTTGCTATTTAGAGTTGACAGGCTCTTAAGCCATCCTTAGCATTTGTGGTCAAGAGGAAGAATTATACGGTAACTATTTTTTAGGATTCTTGGAGTTTGCTCGGCAACTCTTTGACCTATCCGGACGTCGGGTTCCATTGCTTGATGGGCACATCGATTAGTATAGAAAGTTGTTTCTATGCTACCGGCTTAGGTTCGAACCTAGAGAGTCACACGCATAGAAGTTTCCTAGGATGATCTATTTGCTGATCAACGATTGAGAATCGTATATAATTTAATTAATCAATTTGATTGATTAAATTATCTCAATTGGGTTAAGTACAATTGAATAAGATTCAATTTGATTTAAGTCTATTAGAAGGACAAGTCAATTTCAAATATTGATTTGAAATTAGACTTGATTTGAATTTAAATAGATCCAGGACTAGCCAAATTTGATTTGGGCTTAGACCATGATCTATGTGGGTTAAGTCAAATAAATTCAGATCAGAACCCAAACCTCTCGAATATGGATCTCATGATGAGATGGCTAAAATCTCATCTCATGAGATAGAATTTAATGCATGACATTTATTTACCGAATGTTGGATTTATCCCTCGTCTCTTTGGTTTTCTTCGAACGACAGAACTAAACCAAACGCCGCGACTCCTTGGTTTTCTCTGAATATCGGAATTAAACCAAGCGCCGCACCTTTGGCGTCTCTTCACTTTTGCCAAACGACGGATTCTTAAATATCAGAATTAAATGTCAAGGCTAAATCGAGACTATAAATAGAGGGCATTCCCTCACCAGAGAATACAGAACAAAAATAGAACAACAATACACGATTTATCGTGGATTGTTATTCTAAATTGTCATGGATTGTAATTCTAAAATATTAGAATAGAAAATCCTGGATTCTGGTGTTAGCGGAAGCCTGGTGGATCTTGGAGGAAGATTCAAGTGAGAGGATTCAAGATTAGCAAAGCTATTTTTCTGCGAGCTAGCACTCCCGAAAATCTGATCATTCGGGGCTTCGCGTGGACGATTCTAGAGGCCGGACGATTGAACGGCTGCAGAGCAATAAGAATTTACCTACTGTTCTTAAGGTAAGTGATTTGATCCCTAGATCTTAAGGCAGGCTTCAAGATAATAGTGTGACTAGTTATCTTGAAGATCAAGATATGATCTTGATGTTTTTATATGCATATTTTAGATCAAACGACCCTGAATATATAGGCAAAGATATGATCTTGATGCATATTAGATAGATTAATATGTAATCTTTTAATTTCCGCAATGATAATAGTTATCAATTTTTAAAAATATGCATGCCTCGGAGACTATTTCTCTCTACAAATGGTATCAGAGCCATGGTTTCGTTAATGATCTAATTTATTGCATGTAAATTAATATTCTCATTAATTGTGTAATTATGGCTAAAACTTATCATAAGGCCATATGGTCACAGGTGGATTGAAAATCTAAATTACCCATTCAATGAGGTATTCTGTGACATATTGTCGTGCGATTGTTTTATCGTTGATGCTTTGTTTAAAGAAAATTTAAATTGTGCTTTGGCATCAAAATTAGACACACTCTCAAAAGATATTTTATATTTGATACATATTAATGTTGTATAAAACCATAATATTTGCATGTTTAGTATAAAAACATAGATATGATATATGATGGCATGATGTCTATGTTATAAAACATACAAATATTTATGAGAGTTTTATTTGAATGTCAAATATTAGTTCATAATTTTTTTAGATATGATCTAAATATAGGAATTATGAGTAGTAACATTATGCTTGATTGAAATATATGACATGTTAACATGAAATATATTTAATCATTTGGGTTAGCTAAATTGGGTCCATAAAGGGTTAGACTCTAAGGTTTAAATCAACTGGACTAAAAGAGTATTTGTTCAAATCTAATTAGATTAGGTTAAGAATGCTCTAAATCAAACAATAGTTGTAGTTGATCAAGTCCTTCTCTTTGATTAAATCAAATGGAAGTAGATTAGGCTCCGTGGTTGAGCATGAATCTATTAGATGGTCAAATCAGAATTGGTTAACCATATGATGTCAAGGTGGGATGGCAAGTTGCTCTAGGATCAACGATCGAATGTTTTTAATTGGGAGCTACTCGTATTGATGCGTCTTTAATGAGTTAATGGCATATCCCTCCCATCGATCTCTCTCACCTGGTCATTGTGGTGAACCATTTATGATTCAGATCATTTACCTGATTCGGGTTGACCCATGCCTGTAAGGATATCAGTATGACTGATTTAGGTGCCACTTAACCTGACTTAATCTTGTTTCATTCTACCGATTTCATAGATTCAGTGGGAGAACTTGATTAGTTAATTTATCTTCATATTATTAAAATCCTCTAAAATTATTAGGTCCTCAAAATGAAATAGTTATATGATAACTAGATCATAGCCTCCCATTAAGGTGGGTGATAATGAGTCCGATGTCTTGATAATCATTGGAGGCACTCCATGCCTGGTGCTTGTCAACCATCGGAATTATCATTCATTATATGATAAGTCAGCGTAACTATTAAACAAACAGTCAGGTGAGCCGAGCTTCACTCGGGCTTGGTTGTCTATTGATAGGTTACACTGATTATATCATTTAATGGTTGGACCTAACCAGAACTTTCAGTGGAGGCACTTCATGCCTACTGAAGAGGTACATGGGGCAAAACTGAACACTAAGAATTGTTTTGGGAAACAATTGGTTTTGAACCTACTCTTAGATGCATATGGGTTAGCCAAGCTTCACTTGGGCCTGTATGTAGTTTATGTAGATCTTAGTGCCCACTAAAGAATTAAGAATAATTCTTCGAATTGGGGTGTAGAGGCTGCCAATTTGAACAAAATAGTGGAAGAATCTTTAGACTAAAGTCCAAGTCTTTAGACTGAATCAATTTATATACTAATAAACTTTAGTTTTTCCTTATGCAGAACATGGCCACTAATTTATCATTAAGGTCCCTATTGGATAGTGACAAATTGAATGGTTCTAATTTCAATAGCTGGTTCAAAAAACTTAAGATCGTCCTTGAGCATGAGAGGATTCTATATATTCTGAATAATCCTGCACCAAAGATACCTGATGCAAACACCCAAAGTTCTGAGAGAGACACTTATCAGAAGTGGCTCAATGATAGAACTAGCGTGCGTTGTATCATGTTAGCAGCAACGAACGATGAATTCGGTCGCCGGTTCGAGAATGCTCAGCCAGAAGAAATCATTCAAGCATTGAATGAATCTTTCGGCACACCCGATGATGTTGGAAGGCACAAGACTAGTTGTATCATTTTCAATGCTCGAATGAGAGATGGATCTCCTGTCACTGATCATGTATTGTACATGATCGAGAAGATAGAACTCCTAAGCAAGCTCGGCTTTCCCTTACATGAGCAGTTGGGAAAAGATGTGATCCTGAATTTCTTGCCTCCATCCTTCCGACCTTTCCTTACTCATTTTCGAATGACAAAGCCTGCAATCAACTACCACGGTTTGTTGGGGTTGTTACAAAACTTTGAGAAGGATAACCAGCTCTCTAAGGGTTTGGTTAATGTGGTTGAAGGATCTAAGGTAGGGCATAAACCCTTTGGGAAAGGGAAGAAGAAAAAGAATAATAAAAGGGTGCAACATGCTAGGATATCTATAAAGGGTCAGATGCAGAAGAAGAAAGTTGATAAAAGTCAAGCTGAATGCTTTCACTGCAAGATGCAAGGGCACTGGAAGAGGAACTGTCCTCTTTACATTTCCACACTTGATCCAAACAGGCCGAAGAAGAAAAAGGGGCAAGATGTTTCTCAACAAGGTATTTATATGATAACACCTTGTAATTTTTCTATATATGATAATCAGACCTGGGTATTGGATACCGGAAGTCCTTTTAACATTTGCAATTCATTGCAGGGACTACAGGTCACTAAAAGATTTGAGGACAATGAAAGATTCCTTAATGTCGGCGATGGAAGATTAGTTCTAGTACTGGCATTAGGAGTTCTTGAAATAGTTTTCAATAGAAATGTCATTATACTAAATGATTATCATTTTTGCCCAACGTTCTTATTGAACGTAATTTCTGTAGGCCTTCTGGCCAAAAATAATTATGAAATTTCAATAAAGGATGTTACTTTGAATATCATTATGAATGGAGTCACTGTAATGACTGGGCATTTATCTAATGGCATTTATATATTATCATAGCCTGTGAATGTAGTGTACCAATCAAGTAAGCGCCCTAGAACAACTGATATCATAGATATTTATCTTTGGCACCATCGGCTGGGTCATATCAACAAGAACAGATTAAACAGGTTAACTCTGGAGGGCATCCTTCGAGTTGATGATTGTTAACTACCTGTGAATCATGTCTTCTTGGTAAAATGACCAAGTCATCTTTTACTGGAAAAGATGAAAGAGCCAAAGAGCTATTGGGTCTAGTACATACTGATGTATGTGGACCAATGAGTACTTATGCCAAAGGTGGATACTACTACTTCATTACATTTACAGACGATCTTTCTAGGTTCGGTTATGTCTATCTTTTGCGACATAAATCTGAATCGTTTGAAATGTTCAAACTTTATCATAAAGAAGTAGAAAAACAAATAGGAAAATGTATTAAGACCCTTCGATCAGATCGAGGAGGTGAATACCTTTCCAATGAATTTGTGACATATTTAAAGAAGAATGAGATTCTCTTCCAATAGACTCCTCCTGGAACACCGCAACATAACAGTGTGTCGAAAAGAAGGAATCGAACTCTGTTAGATATGGTTCGGTCCATGATGGGTTTTGCAAGCTTGCCAATATCATTTTGGGAATACACATTAGAATCAGCTTGTCATATTCTTAATAAGTTCCAAGTAAGTCTGTTTCTAAAACTCCACATGAGATGTGGTATGGACATAAACCGGTTATTACCTATCTGAGAGTCTGGGGGTGTCCGGCTTATGTGAAATGTGCAAAATCAGACAAACTTGAACCCAAATCTGACAAATATTTTTTCATCGGCTATCCGAAAGAAACAAAAGGATATTACTTCTACAATACTGAAGAACAAAAGTTGTTCATTAGTAATAGAGTAGTTTTTCTTGAAAAAGAGTTCCTTAGTGAAGGAACAAATAGCTCTAATTGAACTTGAGGAAGTTCATCAAGTAAAAGGAACAACACAAACCAGTGAACCCCTAGAATCTGAGTTGATTAGATCAAACTCAAAACCCATTTTAGATGCACCATTAAGGCGATCTGGTAGAGTACCACATCAACCAGACAGATACTTGGGTTTCTTGGTCCAGAACGATGATCCTGTTGAACTCGATGAGAACAACGAGGATCCGATCATCTATATGGATGCTATGCAAAGGACTGACTCTAATAAATGGCTTGATGCCATGAAATCCGAACTTGATTCCATGAAGGACAATAATATATGGACATTAGTTGACCCACCCGAAGGGATAAAACCCATAGGGTGTAAATGGGTTTTCAAGAGGAAAAGAGATGCAGACGGAAAGGTAGAGACCTATAAAGCACGTCTGGTTGCCAAGGGGTATCGTCAACGTTATGGTATTGACTATGACGAAACGTTTTCTCCTATGGCAATGCTGAAATCCATTCGGATTATGTTAGCTATAGCAGCACACTTCGATTATGAGATTTGACAGATGGATGTTAAAACGCTTTTCTAAATGGTGATTTAGAAGAATAGGTGTATATGATACAGCCTGAAGTTTTATATCTGAAGATGAGTCTAAAGTGTGCAGGCTACAGAAGTCTATTTATGGACTTAAGCAAGCATCAAGGAGTTGAAACATACGATTTGATAAAGTGATCAAATCTTATGGCTTTATTAAGAATAAAGAAGAACCTTGCATTTATAAATGGGCTAACGATTCTGTTATTGTATTTCTTGTATTATATGTGGATGATATTCTCTTAATCGGGAATGATGTCCCTGCATTACAAGGAATAAAGACATGGTTATCATCACAATTCTCCATGAAAGATCTGGGAGAAGCATCATACATCCTAGGGATGAAGATCTATAGAGATAGATCTAAGAGGATGCTAGGTTTATCCCAATCTACGTACATTGACACAGTGCTAAAGAGGTTTAGCATGGAGAATTCCAAGAAAGGCTATCTTCCGATAGGCCATGGAATTCATCTTTCTAAGAAGGATTGTCCGACAACTCCTAATGAAAGAGAACGTATGAGTCGAATTCCATATGCTTCGGCAGTAGGATCGATTATGTACACCATGACATGTACAAGACCAGATGTGGCATACTCACTAGGAGTAGTGAGTAGATACCAATCTGATCCAGGAGAAAAACACTGGCAAGTTGTTAAGACAATCCTTAAGTATTTGAGAAATACTAAGGACCAGTGGTTAGTCTATGGAGAGTCTGATTTAAAACTTGTTGGATATACTGATTCCAATTTTCAATCAGATCATGATGATAGCAAAAGTGTATCGGGTTTCGTGTTTATCCTAAATGATGGAGCTGTTTGCTAAAAAAGTTCCATGCAACATACAGTGGCAGATTCGGTGTGCGAGACAGAGTACATCACTGCATCAGATGCTGCGAAAGAAGCTGTGTGGCTGCGAAAGTTCATCTCCGAGCTTGGAGTGACACCTTCCATAGATGAACCAGTCCTGTTATACAATGACAGCACTGGTGCCATAGCTCAAGTAAAGGAACCATGAGCACATCAGCGCACCAAGCACATACTGCGCCGGTTTCATCTTATTCAAGAGATAGTAGACCGAGGTGACATAAATCTTTAGAAGATTGATGGAAAGGAAAACCTAGGTGACCCATTTACTAAAGCACTCAGCATCAAGGAGTTTGACAACTATAAGTTGAAGATTGGTATTAGATACTGTAATGAGTGGCTTTAGGCTAAGTGAGAGTTTGTTGGGAATTGTATCCTAAAGTCAATCATTTGATGATTGTGTTGATGTAAATTTATATAAATTGATATATTAATAAAAGTTATTTGGCAGTTTATTCATTACAAGAACATCTTCTTAATACTCCTGAAAGTAATGAAGCCCTTAGGATCTTCCTCACGATAAAGGAGGATTTATCTTAGAAGGTCCTTAAAAGAGTTTGCGACCAAATGATATACTATGACAGGGCCATAGTACTATCAATTATAGGATATTGTATATCATATTTGTTGGTTATCCTCTTAACCAAGGAGTGTAGAGACACTGGTATGACATACAGGTGAAAGTGTAGGAGTACATTTCACCGAACGTGACTCATTTCCGGATACTCTGCTATCAAGAGTTAATCCGAGAAGATATAGGTATAAGTATCCTTCAGACCTAAAGATCACAACCAGTGGCTTACAAGCAACTCATTGTACTTAGGTGCCGGACTATCTGGATTTCTAATCCAGCTATGAAAGGTTACTGGGTGCAGTCAAGTACTTGTGGTAGTCAGTTATCGATCAAGATGGAATTTGACCTATCCCATTAAAAGGAGAAATGCTTGTGTTTCAATTTAGCAAGACCTTGGCTAAGGCACTTCATGTGAAAGTCACATGATCACTAAAGTTGAAACACTTTATGGATTTGCTATTTAGAGTTGACAGGCTCTTAAGCCATCCTTAGCATTTGTGGTCAAGAGGATGAATTATACGGTAATTGTTTCTTAGGGTTCTTGGAGTTTGCTCGGCAACTCTTCGACCTATCCGGATGTCGGGTTCCATTGCTAGATGGGCACATCGATTAGTATAGAAAGTTGTTTCTATGCTACCGGCTTAGGTTCGAACCTAGAGAGTCACACGCATAGAAGTTTCTTAGGATGATCTATTTGCTGATCAACGATTGAGAATCGTATATGATTTAATTAATCAATTTGATTGATTGAATTATCTCAATTGGGTTAAGTACAATTGAATAAGATTCAATTTGGTTTAAGTCTATTAGAAGGACAAGTCAATTTCAAATATTGATTTGAAATTAGACTTGATTTGAATTTAAATAGATTTAGGACTAGCCAAATTTGATTTGGGCTTGGACCATGATCTATGTGGGTTAAGTCAAATAAATTCAGATCAGAACCCAAACCTCTCGAATATGGATCTCATATGATGAGATGGCTAAAATCTCATCTCATAAGATAGAATTTAATGCATGACATTTATTTACCGAACGTCGGATTTATCCCTCGTCTCTTTAGTTTTCTCTGAACGACGGAACTAAACCAAACGCCGCGACTCCTTGGTTTTCTCCGAACATCGAAATTAAACCAAGCATCGCGCCTTCTGCGTCTCTTGCTTTTGCCAAACGACGGATTCTTAAATATCAGAATTAAATGTTAAGCTAAATCGAGACTATAAATAGAGGGCATTCCCTCACCAGAGAACACAGAACAAAAATAGAACAATAATATACGATTTGTCGTGTATTGTAATTCTAAATTGTCGTGAATTGTAATTCTAAAATGTTAGAATAGAAAATCCTGATGATTCTGGTGTTAGCGGAAGCCTGGTGGATCTTGGAGGAAGATTCAAGTGAGAGGATTCAAGATCAGCAAAGCTATTTTTCTGTGAGCTAGCACTCCCGAAAATCTGATCATTCGGGGCTTCGCGTGGACGATTCTGGAGGCCGGATGATTGAACGGCTGCAGAGCAATAAGAATTTACCTACTGTTCTTAAGGTAAGTGATTTGATCCCTAGATCTTAAGGCAGGCTTCAAGATAATAGTGTGACTAGTCATCTTGAAGATCAAGATATGATCTTGATGTTTTTATATGCATATTTTAGATCAAACGACCCTGAATATATAGGCAAAGATATGATCTTGATGCATATTAGATAGATTAATATGTAATCTTTTAATTTTCGCAGTGATAATAGTTATCAATTTTTAAAAATATGCATGCCTCGGAGACTATTTCTCCCTTCAGATATCGCCTATTCAGTTAGTACGGTAAGTCAATATATCTTCTCCAACTGTCGATCATTAGAGAGCTGTAAAATAAGTTTTATGCTACTTAAAAGGAACTCCTGGGAGAGCAATCATGGTCATACTAGGATTGAATATTTTTTAGATGCTGACTGGGCAGGATCCAAAGAAGATCAAAGATCTACTTCAGGCTATTGTGTATTTATTGAAGAAAATTTGATTTCAGGCTATTATGTACCCTGTTCATCCGGAGGCAGCAACGTGACAAACCATTTTAGCATTTAGAAAAGTTTTGTGTGGCTTCCAGTGAGAGTTGTCGGAGATATCGCCATGTTCGCATCTAAATTGGATACATTGCAATATTACGTGATATCATGTGATATCAGAAGTCATTACATTGCTAGAAGTTTCTTTTCCTATTACACGCGTGTAAAATGGATGTGATATCCTACACACACATCCCTCCTCCTTAAGAATCCTTTGTATGATCATTGTAATATGCGCGAATAAATCATTCTTCTTCTCTTCTTTAATTATCCTTTTCTTTCTTTTTTTTAAATCCTTCTCTTCTCTTATTCTTTTATTATGGTATAATAGTCATGAGAAACTATCCAAAGTGCATATTATTATAGTAATATGTAAGAGATGATGTTCAATCTTTTTTATGCTTCTATTTTTAATTTAATTATGATCAATTAATTTTGTTATAACTTATATTTCTAGAATAGAAAATAAATATATTTAATTTTGATTTACAAAAATTATTACAGATTGTATTTCTATAGTAAGAAGTAGATTGCATTTTTATAATAGGAAATATATATATTTGATTCTGATTTATAGGAATTTGATGTAATTAGTTTTCCTTCTTAACATAGGATTTGTAGCTTGTATATATACCTAAAAGATTAATGAATAAAAATATATAGAAATTACTTTGTTCTTTCTCTTTTTTCAGAGTTCTAATTGTGTTTCATGGTATCAAATCTTTCTCTTTTTCTTGGGTTTCTATTTTTGATAAATTTTTTTTTCACCGCCAACACCTAGGAAAGCGCCACTCGCTAATCAGCCTTCGCTCAGAGTTTCGTTGCCAAAATCTGGTCTTTTTTCATGTATTCTGCTCTTTTCAACTTTCATAATAAGTTTACTACCTATTTGGGTCGGCTTCTATTCGGTGTGGGATCTACTTTGGGACAGGTTCAGATTCTTTGGGTATTTTTAACTTTGTTGTGATTTTGGCTCTATTATTTGGCTGATATTTATAATATGAAGGAAAAGAAGTATGTTATTGTGTCTGATGTGGTTCCTTTGATGTCAAAAATCATGAAATATAAATTTAATAGATCTGATTATTTAGATTGGAGTAAAACTATTAGACTATATTTACAGAGTATTGCTATGGATAATCATTTAACTGATGATCCACCTAGCGATGACTCAAAAACCTCATGGCTAAGAGAGGATGCCCGTCTATTTTTGCAAATACGTAATTCTATTGATGGTGAGGTGGTTGGTTTGATAAATCATTGTGAATTTGTGAAAGAATTGATGAATTATTTGGAGTTTGTGTACTCTGATAAGAGAAATATCAAACACACTTATGAGGTATGCTAAGTGTTTTATCGTATAGAAAAAGGTAACAAATCCCTCACTGACTACTTTATGAATTTTAAGAAGACTCATGAGAAACTTAATATGCTATTTCTATTTAGTACCGATGTAAAAGTTCAGTAAGCTCAAAGAGAAAAGATGGCGGTTATGAGCTTCTTGGTTGGTCTTCCTTCTGAGTTTGAGGCTGCTAAATCTCAAATTCTTTCTAGCCCTGAGATATCCTCTTTAGAAGAAGCTTTTAGTAGGGTACTCTGCATAGAAAATTCAGCTTCTGCTTAGCCTAATAGTAGTCTTATCGACCGTACTTTTGAAACGGAAAGACAACCATATAGGCATAGCAATAGAGGGAAAGACTCAAGTAGTTATGATCAAAATCTTGGTACTCGAGGATAGGATTTGGGAGGTGTTGTATGTTACTATTGTCATAAACCAGGACATATGAAGAAAGATTGTAGAAAGTTACAGTGCAAGAATCAATCGAACCAGTTAGTCTATGTTGCCTCTAATAATAATGCTTCTTAGTCCATTTCAATATCTGCAAATGAGTATGCCATGTTCTTACAGTATCAAAAATCTCTAAAGTCTACATCTACTCCTATTACTGCCATCGTTGATTCATATAAAATGAACGTATGTCTTGTTTTCTCATCTTTCAAATGGATCATTGATTCTGATATCATAGATCACATGACGGATAATTCTAGTCTATTTTCTTCTTTTAAGTCATATGCTTTTAGTTCGACAGTTACTTTAGCAGATGGGTCTACATCTCGTATTTTAGGGTTTGGTATAATTATTCCAACACCCTCAATTCTTTTAAAATCTGTTTTAAGTCTACCTAACTTATCTTTTAATTTAGTCTCCGTTAGTAAACTTGTCCTCTTAATTGTTATATCATATTCTACCTTGATTTTTGTCTATTTCAAAATCTTATGATGAAGGGGATTATTGGTAAAGGACATGAGTCTGAAGTCTTTTACATTCTTGATACACAAGTATCAAAATATGTTGCTTGTTCTAAAGTTGTAACCCCTTTTGAAGTACATTATTAGTTGGGTCATCCTTCATTGCCTATATTAAAGAAACTTTATCATCAATTTTCTAGCCTATCTTCATTAAATTATGAGTCTTGTCAATTTTTCAAACATCATCATTCGAGCTCTAGTCACAAAATTAATAAAAGAGCTAGTGCTTCTTTTGAGTTAGTTCACTCCGATATTTAGGGTCCTTGTCCTGTTGAATCTAAAACTAGATTTAAATATTTTATTACTTTTATTGATGATTATTCTCAAATGCATGATTATTTTTAATGAAAAACTATTCAGAATTGTTTTCTCATTTTACTACTTTTTGTGCTGAAATTAAAACTCAATTTACTGTGCCTCTATAAATTTTAAGAAGTGATAATGCTAAGGAATATTTATCAGAATACTTTCAAAATTATATGGTTCAATTTGGATTATTCATCAAACTTCTTGTGTAGATGCACCATCTCAGAATGGAGTCATTGAACGAAAAAATAGACATCATTTTGAAATTGTCGAAGCTTTGTTATTTCAAATGCAAGTCCCTAAACAATTTTGGGCAATGTAGTTTTTACATCCTATTTTTTGATTAATCGTATGTCTTTCTCTATTCTTTCTGGTGAGACTCCTTTTAATGTCCTCTTTTGTAATAAGTCATTATTTCCTATTGAACCTAGGATATTCGGTTATACTTATTTTGTTCAGGATGTTCGACCTCAGATTACGAAACTTGATCCTATATCTCTAAAATATATCTTTCTTGGATATTCTCGTGAGCAAAAAGGATATAGATGATATTATCACAGTCTTAACAGGTATCTTGTGTCAGCTGATGTTACCTTTCTTAAACAAACACCATTTATTTCATCTTCAGGTCCTAACAGTCAGGGGAAGAAAGATGATTTACTAATCTATACTATTACATTATCTAGTTCTGATCTTCTTCCCTCTAAATCTTCTATTCCTGATCCGGTTTCTATTCCTATGCCTCCTGCTCCATGTCCTACGCCAGATCCTTCATCATCGGATCTAGTTTCCAATTATAGATGATCTTCCTATTGTCCTTCGCAAAATAAAAATCAATGTACTTATCGAGTATCTTCTTTTATGTTATATAACCATTTGTCATCATCCTCTTATTCTTTTATTGTATCTATTGATTCTGTCACTATTCCTAAGACTATTCATGAAGCTCTATCTTATCCTGGATAGCATAATGCTATGTTAAGGAGATAAATGCTTTAGATAACAATGGTACTTAGATCCTAGTTAGTTACCTGCAGATAAAAATGCTATTAGATGTAAATGGGTGTTTGCAGTTAAAGTCAATCCTGATGGGACTGTTATTAGATTAAAAGCTCAACTGGTTGCTAAAAGATATGCTCAAACGTATGAAGTTGATTATTCTAATACCTTTTCTTTTGTTGTTAAACTTACTTCTGTCAGATTATTTATTTATATGGTAGCCACATATAATTGGCCTCTGCATCAGTTAGACATTAAGAATGCATTCCTTCATGGTGATCTTTAGAAGAAAGTTCATATGGAGCAACCATCAAGTTTTGTTGCTCGGAAGGAGTATGGAAAAGTGTGTCATCTTCACAAATCCTTGTATGGCTTGAAACAAAGTCCTCGGGCCTGGTTTAAAAAGTTTAGTTAGGCTATTGAAAAGTTTGGCATGAAGAAGAGTAAGTTCGATCATTCTATTTTTTACAATCAGCCTGCAGCTGGCATCATCCTATTAGTTGTCTATGTTGATGACATTGTTATTACCAAAAGTGATACTGGTGATATTTCATCTCTCAAATCTTTTCTTCACAGTCAGTTTCATACAAAGAATTTAGGAACACTAAAGTATTTCTTAGGTATTGAGGTAACAAGAAGTAAGAAAGGGATCTTCTTATCTCAAAGAAAGTATGTGCTTGACTTATTGTCTGAAACAAAAAAATTGGGGGCTAAACCATGCAGCACTCAATGGTTCCTAATTTACAGCTTACAAAAGATGGTGAGTTATTTTAAGATCCTGAGAGATACAGAAGATTGGTTGGGACGTTAAACTATCTTATATGACTCGTTCAGATATTGCCTATTCAATTAGTACAGTAAGTCAATATATATCTTCTCCAACTGTCGATCATTAGAGAGCTGTAAAATAAGTTTTATGCTACTTAAAAGGAACTCCTGGGAGAGCAATTATGGTCATACTAGGATTGAATATTTTTTAGATGCTGACTGGGCATGATCCAAAGAAGATCAAAGATATACTTTAGGCTATTGTGTATTTATTGGAGAAAATTTGATTTCATAAAAAAGTAAGAAGCAAAATATGGTTTCATGTTCAAGTGCAGAATCAGAATATAGGGATACGACTAAGTCTATATGTGAAATAATATGGATATATCAGCTTTTCACTAAAGCGGGCCTCAAGATTTCAATTCTAGCAAGTTATGGTGTGACAACCAAGCTGCACTTCATATTGCATTTAATCCAGTCTTTCATAAACAAACTAAACATATTAAAATTGATTGTCATTTTGTTCATGAGAAGATTCAGTAAGGTTTGATTTCTATAGGATATATGAAAACTGAAGATCAATTGGAAGATATCTTCACAAAGGCTCTAAATGAAGTTCGGATTGATTATCTTTGTAACAAGCTGGGCATAATAAACATTTATGCTCCAGCTTGAGGGAGAGTGCTACATATTATATTTCTAGAATAGAAATTAAATATATTCGATTCTGATTCATAGGAATTGTTACAGATTGCATTTTTAAATTAGGAAGTAGATTGCATTTCTAAAATAGAAAGTATATTGTATTTTTATAATAGGAAGGAAATATATTTGATTCTGATTTATAGAGATTTGATGTAATTAGTTTTTCTTTCTAACATAGGATTTGTAGTTTGTATATATACCTAAAAGATTGATGAGTAAAAATACATAGAAATTACATTTTTCTTTCTCTTTTTCATAGTTCTAGTTATGTTTCAAATCTCAAATATAACTCATTTGTGAATGAAAAGAATCAATAAACTTTTCTAACTCCTTGAAAAGTTTTTAAAGTTTGCCCCAAATTTGTTATGAGCTTGATTAATTGTAATATATCTTTTGATGAGAAAATTTTATGCCATTTTGTTAGACTTCAAATAGTCAAGAAGAATTTTAATAAAAAGTATAGCATTTATAAAACTCATATAATCACTTTTAAACTTGTTGAGATATAATTTTTAATGTGACCATAATTTTTATTTGATATTTGGTGGCTCATAATATGATTTTTCTTATTAAACCCTCTTTTCAGGTATCAATTTTTCTAATCAGACTAATTGATAAATATAAAAATTTGTAGCTATATCAATTCCTTTTATCTTGAAAGATTTGGTTTTTGATAAATTAGCGTGATGTAAGATGTAATAACTTTTAAATTTATCTTTTTTTTAGCTACATCATTGAGACACATTGATTTGATAAGATGAGCTTTGAGTTTGTGTCATCACTCTAAAATAGATTGAATTTGATGTGAGCTAAATCAGGTTTAGTTCAAATCAAAGGAGTAGAAATAGAATATAAATGAGTGATGGGCTCTTAATGTATCCACTGAACAAATGAGCTATTATGAGTAGCTCATATATGGCTCAAAATATAAATGATTCAAACACAAGCTAAATAGACTTATTTTTATTTAATTTAATATAGTTTGGAATAAATAAACCAATATATCCATGTATTTTATCTATATTACATTAATTTGTTACTTCTTAAGCAATAAAAGTGTGGTATGTTGACAGGATATATAAATCCCATTGAAGAAATTACAAATTTTATGAGTTATTATTATATCACTCATTTATATTGTAGAATTTGAAAGCTTGCCACGAAGGTTACATTTGGATATTAGACAATTAACTCTTGAGTAGATAACTAAATTTAACTATCACTTAAATGCTTATTCATGAATTGGCAAAAATTGTTATTTGGCTGCTACTACTTCCTTCACCGGTCCTTTTTGCTAAAATACCAAAAGTATTACTTGGGGAAAAAGTTTTTGTGCACTGCCTTCTGTGCACAAGTTATGCATGCATGCATGAGCACATGGCCAATGGCCGCACCTGGTGCATGACTTTGTGCACCAAAGGCTTTTCCTTAATTAGGTGAAGAAGGCCTAGGTTAAGTGGCTCAAGGCTAAATTTTTGGGTTGTAAGGACAAAAAAAAGTTGGTAATAAAAACATATGGAAACAAAAAAAAAAGGATAAAGTGGATAGGTAGAATTTGGAGAGGAGTGGGAGCCATGGTTAAACTTATTCCACTTCCTTTGTTAAATAATTTTAATTAAGATAGTTAACTAAAGTAGCATTGACTAGCTAAAGATAACCATCATCAAGAGATTTTAGGTGAGAGTGTTTAGGTGGAAGCTTGCCGTAAAGGTCAAGAATACGAGATTCTGCTAGGCTTGCATCAAAAAGGCACACATAGTTGAGTGATAGTCTTAATTGCAGTATAAAATATAGTTTTTTATATAAAATAATTATAAGAAATGCTACTCTTTATTATATTATTAACTAGAACATTTCATAGTAAAAATTAGTAATTGATGTGGTTGGTAGCATCACGTGGACATTAATGGCAAAGCTAACCGACGACATGGACAGAAGCTGACGACCGCGCTTCTCTAGAGCAGCCCTGCTCTTCAGCGAGTTGCGCTTCTTCAAGTTGGCCTCAACTGCCATGCTTCTCCAGGGCGGCCCTGCTCTTCAGCGGGCCACGCTTCTCCAAGTCAGCCCCAACGGCCCCAACCTCTCCAAGTCGGCCCCGACTCCTCCAAGTCGGCCCCGATGGCTCCGCCTTCTCCAAGTCGGCCCCAGCGGTCCTGACTTCTCCAAGTCAGCCCCAGCGGCCCCAACCTCTCCAAGCCGGCTCCGACGGCTTCGTC
Organism: Calamus simplicifolius; assembly: GCA_900491605.1. Classification (NCBI taxonomy): domain Eukaryota; kingdom Viridiplantae; phylum Streptophyta; class Magnoliopsida; order Arecales; family Arecaceae; genus Calamus; species Calamus simplicifolius. The sequence continues at coordinate 245,890 of UESW01004714.1, read as the reverse complement.
TTCTCTAGGTCGGCCCCAGTGGCCCCGACTTCTCTGAGGCAACTCGCGACACCTGACAAGATCAGGCTTACCTACCGTTTGGCCTGCATCGCCTGACATGATCAATCCTACCTACCGCCTGGCTTGCGCAGCTTGACGCAGCCAGGCCCACCTATCACCTGACCTATGCAGTTGATGGGACCAGGCCCACCAACCGTCAAACCCATATGCTCGATGGGACCAGGCCACCAACCAGCTTTCATTCACGTAATCGTCACGAGCTCAGCGGACATTCCTCTTCACTGAACTCCATGTGGCTAATCCCTAGATGGATACCGAAGGTCTATAAAAGGGTAAGAGAATCCAGAATGAAGGTACGTCTACTCACACACTCTCTAACATAAGAATATCCTCCGATCCTCAAGCCAGCTCTTTTTTCGAGAGCTTCTTCAAGCTCTCTCTGCTGTGACCTCAGTTGCTAACTTGACCGTCGAAGGATTCCCATCGGAGCAACCTTCGGTCCCGGGACTTCTTGCAGGCCGTTTGTTCCAGAGAAAGCTGCATCAGCAAACGGAGTCTTCCCCGATGGTTGGTTCTAGTGATCGAGCGTCAACAGATTGGCATGCCAGGTAGGGGCAGTGCTGACTGACAGAAGACGAGCTCTATAACACATGCCTGCGAGTTCTCCTCCCCCTCTTCTTCAATAATGATGGTGATGCGTACTCAGGATGCCTCTACCAGCTATCCCGAGGGGCACCTTCAACCGGCGGAGCAGCAGGAGGCCAACCTCCCCGCTGCTAACCCTCCGGCTACTTCCATGCCACCAACCGCGACCACTCAAGTGAGCAGCTGGTCGTGCTCACCCAGCAAGTTCAAACTCTCACGGTGATGATTCATGGACTCTAAAAGCAGCAGTCTGTGGCCACCCAGCATTAACTTGCTCCACCTGCACCACTACCTACTGCACTAGCCAATCAGCAGTTTGCTTGAGGAAGATCCCCCTGTCGAAAGACTTGCTGCCATCATGCCTCTCCCAGAGGGCACCACTAGGAGCCCTTCAAGAGGTCGTGCTCCTCCGTCCGTAGCCCAGACGAGTCTTTCCCAGAGCCACAACACCAAGAAGAGCCTAAGAGGAGGCATTACCACCCGCGCTCTTCCCCTTTTTCTTCTTCCTCATCTTCTGAGCCACCAAAGAAGATGTCAGCCATCAACCGCCAGATGGAGGAACGTCTAGATGAATACCATCAACGGCTGGAGGAACTCATCAAAAAAAATCAACAACCAGCTGAAGGAGGAGTACGACACTCGTCCTCCTTACATTCGCCAAATCTTGGATGAGCCCATCCTCTCCAAATTCTATCTTCCCCAGCTTGATCCGTACGATGGTACGATGGATCCTCTTGATCACCTCGAGAGTTACAAAGCTCTCATGCAAGTCAAGGGGCTACTGACGCCCTCCTGTGCAAAGCCTTCCTACCACTTTGCGGAAGGCTGCTCGCGTCTGGCACCGCATAGCATCGACTCTTTTCGAGAGCTGGAAAGAGCGTTCTTAGCACACTTCGATGCTTTCCGGAGGATCCCGCAGGTTGTAGATAGCCTCTTCTCCATGCGATAGAAGGAGGGAGAGTTACTTAGAGACTTCGTGGCCCGCTTCAAGACAACCACCCTTGAAGTGTATCATCTAGACGATGTGGTGGTAACTCTGGCGCTGAAGTGGGGACTTCGCCCCTCCCGCTTCACCTTCTCTCTGGACAAGAAGCCGCCCAGCTTCTACTCTGACCTCCTCCTTTGTGCACAGAAGTATATCCATATGGATGAGGCCAACTTCACCCGTCGGGAGACCGAGAGGGCCTCCAGCCAGAGGTCCGCTCGTTCTGAGCCAAGCAGATCCTCTTGCCCCAAGAAGCCCGAGCCGCCATGCCGACCTGACAACGGCGCCGAAGCCTTGCCTCCAGAGAGAGTGAGCTCACGCCTCTTCTCGTCCTTCGCTTTTAAATCCTCATGGAGATCGAGGGCGAGCCATATCTCCAATGCCCTCCCCCTATGAAGAAAAGTTTTTCCCGTGATAAGAGCCACTACTACTGCTTCCACTGGGACTACAGCCACGACACCGATAATTGTTACAGCCTGAAGAGCCACTCCCATTAAGGAGCTCATCCAGTGGGATTACCTTGGAAAGTATGTCCAAAAGGTACCCTTGGCTGTCTAGCACTCATGGGGCCTCCACCTGCTTAAGATGTTATTGACAATTCCCTGATGGAGAGGACGGTGGGAATGGTGTCCTGTGGGGCAACCTCTTCATCCAAGCGATCGAGGGGGAGTGAGGACTTAGATGATGTAATCCCAGAGGGAAGTTAGCTAGGGTAGACAATGTAAATAATGAGGGCGTTGTTGTTTCGATGATGATCATCAAACACCCTGTAAAAAAGATCCTTGTTGATAGTGGTAGCTCGGCCGACATCATTACCTATGACGCATTTGTTAGGATGGATTTGTCTCTTGATTCCCTTCAGCCAGTGATGCCCCCCTTGGTCGGGTTCACGAAAGATTTGGTGAGGATGGAAGGCGAGATCACCTTACCGGTGATGGCCGAAACACCACCGTATCAAAGCACAGTCATGATGAGGTTTTTAGTCGTTTGAGTACCTTTGGCATACAATGCTATCCTCGGTCGATCAGGCCTCAATCTCCTTGATGCGGTCATCTCCACCATGCGATTGCTCATGCAATTTCCCACTAGCAACGGAATCGACAAGATGCAAGGAGAGACCAGTCTAGTCCTGCCCTGCTATCATGTTGCTTCAAGCCCTCAAGAGATTACACCTCCTTTAGAGGTGCCAGATCCCAGAGAGTCTAATAAAGGAGGAGAGCCGACTAAACAACTGTTGACCTTTCTACTAGGGGACGACCTGACGAGGACAGTGCGAGTCGGCGGACTTCTCTCGGCAGAGGACTGGGATTGTCTCCTGGCTTTCTTGTAGGCCAACTCGGACATTTTTGCCTGGTCGACATCCAACATGCCCGAGATACCATCAGAGGTGATTACCCACAAGCTCAACATCGACCTAAAGCACCATTCGATCCGCCAAAGAAAGAGGAGTTTCACCCTTGAGCGGTAGAGAGCCATTGATGAAGAGGTCAATAAGCTGCTCGCTGTCAGCCACATTCAAAAAGCACAGTATCTGAGTTGGTTGGGTAATGTAGTCATGGTCCGTAAGGCAAATAGGAGCTGGAGGATCTGCATCGACTTTACCGATCTCAACAAGGCGTGCCCAAAAGACAGCTTTCCATTGCTCCAGATTGATCAGCTGGTAGATTCAACATCCAATCACGAACTCCTCAGCTTCATGGACGCCTTCTCCGGGTACAACCAGATAAAGATAGATCCGGATGATGAGGAGCACACCTCTTTTGTGACCAAAAAAGACATTTACTATTACAAGGTAATGAATGCCCTTCGGCCTCAAGAATGCGGGAGCAACCTATCAGAGGTTGATGAACAAAGTCTTTCAAGACCAGCTGGGCCAAAACATGGAGGTCTACGTGGATAACATGTTGACAAAGAGTGCCCATGCTTTCGACCATGTCTCTAACCTGAAGGAAACCTTCAACAACCTCCGCCGCTACAAAGTCAAATTGAACCTAAAGAAGTGTGCCTTTGGGGTCACAGTGGAGAAATTTTTGGGCTTTATGGTGACTCAGTGAGAAATTGAGGTGAACCCAGAGAAGATCAGTGCCATCCTCGATATGAGGCCACCAACCAACAAGAAGGAGGTGCAGCAGCTCATCGGGAGGGTGGCAACCCTAGGCCAGTTTCTCTCCAAGTTGGCTGAAAGGCGCCTTTCTTTAAGGCCCTATGCAAGGTGAACGAGTTCGAATAGACGAAAGACTGCCAGAGAGCTTTCGAAGGATTGAAGACATTTCTATCTATCCCGCCACTCCTGTCGAAGCCAAGGGACGGAGAGAGTCTTTTCCTTTACCTTGCCGCCTCCTCAGAGGTTGTCAACTCCATCCTAGTACGCCTTGACATCGACGAAACCCAGAAGCCCATTTACTATGCCAAGGTCAGATACTCCAAGATAGAGAAGATTATTTTTACTCTGATCATTTTTGCCCAGCATCTCCGGCCATATTTCCAGGCTCACCCCATTGTGGTGCTCACGGATCAACCCCTCAAAGCTATACTGGCTCATCCTGACACTTTGGGTTGGCTTGCCAAATGGGCAATCAAGCTGAAAGAGTTTGACCTCTCATTTCAGGCAAGACCGGCTCTGAAGTCTCAAGTCTTGGCTAACTTTCTGGTCGAGTGCACCTGGAGGAATGTTGGCCCAGATGACAACCCAAGAGGGGGGGTGAATTGGGTTCTTTAAAAAAATTTAAACCTTTTGAAATATTTGTTTGCTTAGTGTGAGTGAAAGTGAATGCAGATGCAAAAACAAAATACAATCAATAAGATAGAGATAGAGATAGAGATAAAGGAGACACGGCAAACACAAAGATTTTATAGTGGTTCGGTGTATCCAACACCTACGTCCACTCCCAAGATTCACTTGGGTCCACACTATAATCTTCCTTGATTATAGCCGAGTTGTTTTACAAGCTCACAACTCAAACTTGTTGTTTTCCCGGGATCACAACGAACCCAGCCGGTTTTTCGGCTCACCAGCACAAAAACCCTAACACAAGCTATACCAAGCTTGTACCGAGGTAAGACTACCTCCACTAGTTCAATCCCCCAGATTAAACTAGACACAAACAAAAGAAATATTATTTTTCAAGTACACAGCTCCTCAATGAGCAAATAATCAAGTAAATGAACAAGGTTTAGAAAAGCCTGATTTGTAGTTGGTTGGCTTTTGAGCTTTTCTTCTTTTCTTCTTTTCTTCTTCTCCTTGCTAGATTGAATCAAGCCTCAGCTCCAATTCTTCACAGTTGAAGCAGTTGAGAAGGATTGAAAAGCAAGAAACTGATCCTCTTTCTCCAATTTGGGAAATCCACCAAAACTTGATTTGAATGCCTTGGATTCCTCTTGAGCTTTTTTGGAGTGGAGTGGATTTGAGCTAGAAGGTTTTTTCTCTTGAGATTCAGGCTCTCTCTTTTTCGGATTTTTGAATTGAGATTTCTCTATTTCCGTTTTTCTTCTTTTTCTGTTCTTGTTTTTGAATGATAGTCTTCCCTTTTTATAGATTTCTTTCAAACCATTTTTGAAAGAAAACTATCCGTTGGAGTGTACCTTGCAACAAAATATATCCGTTAGAAATAAAGTGAAATAGAAATATTACCGTTAGAGCTGATCTGGCAATTTCATTTTTCGTTCCAGGTGGGTTGGAGTCGACTCTAACTTTTCTGGAGTCGGCTCTAACTCGAAATACTTTAATCTGTTAATTCTGGAGTCGTCTCTGACTTTTCTGGGGTCGACAAGAAACTTTTCTGGAGTCGACTCTAACAGACCCGGAGTCGACTCTAAGTCGGGGCCAAAAAAATCAACGTTCTGTCTTTTCTGTTGGAGTCGGCTCTAACAGTCTCGGAGTCGACTCTAACTTCCGTGCCAGATACTGGAGTCGGCTCTGTGATTCTCGGAGTCGACTCTAATGTCTGCAATCTTACCTAGACATTAGATTCGATCCAGAACAAGATTTAACTCCTGATTTTGATCATTCAATCGACTTATAATCTGAAAAACTTAATCAAAATCATTAGAGCCTTCAATTGTTATACTCAAATAGTTTTGTTAATCATCAAAATCATCAATTGGGTCAACAATCTCCCCTTTTTTATGATAACAAAAACTTTGAGTATATGCATTCAAAAAATTCATTCGAACTAAAGATTATAGTCATTTTAAAGCTTAAAACATTTTTAATGAAGGATTTGATGCCAATATTCAAAGTGAACTTTTAAAATTATGCATGAGTTCTATATAAGCCATCAATTATGAATATTTAAACTAAATGTACAGAAAATTACAATTAAGCTTGTTGTTAAGCTCCCCTTGCATTGAATAGCTCCCCCTATATATAAAAATCGAATTTTAATTGAACTGATTAAAATTTCACGTCTCTTTCTTTTTGCATAAACAATCATTTCTCTCCCTTTCTTTCTTTCTTTTTGCATATTCAACCATCTCTCATTAAAATTTCAAGTCTTTTTTTTTTGCATATTCAATCATCTCTCCCCCTTTTTTGTTATCAGCAATAAGGAGAGTATTAGATAAAGAAAGTTATTAGAGAAAAATTGTTGGTTCAATAAGACATAGGGATTCAAGCAGTCAATCATAGACAGATTTGAAAATGTGTAATTGCATTACATAAGTAAGAAACATTACATAAGTTGATTCAAGTACATTCCAAAGTGAGATACATTAGATACTCATAAAGGAGTTCAGCGGCATTGCAGCTAACAGGACACCTCTTGGTCCGGTGCGGAGGCACCCCCGAGACGGTTCAAGTCCCTAACAGCTCCGTACCCACTCGAGTCAGCCCTCGGATCGGCACACAAACCCCTGAGGTAGTTCTAAAGGAGCTCGACAGTATTGCGACTAATGGGACACCTTTCGATTCGGTGCAGAGGCGCTCTGAGACGGTCCAAGTCTCTAACAGCTCCATACCCGCTTGAGTCACCCCTCGGGTCAGCACACAAACCTTCGAGATGGTTCTAAAGGAGATCGACTGCATCACGGCTAATGGGACACCTCTCGATATGGCGCAGAGGCACCCTCGAGATGGTTCAAGTCCCTAACAGCTTCATACCCACTCGAATCATCCCTTGGGTCGACACACAAATCTCCGAGATGGTTCTAAAGGAGCTCAATGGCATCATGGCTAATGGAACACCTCTTGGTCCAACGCGGAGGCACTCCCAAGATGGTTCAAGTCCCTAACAGCTCTGTACCTACTCGAGTTGCCCCTTGGGTCGGTGCACAAACTTCCGAGGCGGTTCTAAAGGAGCTCGACGGCATCGCGGCTAATGGGACACCTCTCGGTCTAACGTGGAGGCCCCCCGAGATAGTTCAAGTCCCTAAGAACTTCGTACCCACTCGAGTCATCCCTTGGGTCGACACAAAAACCCCGAGGCAGTTCTAAAGAAGCTTGATGGCATCACAGCTAATGGAACACCTCTTGGTCCGGCACGGAGGCACCCCCGAAACAGTTTAAGTCCTTAATAGTTTTGTACCCACTCGAGTTGCCCCTCGGATCGGCACACAAACCCCCGAGGCGGCTCTAAAAGACTCCTAAACGCGCTTAAGTCTTCCTCGGCTAACACCGACACCCTGCGTTCGCTCCATCGGATGGCCAAGGGATGAAGGACTCGATCGACAACGTGAGTTTGTGTAGACCCTAGTCAGATCGCAAGGGGGGGACTATGGCCACCCACTACCGAGCCTAAGTGTTGGGACTAGCGCGACACCACAGACACACGGAGCAGTCACAGGAGATAAGTGAAGACTTTTTGGACAAAATTTTTTCTTTTTATTGATATTTTAGGCAATGACAAAATCCAACTCGAAGTCGGTTACAAGAAAAGGAAAAAGATACAGAAAGAAAAGGAAAATACAAAAAAGAAAGCCTAGGAGTCTACGGCTCGCCATCTTGACTCTTTGCCGGACTCATCCCCGTCCATTTCTCCGTCATCCAGGTCCCCAGGCTAGATGGCTTCGAGGTCGATATCTTTGATTCCGAAGACCTCAGCGACCTTCGCTTTGTAGTGCTTGAAGCCCTAAGCGTAGGCGTCGAGGCTGGCTTCGGTCATTTCCTGCTCAAATCCCGGCGATCCCCGGAACTGCATGATGGCACCCTGAGCCCGGGCCTCAGCTTCCCAGACTCTTGCCTCAGCTTTCTTGGCCCGGGCTTTGGCTCCCCAGGTCCGGCTCTCGGCCTCCTCGGCCTGGGCCCCAGCATCCCAGACTTGGGCCGCGGCTTCGACCCTCCTATGTTTAGCCTCCTGTGTCGCCACCTCTACCGCAGCGGCCCTTCCCAAGGTGGCATGAGCTTCGGCTACCACCGCATCGGCCTGGCTCTCGGCATCCTTGAGCTGGCGGGTCAACTCTTTAACCCTTCTTTCGATCGACGCTAGGCTAGATGAAACCATTGCCAACTTGGCCTCGGCCGTGAAAGACTGGTTGTACTCGATCGTCGCCTTGTTCTCCACCTCCCTGAACCAGGCCCTCCACTCATCCCGATCAACCTTCGATGCGAGAAGTTTGCCGACCAAGTCGTTCTCCCGGGTCTTGGCCTCTTCTAACTTTCGGGCGAACTTCTCAGTCACTTCTTTGCATCAGCCCCGATACTTGTCCACTCTCTTGGGAGCTTGTGGTCGAGTCGTACATCCGGATCATTGAGTCTTTGAGGGCAAGGACCTCATTGGCCATCTGCATGGATCAACCGGTCAGCTATAGATCACACCAAATAAATATGAAAGGGGCACAAATGGAAATTACCTGGAGCACCGATACATAGGCCGCATCGAGGAGCCCAACAGCGGTCTCGCGGCGCAGCTACGGACGAAAGTATGGTGGTGCAGGTGCTCCGCCTGCCTCGCATCATTCATTGCTGAGAACCTCAGCGACGGTCGCGATGGTCGGGTCGGTTCCTTCCCGACCGCCCGCCGTGTGGTCACTTGGGTGACTGGCGATGGTGAATCCTTCGGCTTCACCCCATCTTCGTTTACCGGTCTTGCCTTGCCGTCATTCGCCATCGTTGCCGCCTCCCCCTCTCCGACCGTCGAGGGAACTTCTTTCGTCTCCGGCTTAGGAGGAGCCGGACGCCCACCTTCAGCCCCCGACTCACCCGCCTCGGTTGGCTCCATTGGGGCGGAAGTCCCGTTCTCAGGGTCCAAAGCAATGACCATTGGCTCGGGAGCAGCTGGGGTCCCCTCGTCAACGCCTTCGATCAGAGCTGACTGACCCCCCTCCTCCGTTCCCACCTTGGTCATCGTGGGAGCCGCTTCGCTTGCCGGCACCTCGGTCGGGATGCTCTCCCTCAGCTCCTCTGTAGGAGCCACCTCTGCTGGAGCTGCCTTCGAGAGGACTTCAGAGGCCCGGGTCGGCTCACCCTGAGCCTTCTGCCGAGCCCTCTTCATCGGCCTCACCTCCTCATCGACCTCTTGTCTTTTCTTGTGCATGCCCGACTTCAGCTTCTCGGCGGGCACCTTCATCGCTGCACAAGCAACAGTTAGCAAAGGAAAGGCTAAGTCAGAGGATGAGAAGGATGGGATCTCGTGCTCACCAACCGTCGGGCCATCTCGGCCTCGTAGAGGTTCTCCTTGGCCAACAACTCCTTGTAGGAGGGGATCTTGAAGGACATTAGATGGTCGAAGAGCTCCCGATCCCTCTCGTCCATGACAACATTTTTATTGGGGCCAACATCAGGCTCTCTCCAATCCGCCCTCACTCCTTCCATGTGGGAAAATAAGAAACAGAATTTTTATCCCCTGACTTTGGAGAGGAGGTGAAGAGGTAGAGTCCGATCTGGCCTAGAAGTGAAAATCTATCACCCGTTTTCACTGTGGTGGCGGAGCTTATAGAGGGCCTGGAACAAAGAAATCTTAGCTTCCAAGCCCTAGAAGAAGCGAAGGATGATAAATGCGCAGATGATTCAAACCGTGTTCGAAGTCAATTGCACTGGGACCAGTCTATACCTATCTAACAAATTCAGAGGAAAAGAATGTAGGGGGAGACGAAGTCCGCACCTAAAGAACTCCTCGTACAGAGCTATCCGACATGATCGGTCGGAGGTCACCCTGTCCTCGGGTCCAGGCGCGGATAGCTGGATGAAGCTAGGGATCCTGTACCTACTCCTAAGATCTTCTACTTCCTTAGGAGTCATGGTGGAAGCCACCACCCCCGGCCCTGCCAAATCAGAGCTGGCTGCTGAAGGAGAGGGCGGATGGGCTGGGGACACTGGAGCTACCCTAGTTGGGGCTATCCTAGATGGAGGTACCCTAGGGAGAGACGCTCGGGGTGGCGATTGGGTGTCTACCATCAGGCGGTCGCGGATGGTGATACACCCGACCGGTCGACGCCTACGGTGAACTAGAGGGACCTCCTTCTCCTCCTCTTTGGAGGATCAAGAGGAGCTCACAATGGGCCTCTTACCCTTCCAAATGGCACGACGGTCTATGGGTTCAAGAGGAGGAAGACAAAAGCGAAAGGGAGGCAAAAGGGGACTGACCTAACGTCAGAGAAAGAAAATGGAAGCTAGAAGTTTCAGACTCTGAAGATTCAGGGATCAGGAGGAAGAAGACAATGAAGGAAATGACGGTAGTATAAAGGTCGCCCTCAGGCGCAAGGGGCAGTTTTATACTAGCTTTTTGAATTGCCTCGCCCAAGGCAGCGCCATGTGGCCTTCTGCTATTACATGGGACATCCAGCTGTCAATGATCCCGCCAGCGCCCAAGATGCAATGCCTCAGTTCTGCCCAGGGAGCGGGATTTGCGGCCAATGATAAGACATGGAGAACGGTGGAGAAATGATGATGCTCGCTTTCTCCCATTCTTTGAGAGATATTTTTTTGGTGCACTTGGTGTTGACGTCATCTTCCGCATTTTCACTTGATTACGGAAGGTTTTTGAAGCGACATAGCCTTGGAAGGATGCCCCACACCTCTGACAATTAAAAGCGTGCAAAAGCCAACAGTTATTGCAAAATTTTCACGCTTCTTTTGCCCAAGGGTCAGTGGATGCGTGGCCCCTTGAACTCAGGAGTGGGGGGGCATCTGATGTGGCCGGTAGTGCCACGTGGACATTAACGGCAAAGCTAACTAACGACGTAGATAGAAGCTGATAGCCACACTTCTTCAGGACGGCCTCGCTCTTCAGCGAGCTGGGCTTCTCCAAGTCGGCCTCAACGGTCGCGCTTCTCCAGGACGGCCCCGCTCTTCAGCGGGCTATGCTTCTCCAAGTCGGCCCCAGCGGTTTCGACTTCTTCAAGTCGGCTCCAACTGCCTGGATTCCTCCAAGTAGCCCCAGCGGCTCTGCCTTCTTCAAGTCGGCCCCAGCGGTCCCGACTTCTCCAAGTTGGCCCTAGCGGCCCCAACCTCTCCAAGTCGGCTCCGACGGCTCCGTCTTCTCCAAGTCGACCCCAGCAGCCTCGACTTCTTCAGGTTGGCCCCAGCGGCCCCGACTTCTCTGAGGCAACTCGCACCGCCTGACAAGATCAGGCTCACCTACTGCCTGGCCTGCGCCGTCTGACATGATCAGACCCACCTGCCATCTGGCCTGCATAACCCGACACAACCAGGCCCACCTACCACCTAACCCGCATAGTTGATGGGACCAGGCCCACCAACCGTCAGACCCATGTATTCGATGGGACCAGGCCTACCAACCGTCAGACCCATGTGCTTGATGGGACCAGGCTCACCAACCAGCTCCCATTCACGTAATCGCCACGAGCTCAGCGGACATTCCTCTTCACTGAACTCCACGTGGCTAATCCCCAGATGGATACCGAAGGTCTATAAAAGGGTAAGAGAATCCAGAATGAAGGTACACCTACTCACACTCTCTAACTTAAGAATATCCTCCGATCCTCAGAACTGGCTCTTTTTTCGAGAGCTTCTTCAAGCTCTCTCTGCTATGACCTCGGTTGCTAACTTAACCGTCGGAGGGTTCCCACCAGAGTAACCTCCGGTCTTGGGACTTTTTGTAGGCCATTTGCTCCGAAGAAAGCTGCATCAGCATATGGAGCCTTTCCCGATAGTTGGTTCCAGTGATCGAGCGTCAACAGTATTGATTTTATTTGTATACATATGCTCGCTATCTTCTCATTTGTTCTTGGAATAACATTAGGGGGGTCTTAAATAGAAGTATTCAATAAAAGAATTCATAAAACCTACTTAGAAAGTTTAAAAAAGGCTGGATGATGATGGTAATTATAATTATGGTGCATCCACTCGCTAACTTTTTATTTGCTTTTCAACCTCTCTCCCGAGCCAACTTCAATGGCAATACCATGTTTTAAAATGGGCATGGTTATTGGCACTTGATTTGAAAATGAATCCAAACATCGCCCCTAGAGAAAGACAAATGAATGTTAAGGGATTTTTAATGCAAGTAAGAATATTGATCAGCATCCTCTACCTTTAGCTATTATTTGCTTTGCTTAGATGAATCATGCCTTGCCAAATCACAAACTTGGATGAATAGATAGTATCTTGATGAGAAGGTAAGCCACATGAGAGTCAATTATATATTTAACTCAACCATTTGAGATTGAAGCTTATGATTTCTAAAATGATTTAAATTAATGAGAAAGGTAAGCTTTTGATTGTTAAATCAAGGAAGGATGAGCATAAGCCCTGATACCAATTGTTGGCCTAAATGACAACCAAGAGGAGAAGTAAATTGGGTTCTTAAAAAAATTGATGCTTAAAAATAATTTCCCAAAGTGAAGGTGCACAAAGAGAGTGTAGTGAGTGTGATACTAAGAATGCAAAGCAGAATATAAAGATAGAGTAGAGAGAAGAGGAAACAAGTATGACAAATACAAAGGCTTATAGTGGTTCGGTGTTAGCTACACCTACATCCACTCCCAAGCAACTCTTGGGCACACACTATAATCACTTTGATTACAACCGAGTTGTTTTACAAGCTCACAACCCAAACTTGTTGTTTTACAATGGGATCACAACGAACCCAACCAGTTTTCACAGGCTCACCAGCACATAACCTAACACAAGCTAACTTTAGCTTGCCCAAGGCCAACTGTCTCACCTAATTCAATCACTTGATTGAATTAGAAATCAAATGTATTAAAGAAATGATTACAATAAAATGAAAGCTCCTCAAATGAGCAAATAGACAATATAAGAAAAAATGGAGATAAAGAAGCCTGATAGGAGATCTTTGAGGTTGAGCTTTTCTTCTTTTCTTTTTTTCCACTTTTCTTCTTTTCTTCTTCTCTTCTTGGATGATCTTCCTCAACATAGGATTGAAGCTTTGGAAGAAACATTGATGCAGAGAAGGATGAAGAACTAGGAGTCTTGCTTTTCTTCTTCTATGTGATGGAAATCCTTCGGATTTGGCTCCTGAATGCTTTTGGATTTCTCTACTCTCTTTTTTTGAACACTTGAGATTTTAAATCTGAGCTTTCTCTCTTGATATTTCTCTTTTCTATTTTTGATTTCCCCTCTTTTTCTACTCTGCTTTCAAACGATCGGAACCCTCATTTTATAATCTCCTCTTAATCCATATTTTGATGCAAAGTAGCCGTTAAAAGTGCTTATGGATGAGTTTATCATGAGAAAGGAAAGAACCGTTGAAGTTTATCTGAAAAATATAGCCGTTGGAGTCATTTCTGACATTTCTGAAAATTGCCTCTGACATATTAGAGTCGGCTCTAATCTAGCCTGGGGTCGGCTCTAAATCGGGTTGCTCAAAATAGTAAGGATCTTTCGTCGCGGAGTCGGCTCTAACTTTTTATGGGGTCGACACATTCCGTGCTAGAGTCGGCTTTAGCTCTGCAGGTGTTGGTTCTAATTTTGATGCAGAAAAGAGGTTCTCTATTTCTCAGGTTAGAGTCGGCTCTAATTTTCTGGAGTCGACTCTAAACCATGCCGAACATGCCAAACTGTTTCAATACGCTCCGGAGTCGGCTCTAATCCCTCTAGAATTGGCTCTAATGTCTGAAACTTGACACTTAACATTAGAAATCGATCCAAACTCAATTTTCCTTGAGTTATGAATACTTAACCATTTTAAATCTCTGAAACACTTTGTCAAACTTATTAGTAACATAAGAAATGTACTCATGGTTTTTGTTAATCATCAAAATTAATAAATGGGTCAACAGAGTAGCTCATATGGCTCAAAATATAAATGATTCAAACACAAGCTAAATAAACTTATTTTTTTTAATTTAATATAGTTTGGAATAAATAAATCAATATATCCATGTATTTTATCTATATTACATTAATTTGTTACTTCTTAAGCAATAAAAGTGTGGTGCGTTGAAAAGATATACAAATCCCATCAAAGAAATTACAAATTTAATGAGTTATTATTATATCACTCATTATATATTGTAGAATTTGAAAGCTTGCCATGAAGGTTACATTTGGATATCAGATAATTAACTCCTAAGTAGATAACTAAATTTAACTATCACTTAAATGCTTATTCATGAATTGGCAAAAATTGTTATTTGGCTGCTACTACTTCCTTCACCGATCCTTTTTGCTAAAATAGCAAAAGTATTACTTGAGGAAAAAGTCTTTATGCACTATCTTCGATGCATAAAGTCGTGCATCAGATGCGCGTATTGACCGTGCACCCATGCGCGCGTACCACATGCGGGGCGCGCTGTAGCCCAATGGGCCGTGGCATGCACGTGCTTATGAGTGCGTGGCCAATGGCCGCACCCGGTGCATGGCTTTATTCATCGCCTTCGATGCACAAAGCCTTTTCCTTAAGGCGGTGCACAAAATCTTTTCCTTACTTGGGTGAAGGCGGTGCACAAAGTCTTTTCCTTACTTGGGTGAAGAAGGCCTGGGTTAAGTGGCTCAAGGCTAAATTTTTGGGTTGCAAGGACAAAAAAAAGTTGGTAATAAAAACAGATGGAAAAAAAGAAGGATAAAGTGGATAGGTAGAATTTGGAGAGGAGTGAGAGCCATGGTTAAACTTATTGCACTTCCTTCTTTAAATAATTTTAATTAAGATAGTTAACTAAAGTAGCATTGACTAGCTAAAGATAACCATCATCAAGAGATTTTAGGTGAGAGTGTTGAGGGGGAAGCTTGCCGTAAAGGTCAAGAGTATGAGATTCTTCTAGGCTTGCATCAAAAAAGGCACACATAGTTGAGTGGTAGTCTTAATTGTAGTCTAAAATATAGTTTTTTTATAAAATAATTATAAGAAATGCTACTCTTTATTGTATTATTAACTAGAACATCCCATAGTAAAAATTAGCAATGATTTTATTTGTATACATGTGCTCTCTATCTTCTCATTTGTTCTTGGAATAACATTAGGGGGTCTTAAATAGAAGTATTCAGTAAAAGAATTCATAAAGCCTACATAGAAAGTTTAAAAAAGGCCGGATGATGATGGTAATTATAATTATGGTGCATCCACTCACTAACTTTTTATTTGCTTTTCAACCTCTCTCCTGAGCCAACTTCAATGGCAATACCAAGTTTAAAAATGGGCATGGTTATTGGCACTTGATTTGAAAATGAATCCAAACATCGCCCCTAGAGAAAAACAAATGAATTTTAAGGGATTTTTAATGCAAGTAAGAATATTGATCAGCATCCTCTACCTTTAGCTATTATTTGCTTTGCTTAGATGAATCATGCCTTGCCAAATCACAAACTTAGATGAATAGATAGTATCTTGATGAGAAAGGTAAGCCACATGAGAGTCAATTATATATTTAACTCAACCATTTGAGATTGAAGCTTATGATTTCTAAAAATGATTTAAATTAAAGAGAAAGTTGTACTCTAGTAAATTAGAGGACATTGTTAGTAATCAAACATTTGTTACAAGTAAGGATATTAATAGAAGTTGATGGCTTATTAACTCCAACGAAACTGACTTAAAATAAAGTATTTGGGTATAAGAAAAGGCCTAGAAAACTATTGAGTTATGTTTGAGTTTTGAAACTAGACATATGTTTTTATTGGTAAAGGTTATAAGTTCAGATAGATCCATATTGAAGGCTTGATTATACCAATAATTACCAAAATTATGATTATAGCTTTTAGCAATGCTACTTATTACTGTAGATTATCGACCCTTGATATAGGCTTTGTCTATTTATCAATAATTTATTGTACTTATTACCTTGATTTTGACTCTATTATAAACCTTTTTTATTGCAGTGCTTGCCATTAAGCTTAACCTTAGGTGATCCATAGAGGTTATGAATAAACTACAAGACTTGTTGGAGAGGCCTTTAGCTATAAAGCTATGCCTTAATTTGCAGCATCACTTCCTGTGCCAATACTATTGACTGCCTTAACATAAGATGCCTAACTTAAAAACTCGATATTTATAATAGAATAATTTCATCATAATCAATTTTGAAGTGTCTCTCTAAATTGTCTCTTTTGGAGTAGCTAATATGAGGTGACAGTGATAGTGGTAGCCTTAGCAATGCTGGTTGTAGTGACTTAGATGGCAATGGATGTGATGATGCTTAATAATGATTGTGGCAATAGTGATGATGATAATGAGAATGGTAATGATAATGGTAATGATGGTTGTGATGATATATAGCAATAGTGGTTATGGTGTCAGTGGTGATTATGATGATAGTGATACTTATGATGACGATCGTGGTAGTGGTGTTGATGATGGGAGTAGTGATGATAGTCATAGTGATAATGGCCATGGACATAAAGATATTAGTAGTAGCATTGATGATGACTATAATGGTACTTATAATGATGAGAGTGGTAATGATGATATTATGATGGTAATAAATGATAATGGCGATGACAAAGATTTTGGTCATGGTGATGGTAGCATGATGTATTGGAAAGTATGAAGGAAGAATTTAATGAACATGTGAGTGCTTGCAAGAAGAGTTTTAACTTTTAAGAAGAGAACATGAAGAAGTGCTTAGCAATGGTGAAGGCTAAACCTTAGTTAGGAGAGTAGGTAAGACAATGAAAGAAAAAAATTAAAAAAAAAGTAAAATATAAGAGATTAATTTTTAATAATTACAAGTTTAAAGATTAAAATAATTTTTTAATAAAATTTTGGGAACGATGGTATATTTTTTTATTTTTTTATAGGTTTCTCAAATATACGATGCATTAAGAAATGGGAGCGAATGAAGATCGGATAGTCATGCATCGGTCTCCTTTGGAACACACGCACACCCGCACGCGCACACGGCCGGCCCAAAACCGTAGATCTAGAGGGAACGCGCCGTCCTCTTTCTCTTCGGTCGGTCAGAACTTAGAAGCGGGAAACCCTCTTGGTTCGCGATTCTAAACCCCTGGATCGAGCAAAATTTAAATGAAGCGATGAAAGTAGAGTAGGGAGCCCTTACTCCGCCTTTCTTCCCTCTCTGATGGAGGTCGATCCCAATTTCTCCGCGCTTCTCCGAAATCTAAAGGTAGACGATCCATGGATCCCTCCGAAGACGTGGGAGTCGATCCCCTCGGAGAGCGGAGCCGATCTATCTGGCCATCCCTGTCGCGGACCTCAAGATCCGATCTACGATCCTTCTTCCGTTTCCGTAAGTGATTTTTTTTTCTTTTTCGTTTTTAATCTCCTTTCTTGAGTTCAATTTTGCAGAAACATTGTTCGTTTCTGAATTTTCTTTCTGGTAACATCTTTTCTTTTTGATTTTTTAATATAATCCTTGCATGCTTTTTCCTTGAATGAACCTGGCTGATTCGAAGGAGCGTCCGTTTTCTAGGTAGAAATGTAGTCAATTAATCTTATTACCTGGAATTGATTTCAGAAGAAGGAATTATGCATATTTAGAAGGCATTGTTTGAAGTAGAATTAACTGGTTGAAGAAGAGAGGAGGCAATCACGCTAAGTCAGGGTACTAATAAGGATGAATTACAGAGAGAGCACAACTAGATTGGATCCGGGGCAGGTGAATGAATTGTGGTATCAATTTTGCCTCAGGAATTGAAGAAACAAGGAAAATTATTGTTGGAAAAACAATTAAACATGGTGTGATCATTATATTTGATTACTCGGATCAATGCTGTCATTAGGCAGTGAGGTTTTGAATGAAGTTGGAGCTTGTGCTTTTCACGAAATGTAAATCATGCTTGTGGCCTTTCTAAAATGATTAAACATGGAAGGGATGCATCTAGCATGAATGTCAAGGAAATGGGAATAAGGATGATATCTGTCCTTTTTTTTATCCTTCTGGATGAAATATTTGTCTCTAGCAGTATGGATGTTGCTGTTTGTGTATTTTCAGAGTGTTAAAAGGATGACAAACCTGTTTGCAGGAAATAGGGTCTGCAGACAATACAATTATGGGCTCTTGATGTTGTTTCGGCATTATCCTGCATTGTTATGCTATCTTTGCCCTAGATATGTACTTTACCAACAAGAAAAGCTGTGTTAGATCTTCTTATGACAAGCATGGAATCTTTCTTATGTTGATCATGGCATTCTGGTCTATGATTTATTTTGTCAATTGGGGTATAATCCAGTCATTTGGTTGCTGGAAAAGAAGTAAAAGAACCTTTGCAGCAATTTTGCATCAGTCTGGCTTACAAGATGACTGATGTACTTTTCCTAAATAGTTGACACTACAATTATCTGCGTTGCCTTTTCTACATGAAGGTGTATCTATGTTTGGTTTAGTACTTCTTTTAATTTAATTTATTATTATTTTTACTTCATAGCATAGTTCCAAGCAAAGATTGAATGATTTTCTTGCAGGATGCTATTTTGGTGCACTTGGTTATGAATGCTCTACAAGGCGTAAAGTCGTCGCTTGCTGAAACTGAGAAGCTCTCAGCAGCATTTTGTTCAAGCCCAGCAGATAGAACTATTCATCGGGTTCCTAGTTTGTGGTGTCGATCATTGAGCACTAATGCTTTGGGAAAGATTCTTAAATCTATTTATCATTCAGGGCTTGTGGTTTTTTTCCTCCAGAAGTTCATAAACTTTTATCTTGGCGGGAGTCAAGCTGTAACGGTAGAAAGTGGAGACAAAGGAGAGGAAGTGGAAGATCTAAACCATCCAAAATTTGCAGAAAATCTTTTAAGACCACTGTCCAAGGAAGTTCACCATAAAAATGAAATGGGTATGTGCCCTCCTTACAGTCTGGTTAATCAGGCATTTTCAGTAGCAGTCAAGAAAGTTTTAGAAGGATATTTTTGTGCCTTTGATACTTTATTGGCATCCGTAAAATTAAGGCGTGCAAGTAACAGTGCTGATGCCAGTACAAAATCTTCTAATGCTGGCAATCTCTTGACTGTTGTTCGTTCCAAAATCACTGTCCTGGAGGTTTACTTGCATACCAAGGAATTAAGAACACACATTGAATCTCTTGGAAATATCTGCTTCCCCAAGTTTGCAGATCTTGGCCTGTCTAGAGAGGATTTAACTATCGATGCTAAGTTAGAGTTTCATAACTTCCCAAGAGGAGCAGATTTACTTACATATTTGTATGTTCAGCTCCGAGTAAGCCTGATAACTGTTTCCTCCTTTTGGTTTCTTTCCAGTATTTTCTTCTTATTTACAAATTGTATATATTCATCTTCTTAGTTTAGTTATTGCTTAGCATACCCTGCAATTTGTTATGAGTTTGGTGGGCTTATTATACTTGCATGAGACCATCAGCAATCTCAATGTGTTATGGGATTTCTTTTCTCATGAAGGTGTCCGCTGAAGTTAGCATTAATGTATTGTTAACTTCAAACCTAAGTCATATACAGAGCTGACTGTATTGTGCTTTATATAACTAACCCGTGATTTCAAAATTACGAAAGTTATCTTAAAAGTTAATCTTAATCTCGAGAAGAAACTTTTTCTTGTTTATTCTATAAAGGAATGAAGAAAGAAATCCATCAATGTTTAACAATTTCTGATAGATGATTCTGGTTTATTTTAGCTGGCATTGTAGGCAATTTCAATTGCAATGCCGAACCTATTTTATAGTCTTTCAATTGTTGTG
Source organism: Calamus simplicifolius (assembly GCA_900491605.1). Lineage (NCBI taxonomy): Eukaryota > Viridiplantae > Streptophyta > Magnoliopsida > Arecales > Arecaceae > Calamus > Calamus simplicifolius. The sequence continues at coordinate 226,305 of UESW01004714.1, read as the reverse complement.
CTTTCATAGGTTATGGCATGATAGACCTAGATTTCATTGTTGAGTGTATATATTCATCTACTATTTGAGACAGAGACTTCTCACTTGGATTTTTACCTCTAATTATGTTGAGAGATATAACACCTTGACAAACTTAGCCAAACTAGCATTGGAAGTGGGCTTGAGCTAGCCTGCAACCTGTCGGGCCAACCTGATATTGGGTGGGGCCATCGGCTAGGCTTGAGTTCATTTGGGTTGGGTCTAGCTCAATATTGGAGCACAAAAGAATTTTGAGTTAGTTTCAGGTCATTACTAGGCTTCGCCTTGACCTAGCCCAAAGCCTGAGCCTGATGATAGCCCAATGTTTCAGCCGCTAAATGTGGTCTAAGGCTAGACCTAGACCCAAGGACTAGGTCAACAATTGAGTTGACCCAATTGGGTTAAACTAGTTGGGAACCAGAAGTATGGATCCAAATTGAGTCTAGATTAGATCAATTCAGAGAATTAGTGTTAATTAAGTGGATTAGGAAGCGATCAGCCCTAACACATGTCAACCTTTCATTGTCTTTGATCTGGAGGTGAAACCTAGCAGCCTGCCACAACACAAGTGGCTCCCATTCTGTGGCATCAAGAAATTTGGGTCTCTCTAGCGTCATCTGTTATTGGCGTCACTTCTTTTTGACGGGAGGCATCGCCTCTCTCCAGCATGACGGCAACATAGTATCACCTCTTTAAGGTTCGAGCCCTTTTTGGTGCACCACCCATTGCATCTGGTCCTCCAATGGTTAGACTGGTGTTGCCCACCTGCATCCAGCCCTCTTCTCTCATCGTTTGATGGCCGTTTAGCTTTGCTGCTCGGGCGATTAGATTGGATACTCTTTTCCATCCGGTTTCTCCTGGAGAACAGTTCTCCTAGTCCAACCATTCTTCTGCTCCACAGCATCGGCTGTCCTCTTGCTTTGGCTATCCTCTTGGCTCTTGCTTAGGCAGTCCTCCATCTCTGGTTGTCTAGCATGGCCTTGCTTTTGGCATCGCCATTAGGGGGAGTAGATAGAGTATAAAAAGATAATGTTGGCCCAATGGAGCTTCGGCCTGGGCTGGGCTTGGGCCAAGTTTTGCAAATTATTTTGGGCTCAAAGCTCAAAAAAAAAAAAAAGGGCCAGGCTCAGCTTGGGCGTGGCCCGACCTAGCCTGGTCCACTTCCAGCCTTAAGCTAAACTCAATTATGATCAATCATAATGTCACCATAGGTCAACAAGATGAAACACTAGGACTTGCTAAAATGCTGTTGATCTGCTTGAGTATTCTTCTTCACATGAAATTGGTATATGATTCATGATCCAATCAAGAGGTAAACCTTTGGGACTAGATGTCCTGTTCATCTTTTGGCTCTTTTATTATCCTGTCTTGTGAATGAGCTGATGACTGACCATTCTTGTGTTGATAATCAGGAGGATAGTGGGCTGCCTAGATAAGAGGGTACATTTTGTTACTAGTGCTAACTTGGAAGTGTTCATACTTGTTCTTCTTACCCTTCCCTCCTACCCTTTTCCATTAATTGTTGTTGGAATTTATATTACAACAGAAACTAGATTATGCTCCAACTTTTGCTTTCTTTTTAAGATTGTCATGCTGTGATCATGCTTTTGATTTAAGTCACATCTAAGTAGACATTTTTTTTGCCACTCTTATATTTTTGTTTTATTTTGTTATCGTGTCTTAATTTTTTATGACTTACCATTGGTCTTTATGAGACCCACCAAGCATATTAATATTTTCATAGACACTTCTTCTTCTTCTTATTTTTTGGGATTGTCACTTCCTTATTTCCACAGTGAATTCATTTTTTTCCTTATCTTGCTCCATGCAACTCCGCTAAGGCCGATTCCAAGCCTGAGAAAAGGAGAAGGTTGCGTTAGGTAGCAACATCTAGCGTAAAACTCCGTCAGATCCTCTAAAACATGAATCTACTAAAGTCCTAAATAGAGTAGAGTAAAGGAAGCAGATTCATGTAGCCGACATCATGTAGTTGGAAAAAGGCTTAGATGAGTTGAGTTGAGTTGTATCTTGCTCCATGCAACTATAAAAAAACTTGATGCAACACATTAAGGCAACTGCCTGTGGTTAAGGAGGTTGGGTAAAATGTTGCCGAGTAATGAATTTTTAATTGAAGCTATCCTTTCTTGCATAATGGTCAACTAATATCAACTCAACTCATCTAAGCCTTTTTCCAACTACATGGGGTCGGCTACATGAATCTGCTTCCTTCACTTTGCTGACTAAGTCAACATTCAAATTACAAATAGTTATATCTTTTTTAATTATTTCTGTCTATGTTAGTTTAGGTCTACCTCTACCTCTATCCTTACCATGGATTGTTAAAAGATCACTCTTTCTAATGGGAGCATCTAAAGGTCTTCGTTGTATATGTCCAAACCACCGTAATTAATTTTCTCTCATTTTATCTTCAATTGGACTACTCCTATCATTTCTCTTATATGTTTATTTCTAATTTTATCTTTTAAAGTTTTACCACATTCATCTTAACATGTGCATTTCTGTTACACTTAATTTATTCACATGTTGTTTCAGTATTGCCCAACACTCTGTTCCTAATGATCGACTGATATCATGCACATCATATCTTTTGGAGTATAAATGAGCCAAGCCCCAGCAAGCTTGACCTAACTCAAGCTCAACTTATTTTTTAATCAAGATAAGCTTAAGCCAGCTCATTCGATTTTGAGTTGAATTTGAGTTGTTCATGAATTGTTTGTTTAAGAGCTTTAGCAAGAATTTGAGGTCTCTCAAGGCTTTCATTTATATACTCGACGCAAGGTCTACCGTGTCGACCCATATTAACTATACCGTACTAGTATGGTATCGAGTTTTGATTTAATATAAATTGAACCAGTTCGAACTAACTTGCACTATATGGTACCAATCTGAGCCTCTTGGTATCGACCCTTGCCATTCATACTGAGTGGTTAAGAGTTAAAAAAAAGGGTACCGATCAATACCATATTGAATCGGTAATATATTGGTGCCGATCTTGGTACTGATTTTGTGAACCTTGTTTTGAGGTAATTATTGTTATCGTGTTTTAATTTAATAGCGTAAGTATGTTATGTTTTATATAAGCTATGTTAAATTATTTTAAATAAATAGAAAAATATTTTTATATAAAAGTAATTATTGAGGTAGTATATCATATAGTATCATTTATTTATATATTTACACCAGCTTAATTGAGTTGAGATTGAGGGAGCTCAATCTAGCTCTATGTTGGGTCATTTGCCATCAATTGTACCATGCCACTACAAATAGGTAGGATATCCTTCAAACCATGTTTTCTAACTTGCCTGTCTCATGGCCAATTGTACCATGCTGCTACAAATAGGTAGGATATCCTTCAAACCATGTTTTCTGCTCCTCCCTTACCTTTCATCTTGCTTTCATAACTTATGCATTTCTGAGTTAGGACTAGAATTTCAGTGTTTCAATGTTTTTAACTTAATAATCCTGTGTTTCAACCATTTAAAGTTTGATTATCAAGGCATGTATGATGCAAGGCATGTCACTGTGTCTTTTGAGCATGATGGTTAGTGCAATAGTGTAGTGATTCTTCTTTTTGTGCAATAATGGTGGATTACTCTGATGGAAAATGCTACACTTTTTGATTGACTAGATGATGCATGCAATGTGGAAAAGAAATTAATGGGAATATGTAGGAAATCAAATCCATCCAGTAGTTTTGGAACCTTCCTATGATGAGTATTTATGTGCATGTGGAGCTCGTATGAAAAAAATTGGTGATTATTTTGTTATTTTTTTTTCCATTTATCATAATTTGTGACCATGTGATATATTCTTGCATTCAAAGTCTGCAGAAATATGGGGGCATGGACATGTTATCAGTAATAATTAGTTGTTTACGTTTCTGTTTAATTTGGGATAATTCATAGCATTGCAGTAGTATAAATTATAGCTTGGTTTCTTATTTTTTTCCGCTAATGTTACTTGAAAGTGAAGTCGAGTGGCATGTTTTACTGGAAACACTGCTTATAATGTCATATTATTGGTATTCTTTACATATTATCATTCATGCTAGTTGTTCTTGATAAGCTGCATAAGCCAACCATTTCAAAATGTGAAATGCAATTCCTTTAGTCAAGGCTGACAAATCTTATTTACTATTTTCACTTTTAGGATGCTGATCCAGTTCATCATCCACTTCTTAAATTTCTCTTTGTTCGCTCATTTGAGCCATACTATAGCTTCATCAAATCATGGATTTATCAAGCAACAATTGATGATCCTTATGAAGAATTTTTTGTAGATTATTCACCAACTTCAAATGATGCAGTGGGCTCTCCTAGTGACCTCTCTCTAACTTTCATCAAGGTAGTATGTTTCCCTTTCCTCTTTTTCCTCTTCTGAGTATCAAAATAGGTAACGGAGTGGAACATTCCTTTTCATGAGTGCATACAAAGTCACATGGCACACTTTTTGGGGATATGTAGATATATGAAAGGTTTAACATATTTTATTACATGCTTCTAACTGTATGGACTGTTGAAACTCAGGAGCGAGATGGTGTATCAATTCCTTGTTTTCTGAAAGATGTCTGCTGCCCCCTTCTCCGAGCTGGACAACAGCTTCAAGTTCTTGTGAAGCTTCTTAATTCATGCAGTGTTTCTGTCACTCAGGAAGGAACTCATATGCCTTGTGATATTGCAAATCTTGAGGAAATTCTTCCTTTTTGGTTTGGCACATCAAGCAACTTGACATTTCTCTTGAACTCAATAGCCTTTACCAAAGTCAGAATAGAAGCCTTAATGCATAAGAGGGATGTTCTTTACAAAACGATGATGGAAAAGCTTCAACTTTTTTTCTCAAAATTTAACGTCAGAAATCAGTGGATCAATCACAGTGTAAGAACTATATTCTTTGATTATCATTACTTTGGTACATGTATTCCTATAATATAGCTTCATTATTATTGTCTTGACAGCCGCATTATTGGCCTAAACTTCTTGTTTTGGCTTTCTTTCAGCTGTATGGCTATGATGACTCCCTAGGTCAATTTTGAAGTACTTTATCACATCTTTTCCAATCTATGAGTTTGCTGTTAAAAATTGATAAAATTTAGCTAGAATGTCATTTATTGCTATATTTTGATGCTTCTAATGTGTTATTGGACCTCAATTTTCTCATGCAATTGTGCTGTAATCCATTAACTTGGGCCTCAGTTTGTGGGCCAACTGAGCTATGAAGGGCCTCCAAACCATCACATTACTAGCTTGCCCTAGATTATAATAATGGAGATGGGACAGACTTTTGAGCTGTCTGTGTAGTGTGCGTTCTATCTTCTGGCATGGTTGTGTTTAACATATCTTTTTTCTTTTCTTTTCAGTGTTTGACATTTATTCGTCTTGTACTCACATTGTTCGATATCCCTTGAAGAACATAATACTCGTTGTGAAATTAAGTGATAATGATCTTTCCTCTGGGTCAATGATTACTTTATGTCTCCCACCAGTAAATAATATGGCATTAGATGATGAGTGAGACTCATTATTGAATACATGGCACAAGGACTAATGAAATAAGAATGTCCACATTCTTCAGAGAGCTCTCTACTGCTAGATTTGCTCATGGATTGAAATTTTATTTGTTTCCAGAGTGTGTTGGCAGATAGTTGCAATAAATTGGCAGATCTCCTTATTGTTTGATGAAAATATTGCATTATTTAAAATGAGTCAGGCAAATGAAATACCAATATATGCTTGTGAAAGTGAGTTTCTGGGAGAATTTTGCTAGCTGGTGATGTTCTTCTGATTGAATACCAGGGGATTGAATCAAAATTTGTCATCTATCATCTATGAAGCCACGTGGATTTTGACTTTAACATTTGTGTTTCTTTGTTTTCTTCTTCCCCTTGTTTTATATTTTTGGTGATAGGCCAAAGTATTGAATTTATGATCAAATGAAAAGATGCTAAGGTGGCTAGGCATTCCAAATTTGGTAGGGACCCTAACTGCCTAGGAACAGCCTAGGTGCCAAGGTGGACAATTAAATAACTTGGTTCCTCTTCAAAATGGACAAAAAAATGATTAAAAGGTCTAAAACAACACAATTGACCTTCTTTTCCATAACCATGCATATAAATTACCCATTGTATGCCAAACCATCCCGAATCGGGTGGTTCGGGGTGAATCAAACCAAACTGGCCCGAAAATGAGATTGATTGGCCTTTGGTTTGATACAAGGGGTGAATCACCTTGAACCGATCGAATCGACTCCAAACTGGCATACTAAACTGAACCAATCGGAATCGAACTGTTGATTCGGCTGAGTTGAAGCAGTCCATGGCTTGGGGCCCCTTGGACCACCTGATCACTACACATTGGTTCAATTTGGTATGCTCGTACTGAATCATACCGGTCTGATACCAAAACGGTGCTGATTCTTAGTACAACGAACCTTGAAATTACCAAATATATCATTATAGCATGATAAGAGTTAAGATGAGTCAAAGCCATGGCATGTTTTCATCACATATTAATTGATTAAGTCAATATAAGAGTGTTTAGTGACAAGAAACAATAAGAAATAAATTGTTAAACTTGAAACTAACTAAGTTTGATAAAAATCATAAAGCTTATAAGTCATAATTCGAATCTCATATTTGCATTCCAAATAAAATGGATTGCAGCAAGGAGAAAAATAGGGAACTTATAAAAAAATAAACAAAATTAGAGATTAACATAGTTTGCTTGCTAGGGATTAAGTGGGATATAAGGTCATTAATATAAAAATTAATGGAATTGATAAATACAATGATTTGAAGAAAAATTATTGTAGCTTACCAACAAGAGACTAAATGGATAGGAGAAAAGGTAAAAGGGGTTGAGTGTTAATGGAATTGATAAATATGATTAGAAGAAAAATTAATGTAGCTTACCTACAAGAGACTAAATGGATAGGAGAAAAAGCAAAAGGGGTTGAGTGCTATAAACTTTGTTATTCAGGTAAAGAAATAATCAAAATAGAATAAAAATTATTATAGATAAGAGTTTTAAACATAGTTGTCAGAACCGGACCGAACCGGCCGGTTGGACCGATTGAATCGGGATCCGGAGGCCAAGCAGGTCCGGTTCTAACATAAAATCGGATGTGTAAGTGACTCGGAATAATCCGATCAACCCATCCGGTTCACCCGTGAACCGGTCAACCTAGCCGAACCGAATGCGGTCATGGGTTTTATTATCATATTAACCTTATTTTTTATTAAAAAATAATTTTTATTAATATAAATATATTTTTATATTAAAATAATTGATCGATGGTTCAATCAGTGACCCAACAGTTGAACCAGTGACCCGATGACCCCAGCCTTTGGCCGGGTCAATGTCTGGTCGGGTCTGATAACTATGGTTTTAAAGATAAGGTTGTAGATATTAAGAGAATAAGAGATAGAGTAATTTTGATCGATAAAACATTTTTGATTAAATTGGATTAGGAGAGGAGTTAATATTATTAGTGCATATGTTCCTCAAGTAGGTTTAGTTAATGCTACGAAGTAAAGCTTTTGGGAGGATATGAATGGAGTAATTCAAGATATTTCTAGCAAAAAAGATCATTGGAGGAAATTTGAACGAACATGTAGGAAAGTTTTGAAAGAGTATATAGAGGTTATGGTTTTGAAGATAAAATGATGAATAAGATATCATTTTAGAGTTTGCAATGATATACAACTTAACCCAGCCTTTTTCCAACTATATGGGGTTGGCTACATGAATTTGCTTCCTCCACTCTGCTCGATTAAGGACTAAGTCGGCACTAAAATTATAAATAGTTATATATTTTTAATTATTTTTGTTCTTGTTAGTTTAGCTCTACCTCTACCTCTATCATTACCATGGATTGTTAAAAGATCACTCTTTCTAACTGAAGAATGTAAAGGTCTTCGTTGTATATGTCCAAACCACCTTAATCAATTTTCTCTCATCTTATCTTCAATTGGGACTACTCCTATCATTTCTCGTATATATTTATTTCTAATTCTATATTTTAAAGTTTTACCACATTCATCTTAACATGCTCATTTCTATTACATTTAATTTATTTACATGTTTCAGTATTGCCCAACACTCTGTTCCATATAGCATAGCTGGCCTTATAGCAGTTTTATAAAATTTTTCTTTCAATTTTAATGGGAAACGTCAATCATACAATTCTTCCGAAGCACTCACTTAATCCATCCTACTTTAATGGGCTTGGGATCGACCTTAGCGGAGTTAGAGTTTGCAATGATATCTGATTTAGTATTTAGCCATCACATATTTTAAAAAGGACTTTCATTTAATAACTTTTAAAAGTAGATATAATGCTAATTGAATATATTTTTTCATTATTAGAAAGCTTGATCGAACTTTTGTGAGATCATAAGGTTATAGTAGGTGAGAGTTAAACCATGCAATATGGATTGATGGTTATGGATATATGTATTAAGAAATTGGAAGGATGACTATAAGTTATAAAAATCTGAGGATTAGATGATGAATTTTGAAAGGAGAAAAACTAATAGCTTTTAAGGATAGAATGATAGAGGAAAGTAGAGTATATATGGGAAAATCAACACCATATGAGAAGATTGCTAATAGTATTAGAAAAATAGTTATAAAATATTAGAAAAGTTAAAAAGAAAAGAACCATATGATAAGAAAACTTGATGGTTGAATGAGAAAGTGTAATTAGCAGTTAAAGTTATAAGAGAATGTTATAGAAAATTATCTAAATGTAGAAATAAAGAAGCATACGAAGCTATATCATGGTCAAGAAAGAAGTTAAAATGATGGTACATGATGTTAGATTTAAAGCATACGAAGAATGATATTGCAAGTTAAAAACTAAAGGTAGAGAGAAAGATATATATAAAATGATAAGATGAAGAGAAAGAAAAATTAGAGATATGATTTAAGTTAAATGCATAAAAGATAACAATAATAAAAAAGATTTGGTTAAGAAGTATGAGATCAAAAAATGGAGAAATTATTTAATAAATTATTAAATAAAAATATATAAATAATTTATAATATCTTACTAGTTTCATTGAGGATAGAAATATGATGTATACTCATAAAATTAGGATATTGAAAGTAAAGTGGCTGTGAAAAGATAAAAAAGGAAGAGCAATGGGATTTGACAAAATTTCTATTGAAGTTTGAAAATATTTAGATGATGTAGGAGTAACTTGAGTGACAATTTTATTTATAAAATCTTAGAGACTAAGAAGAATTTAATGAATGGAGGAAAAGCATTATGGTACCGATTTATGAAAATAAAGAAGATATTCAAAACTACTCTAATAATCATGGTATTAAGCTCATACATCATAATATGAAACTTTGGGTGAGGGTAACTGAGTATAGGTTAAAATGCAATACAAAAATAATAGAGAATCAATTTAGTTTGTTGATAGGAAAGTCAATTATAGATGCCGTATTTTTCGTTAGGAGATTAATGAAGAAGTATAGAAAAAAAAGACAAATCTTGATAAGATTTTTATTAATTTAGAGAAAACATATGATAGAATTTCTAGAAAAGTCTTATGATGGGTGTTAGAAAAAAAGAAGTATTTATTAGATATATTAACATAATAAAAGATATGATGGAGTAGTCACTAGTATAAGAATTGCCGGCAATAATACTAGTGAATTTTTTTATTATAGTAGGCAAGGTTTTAAATCTCATGCGATAGAGGGGTCTTGATTTTTTCACAAAATGAAATGCCCTTGCATCCTATCCCATCTCGATCTCCGAACTGGTCAGGCATCTCAATACTTGCTTAAAACATTTTTTTAAAATATTTATGAAGCTTTAATATTTTATTTGATTTTTAAATATATTTGAATTTAAAAAGTTATATGACAAATTAGGTTTATTTAAAATTGATATTATAGTCTCTTATTGTTTAAACAGGAAGGGAAGGGATGGAACGATCGAGATCGGTCTCGAAATTTCTCTGGGATGAGACATCTTAGCTGTTTTGACCTCTATCCCGTCGAAACTTCTATTACTTTAGTAGGTTTATAACTTAGTCCTTACCTTTTTGTGTTAGTTATGTATGGGCTTATTAGATATATACGAAATGATATTTTATGGTGCATTTTATTTGTAAATAATATAGTATTAATGGATGAAACTAAGGCTATGATTAATCGTAAGTTGAAATTATGCGGAAATGTATTAGAATCTAAAGGTTTTAGGTTAAGTAAATAAAGATAGAATATATAATATAATTTTAGTATAATTAGAAATACGAATGAATGCCGAGTAAAAGTTGAGGACCGTGAAGCTTCTAAAAGTGATTATTTTCGATATTGTTCATATGATTAGAGTAGGTTAGATGAAACAGAGAACTACAACTAGAATATTATGCAATTGTATAATACCTATTTAGTTGAAGAAAAAATTTATAAGATAGCCATAAGATTGGCTATGCATTGCAGTATGGAATGCCTAATAGTTAAAAAATTACATATACATAAGATGAATGTAGTTGAAATGGAAATGTTGAGATGGATGTGTGATAATACAATAAAAGATAGAATAAGTGATGAAGTCATTTGTAAAAATGTGGAGGCAACGCTAATTGAAAACAAATTGATGGAAGGACAACTTAAATGATTTGAAATTTGAATATTCGTAACGTAAACCTAGGGATGCATCGATGTGAAGGAGTGATTTGATACATGTAAAAGGAAAAAGAGGTAGAAGTAAATAGAAAATTTTATGAAAGTGATAAAGAAAGATTTAAAATTTTTGCACCTTATAGAAAATATGACTCAAAAATGTGTAGAATGAAGAAAAGGATTTATATAGTCGACCCTAGTTAGTTTGGGATTAAGGATTTGTTGTTGTTGTTGTTGTTGTCGTAATTGTTGTAGACAAAATTGGAAATTAAAAGGGGAAGAAAAGTGGAAGTAGAGCAGAAAAGTAGGATCTTTCAAATGAGAAGGGGAATAATGAGAGGAATAACACGAGAAAGGAAGAAGGAAGAATGAAAAGAGTAAATATGAAAAAAATAAAAAGACTCGGAAGCCTTTGAGTGGTCAAACGACTGTCAGCAGCCTAGTGAGTGCTGTCAGGTGCTGAATGGCTATTGTTGGCCTCTAGAAGAGACCTTAGAGACTTAGCTAGAGGAGGGATATGCACTTGGTCAACTGTCAAGAGATGAGGAAGGCATCGGGTTGGTAAATTTGGGAGAAGGAATGAGGAAAGTGAATTTATATGTTAGAATATGCTATTTTACTTCTAATTTATTATAATAAGTTCATCTCAGTCACAACTCATAGAAGTGAAAATGAAGCAAAACAAGGGAGTAGAAAACTAGGAAGCATGGATACTTTAAATCATATGTTGTGTTTGTATTGGATACGTATCAAATACTAGTCTTGTTGAATACTTTGTAGATGTATCCGATACTTGTGTAAAGTATATCATTTTTCAAAATTATATAAAAAACACTTCATATACTTTGGGATGCACATGAGAAATTTCCTCAACATATCAAAAAATGAGGAAGGTTTTTTCTTTCTTTCTTCTTTTATTTAACTTTTTTCATGGTGATTGATCAATTTTTCTATTATGTTAATATTAAAATATGAAATGTAGATTGGAGTCTATAGATTTGAATGAGTGATACTAAATGATGAGTTCCTGAAAGTTGTTGCTATCATTTAAAGTGTGGACTATGTTATTTTCGTAGCCTATTATACTCCGTGGATGTTTCTTTTAACGTGCATAAACAAGTATATTTATTTTTCTGTACATCTATGCATGTATGAATGCATGAAATACATACATATTATATTCATCAACGTATTCTAATTGCATCATATCCCACCTTTTCAAGGTATGTTATATTGGCATATCTGTATCCTGTATCCATGTCCATTTTTCACAGGTAGAAAACCATAAAAAAAGGTACATATATATGTATGTATGTCTGCGCGCGCGCATGCGTGCGTGCATAAAAGAATTCCTAGTCAGCCGCTACCTAGGTTGTCTAGTCTCTCAAAGTGCCTTGGCTGTGGTTTGGACAACAGTGATCAAACGAATGTAGGAAAAATATTTTTTGTGCAGAGGAAACGATCTGAAGCTTTGCTATACAGATTAAGAAACTGGACTTTGCTTACATTTCTTTGCTTCATTTTCAAGTTGATGCATGTTCCATATCCTATCTTATTCTTCTTTGAATAGTAGGAAAATTGATTATTGCCGGTAATTTTACTGCAAGTGTATGCTTTCTGTCTGTTTTGATTGTTTTGCGATCTTGTTTCTTGCTTATTGCTGCATTTTCCTCATAAAATCTTGTTATTGCTTTGTAAGATTTGTAAGATTCCTGTTAGTGTCAAGGCGCCGCACACTACTGTTATAATTGTTCATGTTTGTTAAGTAGCTTATCTATGGATAAAATTAAAAGACCTTTTTTTCCCTTTAGGTAATACCTTTAGTTAGCACACCTAACTTGCTTGGTAAAGGAAGAGATATAAACACCATGGGCTTTTTGACTTCTGATGAGGATTTATTCTTCTATGGCACAGCTGATGAAGGAGAAGCTGCCCGTATGTAAGATTCATCTCTCTCTCTCTCTCTCTCTCTCACACACACACACACACACACAGACACGTGCGTGCTCACGCACAGACACGCACGCATGCGCGGGAAGAAAAAGAAAAAGATAAAGAAAATCTCCAACGAACAGGATTTTGGCCAGCATGTCTTTCTGTCTGAATGCTGGACGACTCCATCAATCAACCTGTTTTCTGGTTTTATCAATCTGGACATATTTGAGTCTGGAGTCACTGTGTTTCTTATATTATTTTATTTATTTTATTTTTTAAGTTTCCTGTTATGTGCTTTTTACTGTTTAGATGTTGTATTATTGTATGAATATATTCAGCTGTTCTTTGATTTCAGGCCGGCAGTTCAAAGAGACAAGGATGCTTCTTATACATCTGAAGAGTTTTCATATGAGTTAGAACCATTACAATCTTCGGAATGTTCTTCTTCATGTAGTTCTGGAGAGGAACATGAACCTGACATGTTTTCCAGGTTACCTGATAATGTATCTCAGCCAGAACATTTTCTGCTTTCAAATCTATCTACATGTTATACCAGTGAAAGCATACTAAAAAACTCCCTTGAAACTAAAAGGCCATGTTCTCAGATTTTGTATCAAAATGATCGTAGCAGAGTGGTTCCTTTCTTTCCTCTCTCCAACCAGGGTTATGAAGATGAGATGTTGATTCAGATTCCTGTTCCTGTTCAATTAGGGAATGTGAAAAGTGCTAAACTATCAGATTCTGTACATGAAGGTGATCTGTCTGGAAGATGCTGGCCATTGGGAGGACTTTTGAAAAATCCATTTTACAACTATAGCAGCTATAGGAATCCAAAAGAAGCAGCTCACTGCACTGAGAATTGCCTACAGATGACTGATGGGAACACAGAAACCAAAGAAAGGGAAGAATCAGTTTTCAGTGAATTGTCCCTTCCTTTCAACTCTAGGTCAGATAAAGATGAGAAGGAAGGATACATGGATGGCAGAAATGGACATCTTTCTTTGCATATTGACAAATTACAGAATTCTAGTGACTATTATAATCTCGGTACTGACCCCATGGTTATGAAAGCTTCATGGCTTCCGAAAGCTCACAACTCGAGAAATAGAATCTTCACAAAAAATGAGGGATCCTTTTTGCCATACTTTGACTTCTCATTGGTTATAGTTCCTTGCGAGGCTTCTGCTGGGAGTGTATTTTCAGGTTTTGGACATGGTTTTCAAGTTGAGGCGCCTACACTAGTGAGCTCTGGTGCTTCTACTGTACAAGTGAATGGAAAATTTGGCAACAATATTCAAGATAGTGCCTCAATTCTGTCAGTTTCAAGTCCTGTTTATTCATTATCAGAAGCAAACCATATATCAGGGAACCTTCCACAAAGTGCTTCTGGTGGTGCAGCATGGGCACAGTCATTACAATATTCAGATGAAGACACCATGCTCGGTTACAGAGAGACATTGGATGGTTCTGCAGAAATGTTTGAGATACCACTTTATGTCACCATTGACAAATGCATACTTCAGGAAATCTTGCTTCAGTATCCTTATGATTAGCACTGTTGTTTGCATAGACAATAGTTTCTGGTTTAGCATGATATCTGCTGGTTTGTGCTTTTGCCACATTTTGGAGTGACTACAGATCACTTGTATGTAAACATGGCCTTTCTTTAGCCGGTTTTATGTATGTTTGAGCTTGCTGATTCATAATAGCAGGTTTTAAATAGTGTATTTTGCATCCTTAGCATATTTTGCATCCTGATAATATAACTTTTTGTTCTTCTTTTGCTGGTGGGTTGGGTGCCAATGGCAATATCCTCTCCATATGCGTCGCAAAACCTTGGTAGACAGAGAAACCTAAGCTATATCTTGTTATTTACATTTCGTATATTATATGCTTTTATACCAATATAAATTGTTTTGCTGGTCTGGTATGCTATGATGCGAAATGCTTATATATGTCTAATGGTTAAAGTCAGCCTGAGTTTAGTTGTTCAGTCATCAGGATCATGGTCATGTGAAGAGAACCCATCAGATTGGACTTTCCAATTGATTTTTCTTGACCTTCTGATTACACAAGCCGTTGTTTGCAAAGTTTGTGCAGCACAATGAGATGATTTCCAGTATTGTAAGTTGACAGTTTGATTTTTTTAAAGATGCATTGCTTGAAAACAAATGTTTCTTTCAAGAAGAATTGGAATCAGGGATCGAATTCTGTCAGTGAATTGTTACAGTTCATCTTATTTGTAGATCGAATCTAATGATAAAAAACTCTGTGCAATCTGGACATATTGCTTGGTCAAGTTTAGAAAGCAGATGCTAGTTATTTATGATGCATGGAAGTGAGGGTAAGAGCTATTCAAGGGTAACAATTTTGCTTGTGTTAGACTGAAAAGGAAATGATAAAAATTTAAAAACACAAGATTGTGCTAGGCTTGGTTTGAAGAGATTACCATAAAAAAATGCACAAAATATATGATTCGGCTTGTTTCAATTGTAATTTGGGATGCAAAATAATGTGACTTATCTAGGTACTTGTTTGAGTTGCTGATTCCTTGCCAATGAGTTTCTCAAAGCTTCTTTTCATCGCTTGCTGCTATATGTATAGTATTTACATATGGTTCATCTGAACAGTGATAATACAAACTGTTGTTAAGCAGAGATTCCATTCTGCATGCCTTAGCTAGAATAGGTATAAGTATGTCAGCAACTTTACTATCAAGTTGCTTGATGAAGGATTTGATCTGCATGAACATTTATTTGCCTTGCGGCGTTACCATTTTATGGAACTAGCAGACTGGGCAGATTCATTCCTTATGTCTCTACGTAAGCAGGTACTCTCTTAGTTCTTGCTTATGGAAACCATTGAGCCCTTTAGAAATCATACTAGTTATTTGATTGATAGGGACCAAATAAATTTCTTGATGATTTTAATTGTGTTTTTTTTTTCCGCAAGAAATGGTTGGTTGTCGAGCCAGAGCAGAAAATAGCAGAAATCCAAGGGCTCCTGGAGTTGGCCTTGCAGAGATCTTCATGCGAGACTGACCCATATAAGGAAAGATTATTTGTCTACATAAAGGGACAGAACACACTGCCTTTGTCGACTTCTATAGCCGGTACATATCTCATTCCTATGAAGAAGTATGCAATGCAATGACTGCATTAGTTGAGGGCTTAGAGTTTCTTCGTAATTTGTATTATATTTAATTTATCAATTCAAATTGCAGGCATCCATGCGTTTGATTTTATGTTATTGGGTTACAGAGTTGACTGGCCTGTCAGTATCATTGTGACTCCAGATGCATTAAAAATATATGCAGAGATATTTGGTTATCTTGTTCAAGTCAGACTTGCTGTTTTTTCGTTAACTGATGTATGGTACTGTTTAAAGGTAATAATTTCTAATCTTTCCTTTCGTTCCTGTTCTCATTGTGCTAATAAATATGATTATTATCCTTCTTGAAGAGTCATTGAAGGTTATTTCTCGATTCTCTCAATGTTTATTTTTGGTTACCAATATACAAATGCTAGTGTCCTCTATACCACAGCCAATAACCTTCTATGCTAGTCCCAGTAATATGGATTTGACTCACAGACATGTTCATTACAGGACATCTAACCATAAGATGGCTATAAACTTGCTCTTTGAACTTACCTGTTTTTTCTACTTTTGTAAGGATTGTCTTATCATTTTTTGATAGGATTCCTGGAGGTCTGAGATATCACAAATCTTATGTGGTTTTATGCTTGATGTTATCAATTTATCCTTTCATTGTTTCAAGATTCGTCTCTTCCTAAAACCAAAACCTTTGATAGTTTTCTGGTCAACCCGTCAGCGAAGAAGAATCCAGTGACATACAATATGCATCCTTGCTTTCAACACACAACATTGATTGGATGGAAACTTAAATAATATTTTTTTGCATTAATTTCTTGACCTCTGTTTATCACCTCCATTTTATTTGGCCCCACTGGTGCTCAACACCTCCATGGGAAGGGATTATGTGATAAAGGAATCAGGTCAATCTCATATTCTCTTGTGTACAGAATCTGTATTACTATCCTTAACTTTGTTTGACCATTTATTTGCATAAACATAGAATTTCAGGATTGCAATTTTCCTTTTTCTTACTATTTGCTTCTTAGTTAATATTTTATCTACCAATATGTAAGTGTAATTAAAGTTTTGGAAATTACTATACTACATTTTGTTTTGTAAAAAAATAAACAATACCTAAGAAGGCAAGAGCATAAAGAGAGACGACAAACTCTAATTAGGGAAGGCATAGGTGTTAATGCATAAGGATTCTCATCAATTTTCCTAAAAATTTAGAATATAAGAATTAATTTTAAATACAAGTTAAAGGATATTAGTGTGACATATGGAAATTACTAATTCCATAGGTCAATTATGCATGAATCTTAATGCTTTGTTTGAAATAGGATATCTTACCATGCCTAGGTTTGGGAATTGAGTTCAGGCATATGATCTCAGAATACAGAAAGAAACCCATGTTGTTTCTTCTGTTTAACTATGGAAATAATTAAATTCTACTTTGCATGCCCAGTGTGGTAGATATAACAGCTGCCCCCTCGCCCCAAACGAAAGAACGCTGGCCTCACGAAAAAAGAAAGAAAGAAATGGTCTGCATAACTCACGAACCTCTTAGTATGACATATTTCTTGGTATAGTCTTGTGAATAACCCTTTGGAAAAGCATAGCTAATCAATGGTTGCACAGTTTTTTTTTCAGATTATGATGGTATTTAGAATAATAACCATCTTATTGAATGCTTTTCAATGAGAAGGTTTATACTATTTCATTGATCAACTTTAGTGAAAATCATACACGAAAAATATTATAGTATTAATTTGAAACTCCCCAAGGAGTGTTTTCAGTTCCATCTCTAAGGCTCCAGTTTGTTTTGCTCCATTTTTTATTTTCAATAATACCCTCCCTTCATCTCTTCGGCTCTGATCTTGTATTGAACTCCTGAGGCAAGGTTTTAAGAAGAGGCCATCTGAAGTCAAATGTCTTCGCTCACTTGCATGGCATGCGGAAAATCCCAGTACCTAAGAAACAAGCATTAATATTATCTCAATGGTCAATATCTACCAAACATGGATTTAAAAAATGCTGCAATGGTGTTTGGATGTGAAATTGGTGTTGGTATGGGTGACCTGACGTTGAAACCCTATGTACTGGCACATACAGGTCTGTACGGCTTATATTGGTGTGTACTGCCACTTTTGGTACATATCATTGATATTGGCACTGTATCATTCATTACCATTTGGATAGAGAAAGGGTACAGGTTTTCGTACTGGTATTTAAAATATGGTATACAGTCTCAGACTGAATCACTCAGTTCAGCTGGCACCATACTCTATTGTGGACAAACTGGGATGGTTCATGATCACGATACAACTTTGTGCCCAGATTGGCGTGCTGAATCACCTGGTTTTGAATAGTTTAGTCCAGTAAGGCCCTGCACTGGTGTGAATTTGTCTTGACCAGGCTGAATCACCTGGTTTTGAATAGTTCAGTCCAGTAAGGCCCTGCACCGGTGCTGGGTTCAATTATTAATGGAGAAAGGGCTCGATGCCCTTTTCTCCCTTTGTTTCAAGGTAAAAGAGGAAAAAGTGAGGAGAGGAGAGAGGGAGTGAATGGAAAAGTGAGTGGGAGGTCTGATTGAGGTATTGTTCTCTTCTTTTCTCGTTCTTCTGTTTTATCCCATGAATTGCCAGAAATTTCAAAAATGTTGGGAAATCATGCCAAATTATATTTAGGTATGATTTCATGATAAAGGAAGTTTAAAAACCTTCAGATAAAAAAAATGATGTACCATTATAGTTTGGTACTGTATTGGTTCTGCATCTCACCAGTCTGCTAGTACAAAATCAAGATGATAAACCTTGATTTAAAGCCTTGCTGTCAAGTGAGTGTTGGCATAGATTGCTCATGTGCTATAAATGCTTGCATGCTATCAAAATCGTGGCACTAGTTCTACCTTTTTTAGATCATCAACTCTTAAACTGAAGATATATATTTTATTTGCTGCAATGCTTTCACCAAATAATACTGATTCATATAAACATAAAAAAATTTGCATTAGTTTCGTTATGTCAGCCTATTTGTGATTTTTAGAGTATGTTTTATTGATTTCTTCATGATGAATCAATGGAGGGAAGAATAAAAGGAGAAGGGAACTAACCAACAGGTGTCCAACCTAAAGATGGGTGCACAAAATTATGACAAAGTGTCATGACGATTCACCTTTTTTTCACTTGATTATGCATACACAAACACTGACTACATTTTCTTCTAAACCAATTTCTTAGGTCATGTTCCATGGAGTTCTCCTGAGATCTTGGCTGTGCATGAATCATCTGCCCATGAATGTAGTTAGATTACTTAAATATTAATTCTCTTATAGGTTGAGTGATCGCATTTTGCCATTTAAATGTCAAAAATTAATATAATAAGTGAACTAATCACCTGATATTGGTGCTTAACAGGCCCTGATGCATTCCATTTTCGCAGTCAGGATAAGAATTCTCATGTAATGAAGGATTTCAACATCTTAATGAAAATGAGGTAATTGGAGCTGTTTCCTTGTTGATGTTTACATTTGCAGTAATTGCATTCTCTTTTGATGTGTGTTTGGTGTGAGCTATTTCCTTGACCTTATTTTTTTGAAACTTCAATATATATATATATATATATATATATATATATATATATATATATATATATCTGGATGTCTGTTCATATATAGAAAAGTTCTTCATTACTTATTTTTACCTGACGTTGCTTAGACTTTGGTAGCGGGCGCCTTCTGCATGGTTGATGTGTCCACACTGGTTATATTTTCTGCTCGTGCTCTGGCAACACCATTTAATTCCTTAATTTCTGTTGTTCTTTTCTTCAATCTTGTCACACAGTGGTAAGCCCCTTTTATATTATGGCATCTCACATGGGGGATAGGCTCCGATTGAGGGGAGGAGACAGTTCTATAGATGGTTGGAGGATTGGTGGTGGTGCAAACAAGACAAGCTGAGCCGAGCTGAGTATTAGGTCACTCAGGCTTGGCTTGTTATATAACAGAGCTAATTGAGTTTGATTCAAGCTTGACAGGGTATGTTCAAGCTTGTCTTATTTGTTGTGTAAACCAAGCTTGAACGAGTGTTTTATCAAGCCGAGCTGAGCTCAAGTTGTTCAAGCTCACTCTTTTATGAGCTTAGCTTTTAAAAAAATTTGAGCTCAACCCATTTCTTGGCCAAACTGATCTTGAATGAGCCGTTATTTAGCTGATCCGCAACTGTTCATGAATAGCTCAGTTCTTTTGCTACCCTAAGGATTGAAGAATTTGTAATTTTTTTTTTGTTTTCAAAATTGTTGTCTATTGTTTGATTGGGCTTCTGCCCTATAGTTTTTGCTGTCAGAGAATACTATTTCCTGCATTAAATTATGCCTTCTCCTACTTTTTCCAGTTGAGGGAAAAGTTAGGATGCGTTGCGCAAGGTTCAGGAGATTAAACCACCTAATTAATAGGCTGTGTTGCACAAGGTTCAGGAGCTTAAACCACGTAATTGATAAGCTATGTCCTTCTATTCCCTAACCAATCATCCAGCTAATTTTCTCTCTTGCTCAGAGTTGCCTTATTAGGTTTGGTACAATATTGAGAGCCTTAAAAAGCATCCCTATCTTTTGTGGGTCACGGGGAACCAAATTAGTGGGATAATGTTTCCTTGGTCTTGTTTTGTATCAGTTTCACATTATTGTTTTGTAGAGTTGATATGACATTCTCAAGATTTGATGCTAATACTGTAGATTATCTCGAAAGGGGCCAAGTAAGAAGAGATAGTGAAGGAAAGGCAAAATAATGAAATGGTAGGCACCTAAATCGTTAACAAACATGGAAAAACGGCTCAAAGCTTCAATTTTTCACTACAAATATTTAGTCTGTAAATTCTGTTATCTACATTTATATTTGGTCCTTTATGCCATAGGATTTAGAGTTCATTTTAATCTTGACATTAAACTCTACCATAAACAACTCCAAGTAGTAATCTGAAAGTTTGTGTAACTTATTATTAGCTTGAGGAATACAAAGTAACTTCAAGACATCAGAAAACAGCAATATATTGGAAAGCTGCTCTCAGCATGGCAGCATCTTTAAATATCAAAGCAATAGCTTTTTAGGCCCTTGGATACGTGTATTTAAACAACCAAGACCCACCAATGGTTTTATTTCATCTCTCTGCACCTGTCAATATCCTTCCCATGCCTTTTGTACTGGAACCTAATTTGGTCATCTTGAAAGTGTTGAAGTTTAAAATGAGAAGCTTCACAAAGGTAACTGTCTCTTTCTGAAGTTAATATCATAGTTTTATTTGTGAAACTTTCTTTTAACTCCTGCAGGTGGAGGATTATATTGATCTATTACTGCATTTAGCTTTTGACTAAAACTTATGCTCTGACCATGACCTTGTATGTATGTATGTATGTCGTGCCGTATAAACTTGTATGTTATATCAAGAAACCCCAAACCACATTGACAATTGTTTATTCATTCTGTTATCTTATTTATAGAAATTCAAACAGTAACTTTAACTTACAATGTTGTTCGCATTATTTCCAGGCAACAAATAAATCACTTTGTTTCTACATTACAACAATATCTGCACTCACAATTATCGGATGTGTCATGGTGCCGGTTTCAACATTCCCTCAAGCATCAGGTATAAACATTTGCTTAACATACAATGCCAACTAGCCTAATTACTTAATCAATGTCCTTATTTGTATTCACTTGTACCTTGCAAAACTTTGAAGGTTTAAAGAACATGGCATGGTCCCCTAGTTGGTACGTTGTGATGGTATAGGTCAGTATGGGTGGTATGCACTGGCTTGTATGGGCTGTATCAACTGGTTATTTAATCTCTGCTTTATGGAATGATTTTTCCTTGCAGAATAATGTTAGAAAGAATTTACATACTTTATGTTAATTCAATGATGAAAACTACAAACTGTGTCCTCATTCGTCTCATGTTATGCCAAGACACTTTCTTATTTTAGATGCCTGGGGGCCATAGTTGCTTAGTATTGCTTATTATCAAGTTCTTGATGCTTAAATATAGCCTTACAATTTTCCTCCTTTAATACATATGATTTTTGTTTAACATTCATGAAAGATCGTGAAGGAAGACGAGAGAATCCTAAGCATTGAAACTTCTGGAGGGAAGAAGGAACAAAAGAGAGACAAAAACAAAGAAAAGAAAGTGAAATGAAGAGGAAGAAGGTTGGAAAAGCAAATAATGAAATGGACAATGAAGGCCACTGCTTAGACAAGTTGAAGTAGAAATTAAAGCAAGAAGGGAAAATGAAGAAGAAGATGAGAAGGAAAAATGCATGAAAGGGTGTGGGGGGGGGGGGGGGGCGTGGGAGGGGGCGCCAGGGTGTGTAAAAGTAAGAGAATAGAGAAAGACGGGTAAACAATATTAGTGATCAGTGGAAGGTGGAATGTTGAATCAGCTAGAGTATTGGAACTACTGCCTCTCTTATTCTTGAACACAAGTTTATCAGAAAGGGGAGAGGATGTAGTAAATTAAGTTAATCAACCTCTACATGGTTCATGAAGACTAGGAATTTTACACACTATTCTTTTTCTTTTTTTTGGAAAACTTCACTACTGTTGGAGCACTCATTCTTATAGCTTCCACTTGGACAGGAAGATTCTGGATGTTGACATAAATTCCCATATGTATTGTCTTTTAATTTGAACATATGGAAAACATGCAAAATGGTTATCAATAAAGTAAAAGAACAGAAAGTTAAAAGCTAGAAACAAGAAGATTCAAGCAAAGAATGGTGACTGTCCGCCCCTTTCTTCTATTAGTTTGTGAGGGCAACCCTTAGTTATAAGTCAGAACGACTGGCATTCCCTTGGGAGAGGACCGGGCACAACATGCTTTAAAGCATTCGAGGATGGTTCAACAAGGTTGAAATGGTTTGTTTGGACAGATATTAAAAATAACGTCCATATGACATACATGCAGTCTTCCATAACCTAGACAAACTGACAGCAATTTTTTTTTTAAAAAAAACATGAATCTCAATCTCTTTTTAAGCTTGTAAATAATAAAGATTACTTGCTTGGAATGCCAATTCTTTCTTTATTTCTATCTTTAGGAGGCAAGGTATTTGTAAACATACTCTTACAGTAGAAAATCTGAGGATGATTGTGGAATCCATTTTAAGCTTTTCTTAGGACTTTTTTTCCTAGTTTCACACTATGTTTTTTATTTTTTAAGTTTATCTTTTAAATGGCTTTTAGATTCCTCTTGGTAGTCAAAGTGGGGTCCACTCAAGCCGTGGATTTTTGGAATTTTATAGGAAGTTTTTTCTCTTGTTTAGGAACCTTAAAAGACTAAATTAGAATTACAAGGATTAGGTTGAACTTATTAATAGGCTATTTTAGCTGTCTATTAGGCACTTGTCTTTGGAGATGTACATGAATTATTTCTAAGAATAAAATTGACTATGGGCTTTCTCCTTCCTCCTCTTTCTTTCTTCCTTCTATTTCTTCTAAATTTTCTTCTTTTCTCCTGTTCTCTTTGATCTTTAATTTTCTAATCGGCTATACGAGAATTTCTGCTGGAATACAACAGGTCTTTTGAAATTCGGATTGAATATCAAAATGTTAAGCTTTTGTTCAAATTATTCTAGATATAAGCCGCAGCAGATATTATTTGATATCATGCATTCTAAGGTCTGCAAAACTAGTATTCAGAACTATATTACTGATTTGGTACAAAATAGTTGATACAGTTTGATAAGCAAGATTTTAAATCAGGAATTGGAGTATCTTGGTTTCTTTATGGAACGGGACACCCTACGTTTTGTCCCATCTCAGTGGCCATCTTGATCAATTGTCCTAGTGCCTACCTGAGACACATTTTTTATATTTATAATATTATGGAGTTTTTTTTTTTTCTTTGTTGTTTAAACATATTTGAATTTTAAAAGTAATATATTTAAGATAAATTAATCATTTATATTGGTCAATAATGCATTCAATCTTTTGATTGAATGTTTTGGGACTTTTTAAATTATATTGCCTTGTTCATATATCTAATTAAAATTAACATTGTAATTTCTTGTGGCTTTCTAAGTTATTGGAGATAGTTTCTCAATTATTAAGTAACAATCTCTTGTAATTAATATTGCATGAGTTCTTATTGCACAAAGTTTTGGTCACATAACAAGCCAGTTTTGTCTTTTGTGCTTTAGTGTTCAAATTTACAATTTGATACTTAAATATAATGAGTAATGGTGAAGTAAAACTATCATATTGTATAACAACATAAGTATGACTAAGATTATTAAATGCATGTACTTGATTGTTACATTGTTGCTTAATTTTTTTTAAAAAATGTTTCTTAAACCACATTTTTATAAGCTTGAAAATAATCTTTTAGAGATAGTGGAATGAATAAGAGATATTGTCCAAATTTTCATATCTATTAGAAATAAAGGATGACTGATATTTTCTATACAATATTTTTTTTAAAAAATATTATATATAAATGAATATGGTAGACTCAACTCAACTCAACTCATCTAAGCCTTTTCCCAACTACATGGGAATAAATGAATATGGTATATAAATGTTTATTTTTTGAATTTTATAAAGTATTTGAAAGGAAAAAACTAATTTTTTTAATAATTTAGTTATATATTTTAAATTTTTATATCTAATGGAAAATTTATTTATGATTGAAGGTGGAATCAAACTCATACTAGCTGAGCTGCCTAAACATCTCTGCTAACCAACATACTTGAAGTTTGGTTGTTACGTTTATAAAAAGATAAAATATAAATATCAAGGTTTTAAATCTCGTAGGATGGGACTGTCTTGGTTTTTTATGGAACGACATGCACTACTATCTTGTTATGTTTTAATACTTGGGATAGGTGATGTCCTAAGATTTGTCGATTGGGATACTAGGACTATGATGGGATAGTCCTATCTCTACACTCGAGATGACGTTTTAGTGTCCCATAAGATATCTTGCTGGGGCCTAAAATCCTGCTTAAAATAATCAAAAAAGCTCTCACCATTGCTAGAACCTTCTGCTTTCTTCCTCTCCCATCCGCCCTTTCTTCCTCCATCTTTTTGCACACTTTCATTTCTTCCTTTCTCTCCTTTCTAGCCATAGATCGAAGATAAGTGAAGAGCATCTAACAAGCGGAATGATTAGGAGTTAGCCCGCATTCAAAAGACCTATGACCATAATCCCATAGTTGGCAAAACGGAAGGGAATAGCTATATCGGTAAGTATTTCGGCTGAGATGAAGATGGGATGAACAGGGTGGCTCGTCAATGTGGGTTTCAATGTCCCACACTTGTCCTAGTAGGGATGACAATTTTTTTGTTTGGCCATTTACCCGGCCGGTATCATTTTTAACGGGCCAGGAATCTCCGATTTAAATGGGTTAACGGGCAACGGGGATTACTTGTTAACGGCTAAACGGGTAAACGGCCCGGGGATGGTATTTCCGCCCCATCCCCATTTACCCATCCCCATCTCGTTAGCTTTAATATAATATATTTAAATTTTAAAAATATATATATATTAATATATTAAATATTAAAAATTTAAAATAAATAAAATATATATAGTAAAACATGTTTGAGTCTATTCTCATCTTTTGCTCTTCCTTCTTTCACGCAGTCGAATCTCCCTATCTCTTGCTTTTTCATCTTTCACGCAGTTGATCTGAAGTTCTGAACATCAAAGCCAAAACCTAGCTCCATCGTCTATCTTTGCCAATCGCTTTTCCACCATGCCCTTCCTAGCCAACACCTTTTTCTCTCTCTCTGGTACGCTCATCTCTTTCCTTTATCTTTAAAGAAAGATATCTCCTATTTTTTGTTTCTTAAAATACCTCTAATAACATCCTTGGCTTGCTGTCAGCTTCCTTTGAAATTTGAATGTATTCTTTTTTGCGGTTGTTGCATTGGAAGTCAGATTGATGGAGAGTTAATTCAAAGAGGTAATGGGTAGTTGTTAGAAGTTAATTCAAAGAGCTCCATCAGATTTTTCTATTAGTATTTTTAAATTTTTTAATAAATTATAAATTTAATAAAATAATTTTATTTTTGTATGTAAATGGCTAAACGGGTACCCATTGGGTACTCGTTTTTCGGCCGGGTATCCTCGTCCTCGCCCTGTTAACTATAACGGCTTAACGGGGCGGGGAACGGGGACCGATAGAGGCCGCCCTAGGCCATCCCCGGGCTGGTGCGATCTCTATGTCCTAGATCTTGTTATCTTAGAGGAATGAGATGGAACGACTGGGACCTTTATTATCCCATTGGGGTCTTAAACCTTGTTCATATGTACCTTGTACTAAGATGGGCTTTTAGCACCTTTGTTTATGAAAAAGTCTTTGTACACCGCCCCAGTGCAGCATGGCTTGCACCGGGCACGGTGATTCGCTACGGGCGGACCATGCGTTAGCGATGCGGGACCCAGGCGGGCCCTGTGGGTGGGCCCACTACGGGTGAATCATCGCGCCCGGTGCAGGCCATCTGCATCAGGGGCAGTGTACAAAGACATGGCCTGCACCGGGGGCAATGTACAAAGATTTTCTTTGTTTATATGCACCTCATCTAGATCTTGTTATCTCAAAGGAATGAGTTGGGATGGCTAGGACCTTTATTGTCCTATTGAGACCTCAAGCCTTGTTCATATGTACCTCGTACTAAGGTGGGCTTTTAGCACCTTTTTTTTTCCTTACTGCCACATTACTGTTTAAAATTAGGCGGTGTGGGCCAATATAGTTGGTATAAGGCATTTCCACTTGGTTCATCTACTACGGATTGATTTAGCATGTATGTCAAACCAAACTTCAGTACCTTATTGGTTATTTTATTGATACAATATGATATGGTCAAAAGGGGACGGTATGGGTTGGTATGATAGATATTGTAGTTTTTATTCAGCTATAAGCTATATCACATAACCTTGCTATGTGGTAAGAGAAAAGCAACATATATTTAAAAACCAACAGAAAAAACAAGAGTGTTGGGGTGGTATAATTAGGAATGGTGGAACAAGAAATGCAAGGAGCGACCAGATTTTTACTAGTTTAACACAAAATGATGGAGAACCTATACAATGAAAATCTAAAGATGTGATAAAGGGATATACTCGAGTTGTTCCTTGAGGAATTAGGAAGATGGGAAGACAAAAAGTAACATGAACTGAAGTTATTAAAGGGTTGCACGAGTTTGAAATAGCTCAAAAAGTAATTGTTTTCGTGAATAAGGATGCAAAAAGCTATCCACAAATATTAGAAGGGTTGATGGTTACAATTATTGGTAAACTAGGAATAAAATTATGGAAACTTATTTTTTGCATGAATAATTAAGTTCTAGTAGTTGTTAACTATTGTTATCATGACTCAAGATCCAGACATTTGAATTCTGAGTTGTGATCAAAATATCATTAATATTTAACTTCCTTAAAAAAACCATATGATCGAACTAAATTCTACAAAAAAATGAATTATAAACAATAACTCTCACATATAAAATCCACTTACAAATCTAAACAATCTAACATATTTGGTACTATACCTTAGAGATACAAGTAATTAGATGCAAACTAAGAGATGGCTGATGTCACTGCAATAATTATTAGATTCAAATATCAGTTTTAAAATATCGAGTTCCACTTCTTCAAATATGTTCACCAGAACTCTCATATCACTCTAGAAATAATATAATAAATGAAGTGGGATGTAGGACTCGATAAGTGAACTTCTACTATGATCAAAGAATGTAAGAGTCCATAGGAAAAAAACAACTTTGAAATGAAACACATGATCAAATATCCTGGAAAGATTGATTATAATCCTAAAAACAAAGTTTTCACTAAGAGACAGGATGTTGTAAAAGGTCTTAGAAAAGAGCTCAAAGTATTTATACAAGAATCGCAAGTCCAATAGTTATTTGAGCTATGGAAAGATTACTTAGAAGGGAAATCATAGCTATTGGAAAAGAAGGTTTAGTTAAGCAACCAAAATTATGTAGAAGCTCAAATGAAATAGAAACACTAATCAACTCTTAAATTCAAAGTCACTGAGAAAGTTTTACTTAGTGAAGAAAGTAAATATAAAAATCCTATCCAAACTTCCCTTCTTGTTCATCTTCTCTTGTTCCTCCTTTCCCTAGCTTAGAAACCCTTGTCTCTACCCCCCTTGCTTGCTCTCCTTGCCTCAATTTATAGGCAAGGTAGTTAGATTCAAATTGGTGGGGCCCACTAAGTCAGTTCCACCCTAAGGCAGTTCTTGTAGGTTGGCTGGTAGGTTAGAAACTAGGTTAAGTTGATCAGTTCTAAGTCCTCAGGAAACATGTGACTGTGAGATAGGTAGAAAGACCAACATATAGATAGATAAACTACTGTATGCTGGCTTATTTTCATGTAACATCATTTGAATAAATGAAAATAGAAAGTACCACTTATTGAGTTAAATATAATATTCAAAATATCAAAAAGATAAAATGTTTAATTCTAACTTTAGTTTAAATTCCAGATTGTTGGTGACAGATCAAAATATTTTAGAAGCTAAAATATTTATCAAATTCTAAGGTCTCATAATTTGTATTGTAGCAAAACATTGCTAAAAACCAAAGTTCAGTTAGAAAAATCTTATAATTTAGTTCCTAAAGCATGTAATCTAACATCTCAACAAACTAATTCCTGTTCAAGTGTTGCATGCACGTACATATTTACTTGCATACAACTCTGTACGTTTCTGACTTGCAAGGTTGGGCTGTTATAACTATGATGATTCTGGATGACTTATAAGACAAACTATCATAATGAGCTGCAGCACTACAAGAGACATTATTTTCTATATATATATATATCGAAACCATGTCACTACCAAATGTGAAAGAAATCCTAAAAAGATATAAGATGCATGCGAACAATGCTGCCTGGGCAACAGAATGCAGCAGAAACATTATATTGGACATATTCCATAGTACTATTTAAATTGTCCAAGAAACTACAAGTTTAACTAAAGGGTTTCTAAAAGAGCTAAAAGAGAGGATTAAAAAAAGATCAAAGAATTTATATAGAGGAGAGGGAGGTGCTTTAAAGTTGAGATTAGCCCTTCTAGAATTTTCTTGAGACTAGATGGCTTACATTTGTTGTAGTGTCACAAAATGACAGGTGACATGGTTCTCACATGGATCATGTTACAAAGTGGGTTAATGTTTGATGTGAAAAAGCATAGAGTTATTGAAGGCTCATTTTTTATTGTTGATAATGTGTCCTGGCTGGTTTGGTGGGTCACTTTCAAGTCACAAAGCTAGGTTCAATTTTGGCTGTCAAAAATCTTGTTAAATAACTTAATTTGGGCCATTGAAACATGGGTCCAGGAAGCTCAAAATTGGCTGAAATTTAGTGGGTTCAAAGTAAGTGCATTCAAGGACGTGGTCAAAGTTTAGGCCTATTATGTGGAATTCTTTTGAGCAGGAGTCAAACTAGTCAAACATGCTAATGTTTTAGACTCAAATTGGAGCATTCAGCCCATGAACACTTGGAACTTGAGCAAAATTTAAGATATTGACTCTAGAAAGGTTAGACATTGTTAGAGAGGTGTGTGAGATTATGGGTGCAGGCTTTCTATGGTTGACCTAGGGTTGACTTGGAATGTTGGGATATTTTTGGGTATTCTGGGGTACTGGTTAGGAGTTTATGAATTAGGTTAGGTTTTTGGTGGCACCCTAGTTTTGAATTGATCCTTTAAGTGGTGAAGGAGGTCTAGAATGGATTGCGGCGTTTTTTACAAGATGACATCGGGTTGGTTTTTTAATCCACTAATTCTAGACCTTGATTTAAAGCCATGGTTTGTAGAGGAAGAGCAATGGTAGAATGAGCTTGAAAGTCTTGCTAAATGACTGAAACTTACATTGCATATTAGGAGAGAGATACATGCTATATTTGCCAAGAGATTAAAGGAGACAGCCCCCTAATTGATAGAAGATAGGGAACTCAAGCCACAATTATCAGGAAAGGAAAGTGGAAAAGTGACATTCAAGCAAAAAAAATGGTAAAACCATGTTAAAAATCAGTTTGAAAATTCAGTCATACAATTGTTTATTCTATCGATCACTATTTAAAGTCTACATTTAAAATTGAACTTACAAGCTTTAAATATTTTGAAAACAAAAAACTAAACAATATCCAATTGTATATCTAGATTGTGCATTTGTGTCAAAGTACAAAGCATCAAAATTAACTTGATCAAACTTTTCCAAAAGCTAATACTATTGTCTATAAAGAATAAACTTTGGGAGCATGATGAATAAATATAAAGAATAAAGCAAGAAAACTTCCAATTCTATTAACATAAAGTACCAGAACTATTTAAATCTATCAGGAAGCATATAACTGTTTAGAGTAAATTGACAAGAAGAAGGTTGTATGTATGTTAAATTGTGGATTTTTTTATAAAAAAATTAGGCTATTAGAGGAAAGTGCGATATGATATGCCAAAGAAAAAGATTATCTTAATTCTACTCAACTCAACTTATCTAAGCCTTTTCCTAACTACATGGGGTCGGCTACGTGAATTTGCTTCCTCCACTTGCTCTATTTAGGAATAAGTCGACACCCAAATTATAAATAGTTATATCTTTTTTAATTATTTTTTTATGTTAGTTTAGGTCTACTTCTACCTCTATCTTTATCATGGATTGTTAAAAGATCACTCTTTTAACTGGAGCATTTAAAGGTCTTCGTTGTATATATCCAAACCACCGTAATCGATTTTCTCTCATTTTATCTTCAATTAGGGCTACTTCTATCATTTCTCATATATGTTTATTTCTAATTCTATCTTTTAAAGTTTTATCACATATCCATCTTAACATACGTATTTCTATTACACTTAATTTATACACATGTTTCAGTATTGCTCAAGACTCTATTTTATATAGCATAGCCAGCCTAATAGTATTTTTATAGAATTTTTCTTTTAATTTTAATAGGATGCGTTGATCATACAATACTCCCGAAGCACTTCTTTTAATCTATCATGCTTTAACTCTATGATTCACATCTTCACCTATTTCACCTTCTTGTTGGATAATTAATCCCAAATACCTAAATTTTTTACTCCTTGGTATCTTTTGACTTGCAATCTTCACTGTTTCTTTATTTGTATTTCTACTTTCACTAAAATTACATTTTATATTCTGTTTTAGTTATACTAATCTTGAAACCTTTAGATTATAAAACCTCTCTCCAAATCTCTAGCTTAACATTTACTCCAAATTTAGTTTCATCAATCAATACTATATTGTCTACAAATAATATACACCATGAGATATCATCTTGAATATGTTTGGTTAATTTATCCATAATTAATATAAAAGATACGGACTTAAGGCAAATCCTTGATGCAAACTTACAGTAATTAAAAACTCATTAATTTCTTCTCTTGTTGTTTTAACAATAGTTATTGCTCTATTATACATATCTTTTATCAATTCTATGTATCTTTTGGTAACTCATTTTTTCTCTAAAACCCAGCATATTATTTCTCTAAGTACTCTATCATATGCTTTCTCTAAATCAATAAATACCATATGAAGATCTTTTTTCTTTTTCTTTTACCTCTCTATCAATCTTCTTAATAAATAAATAGCTTCCATGGTCGATCTTTTAGGCATAAATCCAAATTGATTATTTGACACCAAAGTTTTAGCTCTTATTCGATTTTCTATTACTCTCTCCCATAATTTTATTGTATGACTCATCAACTTATTCGCTTTATAATTTGCACAGTTGTGAATATCTTTATTTTTGTATATGGGTATTAATATGCTTTTTCTCAATCATCCGGCATTCTTTTAGTTACTACAATTCTGTTAAATAAATTGGTTAAACACATGACTCCAATTTCTCTCAACCTTTTCAAACCTTAATAAGGATCGCGTCTGGTTCTAATACCTTTGCATTTTTATTTTACTTAAAGCCTTTTTAACCTCAAGCGTGCTAAATCTACAAAAAAAATTATTTTTATTTGTTACTCCTAGGCTATCACATCCTTCTACCCTTAAATTTATTAAATTATTTTTATTTAATAATTTTTTAAAATAACTTTTTTATCGTTCTTTTATCTCTTTTTCACTAAGACTCTTTCGTCTTATTCTTAATATTTAATATAGTCAAGATCTTTTTTTTCTTTTCTCTTAGTTTTGCTAGTTTACAGAGTCTTTTCACCTTCTTTCATCTTTATTAATAATCATAAAAAAATATTATGTTATAATGATCTAAGGAATAGGTTGGACCTGATCATTAATAATTAACTAATGTTTGGACTCATCCCAAATGAAATAGGGCCCTGAGAACCATGCTCAAACCTAATTCAGCAAGATCCAGTCATAGGCCAAATGCATGAAGACTTGGAAGTTGGATAGCATAAAGTGTAATATCTTATACCAAACAATGAGGTGAGCTGAAATTTGGCAACAACAATTAGATAATTTTGCTCCTCGATAATGGGGATATTCGCTTCTATTATTATTTAAGGGTTCTGAACGTAGGCAATAGATAACTCATTACCAAAATGGGAACTGAAAACAAATGATGTTAGGAATTGCGGTTGATGGTGCTGCTGATGCATGTTGTGGGGCACAAATTATGTCAGGCTGCACTGCCACTTGGGCATGAGTATAGCAGATATCATCAGTCCTAGCATTGCTCTTTTGAAATAGCAAACCTGATGCCAATAAATTAAAAGAAGTACCAGTGTTCTTGCAGATGTGTGCCAACCATTAGTCAGTCACGGATTGTGCACTACAATGCAGCCATTGTGATAGGTTATAAATCGTCAGAGCTGGTTCGAACGACGCGCTATATTTTCTCAATAAATAATCATTTATGATTATGAACTGGATGCTTATCAGCATTTTGGATGCTTTGGTTATACAGTTTCTACCACTTAATGCTGATGTCTTTTATTTTCAAGTGTTAAAGTCCAAATTGCTCAGTTAAGTTGTTCTAAATCAGTTTTAATGGCTGTCTTAACATTTTCATTTTCCTCAATTTTTATTTATTTATTTTTAACGGACAAAGGTTTTATAGGTCAAAGACATTCTGGACTTGGAATTAGTGCACATGTCATATCTTGCTGATGCGTTGCACATGTGAGTAAATAATATTCCTGTGTGGATTTTTTTTTAAAGCAAGATATTTTACTGCATTGAATGTTGTGATTTCATCAGCTAAGTCTTAATGGTTATCTCACTTCATGTGAAAATCATGCATTTTATTTATTTTTGTGAACTATGTCCTTTTGCAGGTCAATCTATTTCATGACTACCTTTCATTGGGCAACACAATTTATAAGCAGTTCACAGAAAATAACCGATTGCCTATTCAGTTCACAGAAAATGGCTGTCATTGAAACACAATTTACTGCATTGAGCACCATGCCATTAGCACATCAAACACCATATCTTTAGCTTATGCATAATTTTAGACAATGAACTATGTTTCAGAATTTCATTCATGCCATTACCTACTTGATTAGTTTGTCACATGTTCTCTTTATGTTCATGGTTCTATGCTTGGATTGTCTATTTCCATTCTGTGGTTAACTAGAAGGAATATGATAAACTCTCGCTTCCAGTATTTTCTTTCTTATTCTTGTCCATTGCTGCTTTTGTTTCCTTGTTAGTCTTGGTTGTCTCTTACATTGATGCTCTTTTGAATTCAATGCTACCAAAATATCTCTCTACTTCCTAGTATCTTCTATTTCTTGATTCTCCTTTTCCTCCTTTATGGCTTAGACCCTCGACCAGGATAATATCTGCCAGCAAAAACACCAGACAGGTAAAAGCGTCTTGGTGGAAAATCATTCTTGCAAAGGATTGGAGCATAATTGGGAAATGTGATGGGAAGGCTTGGTAGGAACATGGATTCATGGGTGTCCGGTGAGGAACTTAAAAGTGTTTCCTCTGATAACAGTGGAGATTAGATGGAGTGATAGGAGATATCTGTCCTATTCCCTAATTTTCGATAATAGGATAAAAGAAAAAGAAACAGTTTTTTCCCCCAAATTGTACTGATTCGTCTTTTTCTTTTTCTTTTTACCTGTTATCAGATAATGATTTTACTATCTTGTGTTTGATAGATGATTGCTCATCTTTATTGGGTAGTGATATTCTGTTTACTAGTTCCAACTCATTTAAGTGAAACCTGTGTTTTGCCTTTTTAGATGTTTTTTATCTGCTGAGACAAAACCAGTAGCTCTCATCATACAAAACATTTTGCAATGTGCATCGGACTTCCGGCACTGTTTCATTGGAGGTGGTTTGGATGATGCAACCAACAGGGCAGATTCATTGAACTTGCAATCTCAGATAAACTTTTCTCGGGTAATATTCGTTTTCTGTTATGTATTTCGATTTTCTTCACGAAGTTTATATAATCAAATAAGCTGTGGTTTGGGTGATATGCCAAATTAAATGAGGAAATTTGCAACACAGGTCCATTGAAAAGAGCTTGCATTATTTGGAGAATTTTGATAAATCCCATTAGTCATCTGTGAAGTGCATTAATTAGCCAAAAAATTTGTGGTGCAAGATGTGTTTTCACTATTTTTTGTATCATTATAGGATGATGAAAATAATTCTATTCAGTATTACAGCTGGTGTAATTTAGAGTTTTATAATAAATTTCAAATTGCAGTTAACTGTCATAAGTAATGATCTTTGGAAGTATTGTATGATCGATGCTTCCATTAAAATTGAAAGAAAAATTATATAAAATTACTATTAGGCCAACTATGCTATATGGAACAGAGTGTTGGCAATACTGAAACATGTGAATAAATTAAGTGTAAAGAAATGTGCATGTTAAGATGGATATGTGGTAAAACTTTAAAATATAGAATTAGAATATATATGAGAAATGTTAGGAGTAGCCCCAATTAAAGATAAAATGAGAGAAAATCGATTAAGGCGGTTTGGACATATACAACGAAGACCTTTAGATGCTCAGTTAGAAAGAGTGATTTTTAACAATTCCATGGTAATGATAGACCTAAACTAACATGAACAGAAATAATTAAAAAAAATATAACTATTTGTAATTAAGTGTCGACTTAGTTCTGAATAGAGTGGAGTGGAGGAAGTAGATTCATGTGGCCGACCCCATGTAGTTGGAAAAAGGCTTAGATGAGTTGAGTTAAGTTGAGTTAACTGTCATAGGTCATCTGTCGTCCTCCATTCTAAGTAAAACAATGAGTTTATGGAAGATTATTTTCTTTTTTTTTCCCTAAAAGATATTTGTTCAATAACAGAATACTATAATTTTCCAAGTACCAAGTTGTGCATAACTTCAAAGTTCTAAAGCCCTTGGGTACTTCAAGAAGATGGAAAAATGTGATAGAAGTAATAGAAGCTAAATTAGGTTGATGTCCTTGGGATTTGGCACAACTTGTATTTCTATTGACTTGTGGAAACTATTCCGCCATTAATTGTATTCTGTTTGAATGATGGTTGTTATGTCCACTGCTGCAGGTCTTTGCTATCAAAGTTACATTCGAGAAAAACCTTAAAGATCTGTATCTCTTATATCTCAAGTCTCCAAAACATGGTGAACTCAACTTTTGCCGTTTTTGGGGATATCTCAACTACAATGATTATTACGCCAATACCTTCAATAAAGAAATGGGCTACTTTTATATGTGAGTTGATATCCAGAGATGCAGATGCTGACAGTTGCTGTGAAATTTCTTACAGTAGTGATGTCTGGGGGCTTCTTATGCGTCTAGCAAGCAGACACGATGATCCAACGTCTCCATATACACTTGTGGTGTTGAGTTCATAGCAACGGAGGCGCATCCTTATCTTGTAAAATAATTGACTCTGTTTCGGCAAAGAGTATATGAAACTGAATTTACAACTCTAAACTTGCGGATTTTGAGAGCGTGCACATTTTGTTGGATATATTCAATTCTTAGAATTCTGCTTGTATTCTATCGTTGCTTTATTGGAGACATGGTGCTTGTGACTCGGGACACTGGATTTAGAGGGCTTGCATTTTGTGAGGACGCGGATAACCTGACAGGCGTATAATGTTGCAGTTTTTGTGCGATGCATGATATAGATGAATGAGCTGGACCTACCGCTTGATGAATCGCCACATAGTGAAAATATTATCATCAGGGTTGGCTTTGGATTTTCGAAGGCCTAAAATTTTTTCATGGAATTTTCTGATCTCAACCTAGCCAGGAAAGCAGTCGGATCATATTGGGTTCGATCCACGTAGATAGAGTAAAATATCTTATTAGTCGAGGATAAATTATGTATATCCCACAGCAAACAAAAATTAAACCTGTTGGATGTCTACGTTTGTGAGGCTCCCGACGGCTTTACATACCTTTCTGATGCTATTTAATTCTCTGCAAGACACCTTATGGAGATTGCAAAAATTTATCAGAAAAAATGAAGGATATTTTAGTATAAAAATAACAGATAAAGTTTTTTTTAAAAAAATTAATAATATAGATTTTTGTTTCAAATATATTTCTGATCAAGTATAAATGAATATGTTCTTAAAAATTTGTTTTCAATACCATGGAGAGGGGGGCGGTACTTGCCTTCGAAGTTGCATGGGCTTGTGCAACCCAAATGTAGGAGTCGATGGTATGGGAGAAAGCCCAGCAGTCTATCTCGTATATTGCAGTAGCCATGAACTAGGAATAGGGGTAGTCCACTGCCTAACCGATATAATCCAAGCCTTGACTTGCAAAGCTTTGTGTTGTTTTTCCAGTGACCTTTGCTATTGTTTGACTATCGTAATACAATAATACCATTGTTTGCCTCATGATATGTCGTTAGCCTGCATCAATGTGATGGCTGTTATCGATAATCGTTCTTATTTAATGATCCGTATTACATGACTCTGTGTCAGGGATTCTTCCAATATTATAACTGTTATACCCTTCTGTTGTTTTCCTCCTTTTGGGTTAGGTACTATTGTTGTTGCATATATATGTATGTATATATATTTATATTTAATCTATCAATATAATATATAATATATATATATATATAAAAAAAAAGAAAGATTGGTCATATTTGAATCTAATCAAGTATAAATTTGATAATTTATTTTTTTTTGTCTTTAGATTTACATAGTTCATGGATTCCGAACATGAAAAATTGAATAGATTCTGAATTCGTATAGATTCAAGAATAAAAAAATGATTAGAGTTTAAACTTAGATATATTCGAATGTAGTCAAGTTTAAGATTGAATCATCTTTTACGCCCTTGGATCCATGAATTCTGGAGCCATTTTATTTTTTTCACTTTTTTCATCTTTGAAATCCATAAACGTGTGTGATCAAAAAATTAAGAGATGCATTTGAATAGTCAAGTTCGTAATCTAGTCATCTCTCTTGTTGCACAAATTTCAGAGCTATCTTAGCTTTTTTATTTTTTTCGTCTTTAAGATCTATGAATTATATGATTAAAAAAAAATGACTAAATTTAGACTTGGTTACATTTGAATATATTCAAATCTACTTATGTGTATATGTAGATTTTGGAGCTCTTTTTACAAAGTTTTTGTGAAATCTAAAAATTTCAAGCACTCGTTCTTTCTTTAATTTGTTTCAATATATGCCAATTGCATCTAAATATTACTTCAAAGTGTCATTCAAACAACAAATCAATCTTAAAATATAATAACAACAATAACAAAATTTTAATCTCAAATTAGTTGAGGCAAAATCTTAAAATAGCATTACATATTATTTCTTGTTATTTGATCAAATCAAATTCCAAGGCTTATTCTCTATGGTTTTACTAGAGGATTCTAGTGTAAATAAAACCTTAATAACCTAATTCTAACATTACAAACCTTCCCCCCCGCTCTCTCTCTCTCTCTCTCTCTCTATAGATTTTTATGATACAGGTCCATAAGACCATGGGTTTATTAACTGCTATCAGTATAAAAGGAAAGAGTCTTCCATGACCAGCTTAGGATTATGGCAGCATGTACACCCCCTCCCCCAACCTCTTCCTCCTTTTCAAATCCTTTGGATTATGGCCGAGTGCGTCGAACAACTAAACTCAGTCAGCATGTTTGAACCCTCATTAGCTTTCTTCTCTCTCTCTTTGTTGAACATCTCCATCCATGCTTCAGATATAATTAGCTTGGGCGATGGTGCTGCCACCAATGCAGGAGAGGCTCCTGGAGTGAGAGTTTCCCCAGGTTCAAGCATAGGTCTGACCTTAAGCATGTCCACTCGCCCATTGCCACTCATGATCACCATGTTGCATGGGATCCTCTTACGGTAGAAAGCGCTCCTCTTCCGGTGGTGCCTACCAGATATCATCAAGCACACACAGCAAAGTAATTAATTATAATTAGTTCCCCTCCAATGTTGATGTCTCAATCTAACCCCATTAATTGGATTCTCCGATATATCTACGTACCTGTCAAACACCACCCACGTTGCATGGAGGTTTGTGGTCTGTTCTAAAACCACAAGCCGCACTGGGTGACCCATGGCGACCTTCTTCAGTGGAACCACCTGCACGTACTCCGATCCACTCATGAAACAAGAAACTTTGTTTTCGTCAGGGACAATCAAATAATGGAGTTGATTTTTGAGATTATTTTATTTTTCATTAAAAAAAATACTTAGGAAAACACATTTGATAAAAAAAAAAAAAAAAAAAACTGTAAAGCATAACTCTCTAAAACGTCGATGGACAATTGTAAATAATTTAAAGATATTTTCTACTGTTTTACATCTGATCAGTTGATGATATTTTTTTTTCTACCATGTTAAAAGATATTATTTAGAATAAAAAATAAATGTATTTTTTTTAAAAAAAATATTTTTAAAAAACGAAAATCCCATCCTCTCGACAACCTACGTACCCCTCTAGCTTCACAAAGCTCAACCACCACGCGAAGCTTTTGACAGCGAACGTCATGCCTCCATTCAGGGCACTCTCTATTAATGGTGGATAGATCCTCAATTTCCGAATGCCATACGTCCAACCAGGTTTTGCAAGAAACTGCATGCACACCAAGTGATCGATATATAATTACCCAAGCTAATTACTTCCAGGAACATTAACCTTGAAATGAAAATTAATTGATTTGTCCCAGATCTAGTACTTGATCATCGTATATATACTTCAAGAATATAATGCATCAATTAAAGCTAGCTGATCATAAAGATTTAGTACGTCTAGGAGGTGTTCAGGTGCATGAGTTTTGTGGCACTTAATTTGGGATGTCAGCACTCAGCAGCATATCAAATTAAGACACTAATAATATTTAAGGCTATTTCTAGTTAGGCTAGTGAGTAAGAGACACATTATACGTACGCCCACAGATGATACATGAAGAGGTTTGAGGCCCATATCTCTCTCTCTCATTAAATGGAGGCCAGGTTGAAGATATTGAATGGGACTTTTAAACGATTAATGGAATTGAAATCCCATTTCAGAGAAAAACTATAAAACAAGCACCGTAATTAAACTCTGTTATATATATATATATATATATAATAACTCAAAATTTCATCCAAATAGAAGTATTATTTTGCCTAATTAAGTACGTAGAATTTCTTCATTATATCACCGACGTAAGGCTTCTATTTAAGCTACGACGAAGTTCTTGCCAATCAAACCATATATGCATGGGCTAGCTAAAGAGCTCTGCAGCATTTATATTAATTAATCATGGGCTAATTAAAGACTCCAAGTATTATATTTGAACTCAAATTAAATCCTAAGATCGATCTTCTTAATTAATACATATATAATTAACGTGAAATTAAATATATACTGTACGACGTACGAGCTCGATATGATGGTATATATGATCACATGCATGCATCCTGGTGCATGATCGATGTATGGTTGAGGTTATAATAACCTAGCTAATTAATATTGGGGGCATATAATTAATTAAGAAGTAGTAGTAGTCTAGAATTCTAACAAATTAATTAGGTGCATGAGAAGGATGCGATCGAGCGAGAGGGTGCCTACGAGGAAGACTCAGCCAGGGCATCACTCCGAGGAGGGTGACAAGGCATCCAGGCTCGACGACATGCTCGAGAGCCCACTTGAGGGGCTTGATGGAGAACTCCTTGAGCGCGTCCATCACGATGACCACATGCTTGCGGCCGCGCCAAGAGTTCGGCGTCTCCGCCGGAGCCACGTCTAAATCCTCGGCAAGCGTCTTCTTCTTCCCCGGCGCCGTTGGGCGCATCTCCTCCCGGGCATCACTGGCTTCGTGATCATCACCCCCACGGACCATCATCTCGAATATAAATAATAAATAAATAAATAAATAAATAAATAAAGGACGCGGCGAATAATTAACAGCGAAGAAAATTAAGTAAGCTTGCTAATTTGGAGAGTGAGATTGGAGGGGAAAGGGAATTGCTGGGCAGAGCTCTTGGGATTTTATAATGCCTGCAAAGAGAGGAAGCGGACGAGAGATCGAGTTTCTTTGGATAATTTTGAAGTAGTGGAGTGTTGGTAGTAACGGGATTATAATTGCCAAGTGGGTTTCTTTCTAGGCGAGGATTGGAGAGGGCAAAGCAAGGGGCCTCTCATGAGGTTAGTCGACGGAGGAAACGAGCTGGAAGAAGAATGGATGGATTCTTTTAGCTTCTGGAGTAGTATAATTAATTTTTATTCTCTTCAGCTGCTCCCGATGCCGCTTCTTAATTTCTCTCGTCTGTTTCTTAAGTACTAATTATTCTTTAACCACGAACTGATGAGAGGGGTAACACCAGCTGGTTGCGTGAAACGCAATTTTTTCATGACAGCCGGCAACTTTGTTAGTTAATATCGAGATGAAGCACTCATCAATGCAAAATGTTTTTGTCTGATGATCAGTTTTTAACGTTTTGCCCGCTATAAATTGGCATAAAAAAAATAAAATATTTATGATGGAGCCAAGTGTAAGTTAACGGAAACTACTTGATGGCGGAAGTCAAAAAGATACTGACCACACGTACTCGGCCACGACTCCCAAAGGCGCCTCGACCTACAGATTGAGCCCCAACTTTTCAAAGCGGCCTAAGCCTTTGGAGTCGGCCCAGCCTCTCAAGTCGGCCTCAGCCTTCATGTCAGCCCAAGTATTTAACAAGATTTGATTTAGCCCATCAACCACTTATGGCCCATATGCTTGATGAGATTAAGCCCATCAATCATCTGTAGCCCATACGTCTAACAAAATTGGGCCCATCTATCGATCGCAGTTGCTCATATCAGATGGGACAAGACCTACCGGTCCTAATATTCCATCCAGAAGACATACTTCACTGCAGGCCCTCATGTGGCTCATCTCATCGCTAGATAACAAAGAATATCCATAAAACGGGTAAAAGGGCCCGGATGAGATAAGAACATCTAATCACAATAAAAAGTATTCTCCAACGAGAACTCTCTTTCTTCGAGCTTCCTCAAGCTCATGATTGTGATTCTGACCACTAACTTGAGCGTCGAAAAGTTTCCATCGAAATATTCAGCCCTCGAAACTTCTTATAAAGCCCAACTAAGAGTGAAGCTTCATGAGCAAACTCACAGTGCTCTTACAATGCTTTATGATCGAGCATCATCAATTTGTACGTTAAATTAGGATGAGAATTTATTTCTTGTAATTTTTTTTGAACGTAAATATACTTTTGGTCTTTAAACTTTCACTCAAATATACGGTGTTCTAAACTTTCGGTTGTGAAGAGTTTTTGCCTCGATTGTTACAGGAAGTCCGCGTGATTGCATCAAAATGTCACATTGGTTATTTTTTAATTATAAGACGTCTCATTCAAGAAGAGGTTTGGAATGTAATATTTTTAAAGTATGAGAGAATGTAACAATTGAAATTTAAACAGCAAAATAAATTTTGACGTTCAATTTTAAGAATCAAAAGTATATATATCTTCATTTTTTTAAAAGAAAAATTTGTGCTGTTTTGGACAATATACTTGATACTAGTAGAAACGGCGGTGATTCCGGCCTTAAAGTTGGTCAGTTTTTTGATTTCCACAAGTCCCATCCTGCTGTTGAGAATGACGACCAAGCTGGACCGAAGTTTCAAAATATCCTCCAAAACCATTCTTTTACGTTAAAATTGGAAATATCACAATTCTTATTCACCCGGTCCTGTTCTGGAGAATCTGGACACAGGAATTTTTTTTTTTTAATTTTTTGCTGAATTTATGGAGTATTTTGAGCATAGAATGTTGGCTGCTAATGACTAGCAATTATAATGAGAGCGTAAATAATGAGAAACCAGCGGCATCTACGCATCATAATGAATAGTAAAAATAATTAACTTTAAATCCTTCTTTTGTTAAAACAACTATATATATATATATATATATATATATATATATATATATATATATCTGGGTATAACAGTTAAATAATTGACATTACACAAAGGCAGGCTAGGGGAGCTTTTTTAGTGCATAGAAACGATCTAGGACCGTAAGATGGAGAAATACTCTTATTACAAAAGGAGCAGATTCGGTGTGATAAACCAAATTCTTTAGCTTCTGATATTTGGAATAAAAGAGAAACTCGTGGATGATGTTCTTCAGAGGAAAACTTATCCATGCAGAACATGTGGAATGGCTGCAATTTGGTTATATTTTAAAGCTTCGTTTTAGTTTGCAGGACTGAGATGTGCCTTCCATCATTTCATGCGTAGGATGTTGTACCAGAAAAGATTAGTCTTTTTGTGGCTGGCAATTAGCAAGAAGCTGCAGAGTTCTGGCAGGAAAAGAAAGGAATTTAAGCAACCATTGCCGTTTTTGCAGCAAAAACTCTGACACCATCAATGACATACCATTACACTGCCCATTGAAAAGAGTATGCGGCAAGAAGTTAAATAAACCTGTTTGAAAATTGAAGGATATCTGCCTTCACTTTTTCTTTTATGGACTAATTGGAGAAGTGGGGGAGGGGAGGAATCAGACGATATGTCAGGCGCGCATGGGATGAGTTAGCTCCAACAATTTGTTGAAGTTTAGAGAATAAAGGAATAGTGGATTTTCTTACAGAAGAACTGTACTGCTAAGGTTCTATAAATTGGAAATCGAAAGACCAAGGAGACTCCAAACTTGAATGTTTTTTCTCCTCCTTCTGTAACTTGATCATTTTTCTGTTTTCTGGTTGCTTTCTCCCTCTACTATTGTAAATATTTCCTCTTAATAAAATGGATGAGCTTCAACCCACCCCTTCTATTAGAAAAAAAAAAAAAGGAAACAAACTCTAGAACCCGAATTTCAAAACCAATTTGAATTTGCAACACCTCCATCTGATACCCTTTATCCAAGATCACTATATAGACTCCAAGGTATGTCTATTCAATTGGGAAAATAACCAAGCCATTTCAAGAAGCATTCATATTCACACCCAAGAGTATCAGTTGCATGAACAACAGAAGGAAATAAGGCATGCAGCATATCAGATTTCTGGTTATTTATTGATTTCATATGCAAGACCATTCCAATATAAACTTTGTCTAAGTTATAAACTAGAAACAGATAATCTTCATCTGAATCATAACTCCTGCAAATGTTATCTTCGTATCAACCTGGGTCATGATTAAAATTTATCTCAATTTCTATCAGAGGCTTAAATACAGGTCAAGGATATGACAAATACCACATCTTTTGCCTAGTCGTAATAACGATTTACCTTTTATTGACTGCCATCCTAATCACTCTCCAAATGCAAAATATTGTATAAATTAAAGTAAATAAAAAAAAGTAATGGTCTGATTCAAAATAAAATATAGTTCTCAACCAACTGATATTTGATACCGAGTGCATTATAGAAACCAAGACATGCCCATTTATTTTGGCAGGAACTGAAGAAGGTTTAGTTTCCTACAATTATGTGAGCAATAAAAAGCACGACAACTTCTTTTATGTCAGCTTATGAATGGTTTTCATGTCAACAGCCTCCTGAAGCGTGCCTTTTTCAACATGGTCCCACCATTTCATCAGAAAGTTATCAACAACTAGCTTGAACCAAGGGGATAGCTTCACACCATCTTCCCCAGTATCTGCTTTCCTCAACAGCTCCTTCAACTGATCTCGGTTAACATATTTAGCATTGGCGACTTCATCAGGATTGGGAAGCAAGTTCACATCACGAACAATAAAAAGCAGATAATCAACTGAAAAAAATAGAAAGATATTTGATAAGCTTAGTATTTGGAAGGCCATGCAATAAGACATGAATGAAGCTCGATAGCGCACATACGCTCATGCTCTCCCCACATTCCATCAGATGGGGCCTTGTATAGCATGCGCCCAAGAGGAATGAACTGATCTACAGGTAAATCTTCAGGTGGTATGCCCAGCTCATCCAATAATTTCCGTTGTGCTGCATTTCTAACCCCTGTTCAAGAAAAACTGAGATCTAGCACTAACTTTTCATAAGTTAGAAAGAAATACTCTAGAAATGGTTTTACTGCTAATGCGAAAGTACCAAGGTAGTTCTCCTCTATGAGCTCAGATTCACGGTAAAGTGGATGGCTGCAGCAGGTGTTCGTCCATACCAAAGGAAATGTTACTTTTGTCGCAGATCTTTGCTGTAACAAAGATAACGAGGTATCAGTACAATCCCTTCCCTTTCTTTAAAAAAGAAACAGAAAAAGAAAGTCCAAAAAAAATAAGTTTCAGTATAACATTATGTCAGGATCAGAGGGTTGTAGACAAGGATCTGATGGTGGATCAAATCACAGATCATAAGATTCTTGACCAATTACTTTCAAAATTTAAAAATTACACAAAATATAAAATTAGAAAGA
This sequence comes from Calamus simplicifolius, assembly GCA_900491605.1. Taxonomy (NCBI): domain Eukaryota; kingdom Viridiplantae; phylum Streptophyta; class Magnoliopsida; order Arecales; family Arecaceae; genus Calamus; species Calamus simplicifolius. The sequence goes on along the minus strand of UESW01004714.1, from coordinate 181,788 downwards.
GAGAGAGAGAGAGAGAGTAGACGCACAGAAATATAAAAGAATCTCCGGTGAAAAAAGAAATTTATGTTGCACCATCAAAAGGCATAAAGAATGTTTGATGAAACAAACATCAATTATCAATAAACTATATTGGTTTATCAAGAAGAAAATCAAATTTAACAAATGATTGCAAGAGGATGAATATCTGCCCCTTGCTTCTAACTCCATGAACTCCAAAGCTTCCATCTTTACAAGTTTAAAGTTGAAAACCATTATAGGATTGCTAATATATCATGTTCTCAAGGCTTACTATCAAAAGCAACTAATCCTAAAAGCAAACAAGTCAGACAAACCACAGAATATGGAACGTCCACTTGGTTTAATATGAAAACAACATGACCAAGTTGGATTTTATGGGTCTTCCTAATCCTATTTGGTCCCAATCCAAGGAGGTGATCTAAATTATTTAAGGTGACTTCGATATGGACAATAAGAACCAGAATGGGGACCATAAGGTTTTGAGAATAATCAGTTATATCCAACTTTCAAGACATAACTTTATTCCATTATGATAAGGACTACATAACCATAGTCAACGTTACCACTAAAATCATAAAAACATGGTAAGTAGGGTTGTGTGAATGCCACGCAGGGATTGGATTTATGTGTGTCTAAGCCCTAAATCTTGGCCCAAGGAGGCTAAGATGTCCCCTATGTTCTGCCAATGACCATAAACATTAGTTGCAATTAGCAATGAAACAAACAAGGATGTTAACATTAGCTTGACAAGGATTTGATCAGATGCTCTTTCAAAATGACATTATATAATAAGTATGGAATCTTTCCCTTGCTAGTGGGAAGTAAAACAAACTAAATGCCAAAAACATAAGGTGAAACTCTATATTAAGTTGAACAGCATAATTATACTGCTGCATTGGAGCAAGGACAACTATGATAATATTTTTCTAAATCCAATCCAACAAAAGGGAAAGAGCTCATTCATCAATGCATACCTGAAGAAGCAACTCAAATTTTGAGTTGAACAGGAAAACACTGAAAGCTCTATGAAGCAAATTCTCAGACTCAATCTTTTCCATCAGATGGCCTAAACATTAACAGAAGAAATCATATATAAACATTCTGCTTTAATAGTGTATGACATGATGGAAAATCACAAGCATGTGAAATCTTGGTCATTAAAGCAAGCAACTAGAAAATAATAAGCATATGCACTTATGATTTTAATTTTAAGCATTTCAGATAAAGATAAACCAGACTAATTAAGTATTGGATATGTTGATTCTTAATTCCTTCAGCAACTAGGTATGAATTTCAAGATATTCAAGGTCAGACTAGAATTTACACTGTAACATTTACTCCCTGAATTTTTCCATTTTTTTCCCTTTTTTTTTAAAAAAAAGGATTTCATGGTTTCATGTCACTCTCGAAGAAAGGTTTATCGTATTAGGTTAGACTAGATTCTGAAGTGAATACAGATGATAAGAAAATTTGCACTTGGGTAAAAGAATCGGTCTCGCTTCAGCCTTGTCTTGTTTGGAGTACACTGTTAGGTTTATCATATTAGGTTAGACTAGATTCTGAAGTGAATACAAATGATAAGAAAATTTGCACTTTTGGTAAAACAATCAGTCTTGCTTCAGCCTTGTCTTGTTTGGAGTATACTGTTAATTAATAAACGAAGTTCTTCTCCATCACTTGTAGACTACAATGTGATCATTTGTCCAGATAAAATTTTTCTTGTCATGATGTCCCTGCATGAACAGGACTGAAGCTTGTCGGATCACAGATACCCCAGGTGGAGAGAACAGAGGCATGGACACAAAAGCATTCACATAATTATTAGACATGTGCATGCAGAAGCACATCCACACCAACATGTTTCCATGAATGCCAAATGAACATGCATAAGAGTGGGCTTGTAACATGCATATGCACCACACACACGATACAACCATGTAAACAAATAATCAAATTAAAAAACAGATGCAACCTTCTCCTCCAAGTATGCATAAAAGTGTTCTACAAGACAGCGAGATTGCATCGACATTTTTTCAATTAATATTGCACTCAGCAAAGTTCGCTATGAAATGCGTGAAAAAAAAAAAAAACCAAAAACAAAAACAAAGACAAAAACAAAACAAAACATTTAAACAGAAGCAAACATGCAACATATATAATAATGTCATTCCTACTATTCATGGATCTGGACAACTTTTGCCTCCACTAAATACCAAGTTTAGTTCTTCCTATTTGCAGCCACCATAAGTCATCACAACCACTAAGAATAGATCTTTCATTATCTGCATGATCGTCCACACCATGGATAAGAGAATGTGATTTGACAAACTAAAGTGGTTTCAGTTCTCTTTGAACTCTTGCAAATCAAGAAAAACAAGTTATGACTTTATAAGTTGGATGACAATAAGGTAAAAGGAACACATTACAATACAAAGTACACACTATGACGAAGAAATCTCTACTTCAATTAAACCTAATTATGATGTTAGTGGACAGCAAATATCAGCAATTTGAAGTTAATGCAAAATACACATGTAACTACAGTATGGGAATAATACTATGACCACTACCTTAACAATTTGCAATTTGGAATAAGGGATTCTCAATTTCAACTAATAAATGTTTTAGATGAAGTGTCACTGCATTCTTAATTTTATACAGTGACAATTATTTATCAAATTAAGTATCTTAACACATCTTAAGTAACCTCCAAAATACCTAATGATATGATATCTTCTTACTATAAGATCTGATATCTGAGTCTCTTTTCACATACTTAGGATTCATGATTTTGGTAGTCTTGAGTTTATAAGGATAGGTTTTAGATACTTTTCCAATAAAATTATATTGCTCAAATACTCATAAATCCACAGCGGATAACCTTTTCTTAGGATGGGACACATATCTCCATCCCATTTTCAATTTCCTTTTCCTGGACAAGCAATTAAGCATCAGAGTAATACACACATATGTCATGTCACCATGCCTAGATTTTTGGAGGTTTCCTTGCCCAACACTTGGAGACACCTAGACATTTAGCACACATAACAAGTGCCTAGGTAACACTGATCCCCCCCTCCTCCCAAAGTTTTCTCCTATACTTCAAATCTTGTAGTCTTATGGCTATAGAAATCCAGATGGCATTCAACAATGCTAAGAACTTCTACCTAAGAGAGAAGGCATACATAGTACAAGCAGAAAAAAGAAGGCCACTATCAAACATGCAAGAAATCTTCATGTTTTCTCAAGAAGCATTATTCCTCCTAGATGCTTAAATATATATGGGAATATTGACCAACTTACAGTTGTATTTAGATTCATGCCCAACAACGTTGTCCTGCTCATCGACTAAGATACATCTGCATAACAAAATAACCAATTCATTTATCAAGTAACTTAATGAATAGGTGCAACATCTTAAAAATTTAACAGAAGAAATTCTATAAAAGTAGCAATCAATGAAGAATATCTCCAATAGAACTCTATCGGTTAACAGTAATGGGCCAATCTGGATCTGGATATGGAGTATGTAATAGATTAGGATGTTCAAACATTATCAAGATACAAGATGAAACTACCAGAGTGACAAACATAACAATGAAAATGAAGGAATAAACCATCATAGCTAGATCAGGAAGATGGAGAGCTAATGGTGCAAAATTCCAAATATAGTAAATAGCCTTGACCTCAGCAAGGATATAGAAAAAGTCAGAAACTCAAGAGTACTTCTAACTTCAGTAGTACCTGTACGAAACATGCATCTTATGCTATAGAGTATGTACCATCTTTTCCAAGAGTAGAGTAAAATCATACATTAGCAGTGGCATCACAAGAAGACATCCTAACCTACGGTAACTTTTAAGCATCATAATTTTTATGAGATAGTAAGCCCTTAATGCATTTTATTTTGTTGCAAAATTGCATCAAGTATGTTGCAAGTAATAGTTCAACATCACAAAAGCTTATTCCACCAACACTAGGAACTGAATTCACCAGTTGACAAAGAATTAGGAATACTAGTACCGTTTCAGAAAGTAAAAGTCTAAAAGCAAAAAAGAAAATTAGACAATGTCAAGAAAAAGTTAGAATTTTTAAATGGTTTATTTGACGAAGTTAATAAGTGTACAATGGAGATCTAAGGAGGATCCAATAAGGAGAAAGACTCCAGTTTGTGTTGAAGGTGACAAGAAAAGGGATGACCTAAGATAAGAAAGATGGAGGTTATAAGGCAACGCATGAAGAAGGCCTGATGGCTACGATTACAGAGGAAATAATTAAGTATGAACAAGGCAAAAGGCAGAAAAAGGACAAATTCAGAAAAAAAGAAAGAAATAGTTATAGTCTGTCCAGGGCTTCAACAAAGTACTAGTACTGATCTGCTCCTATAATATGGTCATGGAACATGCATGTCATATGGTCACCAGACATTAAAATCTTATATATCCATGGTATGCATATATGTACATTTCAAAATGCATTAGACAATAGACATGCATGTTTGATATTGCAACATGGTTACCTAGTCACCAAATTATAGATCAATGCTACCATTTGTTTATCTTTATCGGACCTTATTGGGTGGAATATTCTCAATCGTGCCATGCCTGCACTGGAATATCTTTTAATTCCTGTATCCACTTTTAATGCTTTGAACCCCTTTCTATTCAAGTAATTAAAGTCACTTCTGAATTTTATCAAATTAACTTTGATCACAATTGTGATAATTATTATTTTACAATTTTGTCAAACTCTCATATTTACCCAGCCTCATGAGACCCCTGATACTTATATTTTCAACCTTTTCATTGGCCATGCCAGTCTTTTTGCATGACTTGACCGAACACACTATCTGATACCGACTATTCTATTTGTCCTACCGAGCTATGTGCAGGGTTTTAGAGAACAAGCATAAAACAAAGAAAGAGCGGTCCTTGTATGTTTAGAAAACACAACAATTAAATAAGCACCATATTAATTTTATAATATTTACCAATATATTGTAGAGATGCTTCCTAGATGTGTAACACCCCTGCCCATAACCTGGGCCCAATATGAATCAAGCCAATACCTAAGCAAACTCTCTCTCTCTCTCTCTCTCACACACACACACACACACACACACACACACATGCGCACACACGCACACACATGCACAAACACAGCCTTGACCTCATCTTCCCATCTTCTCTCCTGTGACGAGTCTCCCTTCCACCGCTCTCTCTCTCTCATCAACCTCTTCCTCACCCCATCTCCCTTTCTCCCTAGCATCACTATTTGCCTCTTTTTGTCGCATACTCTACTCTATCACTCTACCAGTCCAGCACCCCTTCTCTCTACTCTTCTCTTTCAATCACCCTGTAAGAACCTAAGAACTTCCCAAATATCTATCTATTGTATAGCTGACTAAACACATACTAATATAGGCCATCACATATTCCCCTATTTAGATCTGACCAATCCAAATCCAAAGTCAAAATCAATCCAATCCACAAACATCACAACCCCATTTGCAATGTCCCCTATTCCATATAGGCTATAAGCTGAATCGGTTATAACACCATTTGTAACAAGTCAGGACCTCACCCAAAAGGCTAGCCAGAAACGTATTATTCAGACTCTTTGATCATGTGTAAGTATTAAGGTCTACCAATTACATAGTCGATGTGAGACTAAACACATGTTAGCAAAAGCTATCACATGCCCCATCTCCTTCTCTTTTCTTTTTTCTCTCCCAACTTTATCTGCCCCATTTCCCCTTCTCTTCTCCCATTTCCTTTCTTCTTCTTCTGTTTGGGAAAATCCTTCCTTATCTATCCCTTTCTCTTGTAACTCACTCTCTAAATCTAACCCTACGGTATATTCCCATGCGTACGCAAAGGTGACTGCTGCATCAAGCAATGCAAAGCTAGATTCGAGGCCTAGATTTCTAGCTAGAGGCATGATTAAGGTAAAACCTAATCTTACTTCCATTAGTTTGATGAAATATTGAGATTTTGGAATGGATTGGACCGATTGGTTAAAAACTAATACTAGGTTTATGTCACTAATCACCTCTAGCGAGTTTTCGGCAAGACAGCCTATATCTTTGGAATCTGCTTGTTTTAAGGATTCCTACAAGACCAAATTAATAATTTTTAGCGACACATTTTCATAATTATAGATTAGTTTCTTGTAGAGAAAACCTTGGCCTAAAGATGATGTCCAACTAGACCTAACAAGTTCAACAATCCATAATTATGAAAAAACACAACTTTAAATATGTCCAAAAATTTCCATAATACAGTCTTCACTTGTTTGATCCAAATTACATTTACAAAAGACAATATTTTTTGAAATTTCAGTTTTGGTATCTAGGATGGTGGCTGCTTGATATCATATTATATCATATCAAACATAACATATGCTGACAAGAGAAAACTAGGATGGCGTGTGCTAGTACAGGCACATATCCCATGCTAACCAGTGCTCTATGCTGACTCCTATTGACCAAGCATAATATGATTTAGCTTGCTCCCCAACTCTTGGTATTTGACACAGATACATGCATTGTATACAAAGGTGTTTCATAACTATAATTTACCATCCATTTGGCATTTATGCAAACTAATTGGCATTAATAAATTTCTATGGAAATGGATCGAAACAATTCCAAAAGGGGGTTTTGCAAACTCCTATTGACCCAGCATAAAATGCCACATGCATTCAATAATTATTCTATTTCAAATATCTGATGAAATGGTCGGCATACATATTTTTATAAAATATAGAGTTCAAACTTTAGTTTAGGTAGAAGGTTACTTATCAAATACACCTGATCCAACAAGAAGATCCTTCGACTCAAACCAAATACTCGTTAACAATTTCAAACTTAGACATCAAATGATAGCCTATGGAACCATAGAACAGGCATGAGTATCTAATCAAATCCCACATCATTCCTTAGTCTCAATACTCCTAAAGTTCAATCCAAGGTATAAAATTCACAACTAACAAAAGAAAATTCCAAAAGTTATAAAATTTAATTAGAATAATTGTACGCATATACAGAAGAACTATTTTCTGCTTGGTCTCAGCCAAATCAAAAGAGACGGAACAGCAAGCGAACGACATATTGCACCTTCTCTCAGTTCTAGCATAAATTATCCAGCCGCAGCACAAATTTTTGCCTCATTTAAGACGATTACCAAAGCAAAGATAAGTAAATCCATGATTCCAACCTACAAAACTCTGTCGGCGATTCAACCGAAGGATGTCCAAAAGTAAACCAACAAAAAAAAAGGAAAAAAAAAATCTGCCGATTAAAGATATTTTTTTTTTTTTAAAGTACCGATTTAGAAAGGGAAAAAGAAATAGATGGCCGCAACTCTGCTTGGATTTAAAAATCAACCAGCCAAATCAGCCACACCCCAAATTTGTTGCCTTATTAAAGACGATTACTTAAGCAAAACCCACAAGATAAGTAGACCCTGTGATTCCAAGCTACAAATCTATGTCAAGGATTCCACCGAAGGACGTCCCAAAGTAACCCCCCAGACCAAACCAAAAAAAAAAATCTCTGCTATGATAAGAGAGCGTATGCAGTCGACGAAACAAAGACATTCGTAGGGGGAAAAAAAACTATGTATCGATTTCAAAAGAAAAAGAAATACATGATCTAAAAAGAGGAACCAGATCAGACTCCTTTGCCAATCAAACAGAGAACAGCTTCGACAACGCTATAGAACTAAAGATCGGAGCTCAGGTGAAAAAATCTTAGAGCAAGTAAGAAAAGCAATGGATGTCGAGGAATCTCACTCGTCCTCGAACATAAGGCGCCTCTGGACGGCGTCCATAGCGGAGGCGGCGGCGTCGACGACGGTGGAAGCACCATCTTTCCCCATCGTGGTGGCGCGAGCAGAGGACAGCGAGCGAGATTCGGAGCGGAGGGGAGGGGGGAAGGCCGCAGGGGAGACGAGGTGGCCACGCCCACGGGCGGCGGAGACAAAAGGAAGGGCCTTCGCTGCTGTGCCTCGGTAACCGTGCGGTGACAAGATCGCGTAGTGGATAAGCGACAGGGAAGCCGACATGGAGAGCTGGGAGAATCTCTTCTCCTTCCTTTCTCTCTCTTCTCCCAACCGTCCCCTCCTCTCCTCCGTCTACCACGCTCCCTTCAAATCTTAAATGTTCATAATTATTTGGGGCCACTGGCTCTGGAAGAAGGTGGGGGTGATATAAACGATTTTTTCTATTTTTAATTTCGAGCGTCGTATCTCTGGAACCATGCATTTAATTGTCGTGCTGCACGTGTCTCCTCTCCTCGTCATAGGGTTGGTTGCATGCGCTGCATGTGGGCATGTGCTGCATGTGGGCGGCGAAGGGAACATGTTAATATGTTATTAAAATATTCAATAAAAGTACGTTTGAATTATTTTAAAATTTTATACAAAATTATTTATAAAAAAAAATTTATTTGCATCGTTCAAATTTCTCATTGAATCCCTTTAATTTTTTTTTAAAAAAAATCTAAACTACCTTGGCACTGGTCTCCTTCTCCCTTTCTTTTTTTTTTTTTTTTTTTTGACACCTTTTCTCTCCTTTGCACTGCCCCCATCCTTTTGTTGACTGTATTATGTGGCAGATGGTGGCTATCTACTTGAATCAGACTGAGGCTAGAGTTATACTCTATGTTCTTAAGACAATTTCGTTCCGCAATGGTGCTCACGATCAGTATGACGATTGTCTCCCAGGATACAACAGTCTCCTTTTGATGAAAGCAGCACTACAATTCACCAAAATAATCGAACCAAGAATGCAACTCTCTTTTCAATGCACTATTGCTATACTATCCTTAGGAAAGTATGCAAATGCCTAAGAGAGTGGAAGAACTGAATTGAATTTGATTCAATTCGGAATGGATAATTGGATGATTGGAATGAGAGGGTCTTTAGTCCTATTTATAGTTTTAGATGCCCTTTGGAAGCAACCTTATGCTCCTTGGAAGCAACCTTATGCTCCTTGGAAGCAACCTTACGAATTAAATTAATTCGAATTCTTTTGATCAGAGGATGTTTGATAAGCCCATTCACTTCGTGATCTTCAGATCATGTGATCAGATAAGCCTTTTCATGGCTGTGATCTGAAGATCTGAAGATCAGATAAGCCCCTTTCATAATTGTGATCTGATGATCACGTTATCAAAGTGCGCCTACAAAGCGTCCATTGCGCCCTTCGCACACGCGCGTGCGCGTGCGCGTGCCCTCAAGCTCTCCTTCTATGGTGAGCCGAAGGAACACAAGCTTAAGAAGGAGGTTTCCATATAAGTGAACCTTTCTTCCTTGTTCTTTCCGATGTGGGACTAAATGTCCCCGCAATTTCTCATTCACATACATAAGGGGTTAATGGGCTTTCAAGGCCCATTAGGGTTTTCATGACCTATTTTGGCCCATTACCCAACACCTTTTTCTGGCGTCTCCTCTCCTCTCGTTCTGACACCATTTTTTACCCATCCTTTTTCTTTTGGCTCAATCTTTTTTTTTTTTTTTGCTTCGGCATCGTCTTCTTTCCTTTTGGACGCCAAAGTCAAAAAATGAAAAGAAGATTGGAGTTGAGGAAGAGTGAGGGATGAAGCCGAAGAAGGAAGAAAGAGAGAAGACGGGGGTTGAAGAAGAAGGGTGAAGGGCAGTGTCAGAAAAGAGAGGAGAGAGAGGGTGACAAAAGAGAAAAAGAGGAAGGAAAGAAAAAAAATGCTAAAGATAGTTTAAGATTTTTTTTTAAAAAAAAATTAAGAGGATGCACTTGAGCACTTCGAGCCCAAATGAAAATTTCCACACTTATCCCTCATTAAATTAAATTTAATATTTAATTTAGTGCTGATCCTGATCCTCATCCGTTCATTAATAATAATAATAATAATAATATCATTATAATAATATTCATTCCATCTTCATCTATCGAAGCGGCTCGACATCACTTGAGAGCATGTCGGATGCTAACAAGTCGGCCTATGATACGGCCCATAACCCGTTAAGAGTGGCCCATCAGGATTTCTATCGGCATGGCCTGGAGACCCGGCCCGCTAGGCCTTTTAGGAGGGCCCATGGGCCCAGCCCTCCAAGCACCTGCCGGAATAGCCCCTTGAACAGCTATAAGTTACTTTGGGATATTTTCATCCATTTTTCGATTAAATTTTTTTAAAAAAACCTTTTTAATGGTCCAAAAAAAGTTTTTAAGGATATTTTCATTTTTTTTGGCTCAAAAAGATCTATTTATTCCTTTCTATAGCTATAAACAGCTAGTTTTAAAGATTATTTGAGGTATTTAACAATTTTTCAACTTTTATAAATAACCTTTAACATTTCTTTTTCACCCTACACCAAATTAAAACTCTTTTAAACTCTCCTAAGCCTCTATAAATCATCTTAATCCTCCTAAGCTCTAGTAATATTTCTTTGCAAGTTAATTAGCTATCTAATCTTTTCTTTTAGACCTATTGTGATATCAAATTTTGGACCTGAGGATGGGATTTTCTCTTCAAAATTAAGCTTCAAAATTTCCAAACGGCCTAGGTGTGCATCTAGCTCAGTTAAATTCATCCCAATAAATCTTATTCACATAGTCCAAGTTAAAAAGTAATAAAATAAATTGAACAGTATTTTGATATTATCTTTATTTTATAATAATCATTGTAAATTTGTCAAGATAATATAATTCCCCTACTGATGGACTCATCTATCATGAACTCACCTAATCATGCCAGTTGGGCTTGCTACTTATTTCTTACTTGGACTCAACTCCAATGCTAGGCCAATACATAATTTGAATTCTTTAATTTTTTCTTTCTTTTTCTCTTCTAGAGAGATTCTATGAAGATATGTTATATTATAGTATAATCATGCCAGTTATTTCTTACTTGGACGTAACTCCAATCCTGGACCAATGCATAATTTGATTTCTTTTGATTTTTTTTCTTTCTTTTTCTCTTCCATGGAACCTATGAAGATATGTTAATTATGGTATAATCATCAAATTCTATCATCGTAGTTGCCTTTTTTTTTTGGTAAGTTTTCTCATCTTTCTATTGGCCCAACATACTCCTGTATGTAAACAAATGGAAGAGCTCAACTTAATTAATCTAAGCCTTTTCTCAACTACATGGGGTCAGCTACATGAATCTGCTTCCTCTACTCTGCTCTATTCAGAACCAAATCGATATTTAGATTACAAATAATTATATTTTTTTAATTATTTTTATCTATATTAGTTTAGATCTACCTCTACGTCTATCCTTACCATGAATTATTAAAAGATCATCCTTCCTAACTAGAGCATATAAAGGTCTACATTGTATATGTCCAAACCATCATAATCGATTTTCTCTAATTTTATCTTCAATTAGGACTACTCCTATCATTTTTCTTATATATTTATTTTAATTTTATTTTTAAAGTTTTACCATATATCCATCTTAACATATGCATTTCTGTTATACTTGATTTATTCACATGTTATTTCAATATTGCCTAACACTCTTTTTCATATAGCATAGCTGGCCTAATAGCAGTTTTATAGAATTTTTCTTTCATTTTAATGGGATGCACCGATCATACAATACTTCCGAAGTACTTCTCCACTTAGTCCATCTTGCTTTAACTCTATGATTCACATCTTCACCTATTTCATCTTTTTGCTGGATACTTGATTATAAATACCTAAATTTTTCACTCCTTGATATCTCTTGTCTTGCAATCTTCACTGTTTCTTTATTTGTATTTCTACTCCCGCTAAAATTATATTTTATGTATTGATCAGTTTTAGTTCTACTAATCTTAAAATCTTTAGATTTAAAGCTCATTTTCAAAATGGAAGAGCATTAGAATAAAATAAAAAAGCACTTGATAAAGCTAGAAAAATGTATAGAGATTAATAGTAGTGTTTGTTTAGAATGACTTTTTAAGGGACATACCCTAAAACCTTGAATATGTTGGAGGAGAGAATTCCCCCAAAGCCATTTGCTTATCTAATAATTAGAATCGTTAAGAAATTATTGCTTTCTCCCATCAATCAACGGGATATGCCTCATACATTACTATAAATCTAAAAAGAGTCCACAAGTACTTTAGAGTTTATCAAAGTAGATGAAATTTATAAAAAGAATTAAATAATCCTAATTAATTAAAATTTATTCACAACTATGGCTAAGGTTGAGCATTACATTTGTAATGCTGCCAACGTGGATAGTAACATGGCATTCTTCCATTGCCAAGGTCAAATCTTACTCAACACTTGGATGTGTCATTATAATGAAAAGTTAACACTAGCAATCCACCTCATAATGCCCATTGATAATGTATAGGCTTATAAGTAGTCCTTCAATCTGAAAGACCATAGCCTGTTGTATTCTAGAGATTAATACACTTGCTATCAAACTCATGCGATGATCATGATACCCTATGCTTTGTTCTTGTTAAGAAATATGATGATTTACTAGATTCAGATGCAAGGAAGGTCAAGGGATCCAACATAGATTCTTTCTTATAGTATAGGGCTTCCAATTTTGTCAGTCAGGGGGGAATATTGTAATTTTTATACTAATAAAACTAAAATCCATATTATATTACTGTATTGCTCTTTTATTATGATGTATATCCAACCGGTAGTTGCATGGATTCATCACCTTGGGACATCCAGATGTCCCATATCATCGACGCAATAACCCAGAGGAATTAATGAATGGAAAAGTTGGCTGATGGCCTCATTTATGTATTGTAACATCTCAGCAAAGATGGACCCAAAATAGGAAGGTGCCCGGCAATGCTCATACCTAGAGGATATATCCAGTAGAGACATGACCCTCTAGTTTGTCATAAAGATAAATTGGAATTTGGATGGCCATATCATGGACTAACTTGTGACCTTTGAAGGCCCAATGATTTCGTCCTACCGGATTCATTATCGATTTCAATTTTGGTGGACTAGCTCATAACCTAGATCAATTCCTAAATTTATATGTGCATTAATTTTATTAGACTATTTTTAAAAAAAATAAAAGTAGATATATTGCATGATTGAGAAGTGAACTTATCAAATATACGTCAAATTTTTTTTGACTGATTGGATCGACAATGCACTTGCCTTTGCTATCCTTCTCACCACTCCCCGCCACCGCTGGTCCAAAGCATGACATCCATTCTTTTTTCATTTTAAAATACTTTTCATGCATCAGTGCAGAAACGTACGTAAATCCGTATACATATGTGTATATTACTGCACATATGATACGCAAAAAAGAAAAAAAAATTTAATACATATGTACATAAATCAATCATCGCGCATAGTCCATAAAGATTTTTTTCTTCCATTTTCTACTCCATCTTCACTATCACCAGATCACACGTCAAAATTCTAGTGAGGATCTTCTGAACAAAACAGAAAGTAAATAAATTAAGATCAAATGTCAAACATAGGGAAGTTTTGGAGCCTGAGACCAAATATGTTTCCAGCTATATTTATAAATGAGACCATTGAAGACAACTTTGGAGAAAATTTTTATAAATAAAATCAACAACCGTCGGGGAAGTTCCGAAGTAATTGACAGACAAAATTCCTTTGAAACCTTTAACATAGGACTAGTATCAATGCAAACCGTTGTGTGCGCTACGTGATTCATAGGCGCACACTTTCAACGCCTACTCTTTCAAATTCATTGGATGGGTGAAGCTTTCCTACTCCATTCAAATGAAAAACGAAGATCTAATGCTTTATCAAAAATAAACAGGAATTACTGCATCGACCTACTCATGGGATAGAAACTTCAACAGAAACTTACAAGCAGCACAACAGTAAATCTGACGGTGCAAACTGAAACAGTAGATGTTCATCGTGGGCAGCCGCATGCTTCCTAGTAACAGATGATATAGATATCTGGATTTGGCATTAGAAATTATCAATCATGAATCTTGAAAAAATTGAAGGCCCTTTCAGATCTTGTAGTTGGTTCTTTGTAGTCAGTTGCAGCGCTGCTGTTATTGCCTTGCTGCCTTTTTGGATCCTAATGATTTGTTCCGTTCACCTGGATCCCCCAAAAGTTGGAATCGAGAAAACTAAATAAATAATATTTTTCTAAAGATCATTCAGATCAATCATTGAGTCACTGCTCCAGTAAATCTCGGAGGCATCCTCTCCTGAAGAAATAGTGAGTTCAGTAGAAAGTTCAGACAATGCATTCTCCAAAGAATCAGCCAAGTCAGCTTCCCACAGACCCAACCTGCAAACCTTCTTATAAGCCTCATAGCCTGCTGCTTTGAGCCCTTCTGAGATCATTGTGGACAGGGCAGTAGAATGAGTGTTCCCTGATCCTATTTCGTTTAGTAAAGCCTCTGCAGGACCTGGCTTCCGAAAAACCACAACGGCACAGGTCTTATCCACCAACTGCAATTCGAAGTCTTCTGAGAACACAACATGGCTTTGCCGAAGGTGGCTTTTAGTTCTGGAGCAGAAGTGCCCCCATGAAATCCCCAGATGAAAATCAAGTCATCAGTACTGATTTTCCTGACATTATCCATATGGAAATCAACATCATCATCCCCACTTTCTCGCAGGCTATTACAAGTGGGATAAAAGATGTTCGCATATTCTTCAACTGGCATCATACACTGTCCAAGTGAAGTTTGACAATCAGGAATTATTTTCAGTAAGATGCCAAGTTTTGCAAAAACCCGAGTTATTCTCAAAACATTATGTCCGTGGCTCTTGTCACTGTTCACATCTGCTGATGAATAAAAAATTTGGTGGGGGGGGAGAGAGAGAGGAAAAGTTATCAACAAGCTATCAAGAATCTAATTAATTAAAAGGAACAGGCTAGGAGATAATATGGTCAAGATGGATGTACAGTATGTGCTGCATTTCAACCAGAAATTGCCAGACCAGTCAGTCAAGCTGACAAACTGGAGGTTTGCATTAAAGAAAAGTAAATAGGTCAAAGTGAACCTAGAAAATTTTTACTTTTAAAGGGTCTGCCAATATCTGGTGAACACACAGAAAGCTTAAATTACTGTAAATTTTTAGGCAAATTTATCAAGGAAATTAATAACAAGACAACAGGATGCCAGACATTACCTTGTTGAGGAATTTCCATATCTATAGGCACAAAGAATTGTCTCTTTAAGTAACTGAGAGCAGCAGGTAGGTTGTTGGCTTTTCTCAAGGGGCCAATTTCCTTCAACAGATGGTTGACATCAACTATATTAGAGAAGACCAACCTCAAAGAGCACATAAATTCACTCAGGCTTGGTGGCAAAGGGGAAAGAAACTTCGAATGAATGAATGTAAATTCTGCAAGAATTAATACCATCAGTGTATCCATGGCAGACAAAAGTAAACCTTTGATGATGATGTCAACAATAAGTTTATTGAGGAAAATCACCATGTAGACAGTTGTAGGCAATGATTGGTTTATGGGAACTGGAGATCAGATCAAGCACTTCTCGGAAACCACGGATTTTCAGGTTCTGCTCTTGCTCAAGATTTTGAATCTCACTCTAGCATTAAAAAATCAGTTAGCAAATAGTTGGTGAAACTTCATAAGTCCAAGCACATGGAGAGAAACATATTATGGCTCTGACCATGAAAAGATTCTTATCTTCCTCTGAATTAGTCAGCACCACCCGTACTGACTTGGGCAGCCCAGATTTGTCTGGAACAACTAAAGGAACAAGGTCTTCAGAAATATGAGTAATCATCTGCATCCAGTGAGAAAAATCTTAAATGAGCTACTAGAATTACACCAGTAGGAACCACCTTTCTCCAAATACACAACCAATGTTTATAACTTGCCTGAATTTCCTAGTTCTAATTCAAAACATAACACAGGAATCTAAAACAGTTGATTTTCAGATACACTCCAGCATTATGCCAGCATGCAGTGGTGCTGATGTAAATAATTATGCATTTCTATTTTTGTACCACTGGGTGCCTGATTTCATGGGCTTTTCCTCTGTTAATGCAAACTAAAACTCTACCTGGACAACCTAGAAAGAACAAGAAGAATCTAATGAAGTGTACCTCCAGTAAACTGGTCACGAAACAAGACATGATACTTGGCATCACAATATGGAGAGAAATGAAAGAGGAGACACATCCAATGATGAACTCATCCTCATTTTATAAGATCAAACACTTTCAAAGTTATACCTCCAAAGCTAGCTGAACTTGACGATTACTGCAGACATCAATGCTCAAGGAGGGCCTTGAACAATAAACTTCACCACCTAGGATGAGTTTCCTCAGGGATTTAGCTAGAGAACCTACACACCACAGCTACATACAACAGTAAGAAGCCGTAGGATCATGGAGAAGAACTTAGAACATGTATATCTGAAAACCAACCATCCGTCGCATTGCATGGATCTTTACAAGCATTCCTCCAATGCACTATTCTTGACTTGATTCTTCCCATAAAAATTGAATCAGCAACTGATGGACTTGGAGATGAAGACAATGGACAGAAACAAGGGGTAGAAGTTCTCCCTTTTGCAATGGATTCTTGTGCTCTGGATAAGTATGATATACCTGCCAAACAATTAGCCAACAGAAAATTTAGTAGTTCTCCATTAATTCCAAGAGTTCATTGGATTCCTCCCTCACATGCTACTCACCATCGTAAATGCTGGCATTGAAATCCAAACCTTCTTGAGCCATAGATGTCAGAAATGAAGTCTGACATGAGAAACTGTAAGAAGGCATGCCCAGATTTAGCTCATCTCGGGGGAACAAATGAAAGTTGTACCTGTACAACATGAGATTAGATATCTATTGTGTCATCAGCAATCCAAGGAATGTAAACATGCAAATAAGGAAAAGGAATATGATTTACAAAGTATTAAGCAGAGACAAGGAAAGGACTAAGCCTCACGGTGGGCTGTGGTGTGAGCCTCTGGAAATCTAAATTAAACCTCTAAAAAATTGATCAGATAAATGGGAAAAAACATTTATGCATACAATAGGAAAAGCACTATTGAACTCATGCATGGTCATTGATGCATTGCGGCATTCTTTCTTTGACGCAGATATTTGGTTTAATTATCATGTCATTCATGCAAACAAGTAAATGAAAAAGTGATCAATAAATAATTACAAATGTCGTATCAGTGGCTGAGATATTTTCAATCATACAAGGGATTGGGAGTTTAAATCCCTTTCCCTCAAAAGAAAAAGAAAAAGAGATTGAGTGATCATTAAATATTGCTATTATGCCTGCCCAAATGATCCATAAAATTGAGACCGACAAGCTCCAACTTGCATTATGATAAAAGGGACAAAAGATAGGTCAAAAACATGAAGCATTGAAAAGAACAAAAGAGAATATTTTGAGGAAATCACGGGTTGAAATACAATGGGGGAAAAAGAGCAAAAAGTGAAAGATATAGAAAACATAAATACACCAAGTTCTTAAATTCTGAAAAAAACTATATGTGGAAGTAAAATGAATGAAGGAAATAAATGGTGAAAAACTGACTCAAACAAAATATGGTAAAAAGAAATAATAAGAAAATTTGTAATAATTGAGATAATATCAAATTGATATAGTATTGGGAAGAAACTATGTGAAGAGAGAGAGAGAGAGAGAGAGAGAGAGAGAGAGAGAGAGCAAGAATTTGAAAAAAGACTTGGTGCTGTTATATCAAAGGCATGCAATGTGAAGAGCCCTTGAAAAAGAACATATCCAAGCATTCAAGAGTTGCCCCATCAAAAGTCAATTGGTCAAAGAGGTCAAAGTCATTCTCAGATTCACAAAGATGCCTGCTTGCTCCATCAGCCGCAACTAAGGGGGGAGGCTGTCCTAGACTTGCCTAAACCTAACTTAGCAGGCCAAAAGTGGCTCTCTCTAACTAGCTCAAAAGGCTCCTAAAAGAAAACAGAACCATCTCCCAAAGATGGTTGCATGCAATCTGACCAACTGAGTCCCAAGGTGATGCCATCTATGAAGTGGAGCCATGACTTAGGAAAAATCTAAAGCAAGGACATTCTCCTCGGACTAAGGCTTCAAAGGGTATCCAGGTCAGAAAAGGTCAAAGCAACTTGAGCTAGCACACACCATCCTGGAGAACAAAGGAACACAAGCAGAGATAGTGAAAGATACGTGGAAGGAAATGAGATAATTGGTGACTATGGGTGAAGATTAGGGACCTACTTATAGCCTCTCCAGGATATCATCAACCTCATATGATGTTTATAGGTGGATAAAAGCCACTCATGCTCAAATCTGAATGAGTGAGTGCATATTGAGAGCATCCGCACTCAAGAGCTGGATGGTAACATCCTACTATTCAAGCAACTAGACAACAACTTCCCACTATCAAAGCATAATGGTTGCGGAGCCTTGTTGTTCGGGCAATAAAACCAATAACAATCCCTTTGTCGCGCTTAAGGTGGGCCCATGCCACTCCATAGCCTAAATGATAATTTAATGTCATTTAACCAACCGAGAGGCCAGTAACCTCAGAATAATCTAATAACCTCACCCAAGCATCAGAAAGTCCAAATGCCACAAGCCACCATTAGATACAGAACAATAGCAGCAAAAAATACCATCACTTCAAAAACCCTGTTGAAAGTCATAAAGGAACATGAGTTTCCCTTTAAGAAAAAAGGGGTTGGACCCCTATGGCTTCCAAGGTTGATGGCTTTCTTTCCAAAACCCAATTTTCAAAGCCTCAACTCGATTTTTATGAGTCTACCAAAAGTTTTCTTTTCCTTTTAGCCTTATAAATCATCTACTTTTAGCATCACCAAGAAAGTTAGTTATTAAGGCATGATGTCTACTCAGGATCATTTTCACAACACCATCTTAACCATTGTCTTATGGACCTTTGCAAGTCAATCCCAAACTACTTTTCCTTTTCTTTCTTGGGTATGGTTATGATTTGTCATAGGTAAGGTATGTTGTATCGGTTGATATGTTGGCATACCAAGTGTATTGTGCCATATTGATGCTAGGGACGTACCAAAACTCAGTACAGGAGGCATATTGGATGTACCAGACGTACTAACACTATGTTAGAATTTTTTTCAGTACACTTCTTGGCACTGAAATGGTACAAAATGGCAATCATGGTCACAATTAAAGCTTTTAATAGCCAGTGTACCACACAATCAAGGCCAACAACAAACCATGATGATATTCCCTAAACCTATTTCCATTTGTATTCAAACTAGCAAAAGGTTTGTCTAGATAACATAAAGCAATTGTCAAAAATTGAATCTCATTTTTGCACCAAATTGACAAATTTGGACTCATAAGGCAAGTGGCTACCATATAAAGTCATAAACGGCCAAATAAATAGTGTTGAAATCCAACTTTGGTGCCTCTTTTAACGTGCTAGGATTATGCAACAGTTCTTATTTTCTTGGACAATAATCTCTTGCTATCCAGGTGTCTGGATGGTAACTTCATGTGATCTTGATGTCCAAATTGCACTTGTATGCCATCCAGATGCCCTTGAACAAATTATATCCCATCTAAAAAAACTCTTCAATTTGAACTCCTGATAGTCTTGTCCTATCCTAGGGGCACACTTAATAAATAATTTTCACTCCCCTCTCTAACGAATATTTGCTCATTCATAAGATGTTCCACTTCCATCCATTCTACTGAGTGTTGAATGGATTTAGTGAAGCTTTGTTGCCAAAGAGAAGGGAGCCTAGAGGAGTCATTCTTGACCCAACACTATCCTTAGGCTAAGGATATTTTGGGCTAACTATTCTTCTCCCATTCATGATTATGCCATCCTCTCATGCATGCATTTATCTTAAGCATTTTCACTTCATAATCTACACCCACTACTTCAATTTTATAGTTTTATTAGGCGGAGGAGCAAGCATTCATGCTTGTTTCATTTCTCGCCATTTCCCCAAGTACATATTGGACATGATATTTTGATTTGACATGCATGCATTGACTAAGTTACTATGCCATTATGAGCCTATTGTGTATCCACTTCTTTTTATAATCATCCCCAAGGTCTACCATACCGGATATGGTACTAGTACTAGTACGGTACCGGTACCCAATACATGGCCACCGATCAAGTGGACTAGTAAGCCACCACCCACATCCACTACTGTACCAAGCACCCTATACACTTTAAGTCCCAATAGCTAGTCTACCATCAAAAGTACAGCAATGATGTTTGAACAAGACTTGTTTAAATAACTCTATTAATGTTTTAAATGATATGGAATTGCGCCTCCAGTTCATTTAACTTGGAGGCCCTGTGCGAACAATAAGTATGCAATACCAGTCACATGGTTATAAAATGATAGCAACATCGTTAATGACCCTGCCAATACCGCTGTTACACTCAACCACAAATTATTGTAGCACTAAAACATTCTTGCTATCACATATCACATCATTAGGAATGCACCCAGAACAACTTTTATATCAATGAAATGGTAGCATCGTAATGCTATCTCTAAGAGAGAGTATGGAAAAATCTAATTGTCTCTTTCATGTTGATGTTTTTGAGCTCTTTCCTTGGCCTCAGAGAGACCAAACATCATTCAAAAACCTTTGTTATGATGGGGTAGGAAGGAGCTGAAGCTCTAGGATTGGAAACTCAGCCAGAAAAAGAAATCTGATATGATATACTTGTGCCAGAATCTAATCTTAAGGAAGCAGATTGGATTATCAGGATAGACCGGATTATGCTTAGAGTTCTCAACAGGTGAAGAGGGAAATTCAGTTAACCATAGAGTGTATGGATCATAAACTTGGATGGATCTTGAGATTAAGCAAGAATTTTGGAGCAAAAGAAGAGCAGCTTCTAGGACACTTAAAATGAAACCATTTCTGGAGTATGATGGAAAGGCTCTATGAGATTTAGACATCATGTTCTATGATATTGCTGTATAGTAAGTTCTACAATAATTGTACTCTAAACATAAATGTGAGCAAACAACATATCTACAGACTGCATAAGATGCCTTATCTGAGGCTATGACCAATCATGATTTAAAAATTCTGGTATAAGCCATCAACATAGGTTGTTGCACATCAGTGATTCACCTAATACTCATTTACAATTACATTAGCTATAAGAAAGTTACCAACATACGTTGTTGCACATCTGTGATTAACCTAATGCTCTTTTACAATTACATTAGCTATAAGTTATGTTTGAATCACCTTTAAAAATTCAATAACATATAATATATTGAAAGTAAAAGAAGGTGCAAGGGCACAAATAGGATTCTGATCAAGAGAAAACAAGTAATAGAATCTTTCACAGAGTTAATAATAAAAAGCTATAAGCGAAGCAGTCTAGGAATCACATTGGAAATCGTATCCCAGCATCAACAAATAACTGATTCTTACATTTTGAAGGGCAAATAGAAATTGAGAACAAGAAAATCTTCGTATTTCCTTATCAATCCGGACGATTTTCAGATCAAGTAGGATAGAAATCAAGTTGATATCGATGTTCAAAGTTTAATCACCCTAATTGAATGGGATAATAATCAAGTGGAAACTGAAACATCAAGAAATAACCGATCTCTTGGCACGTCCAAAATATCGAAACTGTTCACGAATTCCTCGAATTTCCAAAGCGATTATTGGTGCTTAAATTAGTATCCTCACGGGAAGGCGACGAGTTTGGAGCCTTGGAGGCGGAAAGGGCAGACGGCGAACTGGAGCAGCTCGAAGGTCTCGGCGGCGAGCTTGGCCTTGAGGTAGGCGGTCTCGGGGATGTCGATGGGGAGGACGCGGCGCCAGGGATAGCGGTGGGAGGAGGAGGCGGAGAAGTCGCCGGTCTTCTGCGATGAGACGGCGATGAAGTCGGCGTCCTGGACGCGGGCCTTGATCTGTTGGAGGGCCGCGAAGAAGTTGGACTTCGTTATCTGCTTCACGGCGCCGTCCCACCGGTGCTTCATTCTGCTCGCAACCATCTCGCGCAGCAGAGCAGCGGCTTCGGCCGCCTCAAACAACGCTGTTATGAGCTTCACCGCAAGCTTTCTAAAGAGGCTTGAGATCCCGCTCACGCTGATGGATGGCCCGAAACGAACCGGATTTGAAGCAAGGTTGTAAATTTGTTTTGATTATGTTTCGATTTAACTTATGAAATGAAATATTTTGATATTAAAATATATATAATAAAAAAATTATTTATAATTTATATTTTTTATAAATAATAATAATATAAAAAAAAAAGCTTAAATTTTTAAGGGTTTAATATATATATATAATAAAAAATTTATTCATAATTTATATTCTTTATAAATAATAATAATATAAAATAAATAGTTTGAATTTTTTAAGAGATACGATCGTGGGATAGGATAACTAGAATTTTTTTGTTATATATATATATATATATATATATATATATAAATGGGAATAGGATAATTAGGATTTTTTTGATATATATATATATATATATATATATATATATTAAAATGATTTTGAAAGGTTTAATAATTTATAAATTGGTCTTCAAAACATATTTTATCAAAACGGTCGAAATATACCGAAATGGCCGAAATACGCCGAAACGGTCGAAAAATCTTCCGAAATAAGCTACCGAAACGAAACGTCTCGACCGAAACAACCGAAACGAAACGAAATTGACAACTTTGATTTGAAGGCAAAGCGCTTTCACAAATCGCAACATAAGATCAGATATTATTTGATTTTCGAAGATAACTTAAAATTTTCAAAAATTATAATAATTTAATTCTTATATAAAAATATGCTGTCCCTTGACCCCATCCGCATCTTTCTCCCAATCTCACCCTAATATTAAATGGTATTATATATAAAATATATTATATATATATATATATATATATGTAATCTTCTAATAATATTACAAATATGGTAATCTTAAAATTTTTTTAATCAAGTGCAAGGGTAATGAGAATATAAGATTCTCGCAGATCAAACACCATTTAAATATATAATGATGATCGTTATTAACCTTGAGTCAAGATAGGTGTGCTTCTTATATTTTGAACACCATCATCATGCATGACCAAATTGATTAAAAATAAAATCATAAAAAATAATTATATACTTATATTAAGAGATTGCTTATTTGTATATATGAAATTAATAACCCTAATCTTAAGTCTCACATAATTAACCATT
Organism: Calamus simplicifolius; assembly: GCA_900491605.1. Taxonomy (NCBI): domain Eukaryota; kingdom Viridiplantae; phylum Streptophyta; class Magnoliopsida; order Arecales; family Arecaceae; genus Calamus; species Calamus simplicifolius. Next base: position 158,648 of record UESW01004714.1, on the reverse strand, counting down.
CAATATCCAGTATAAAGATAATGATTTTAAAGATAATAAGAAAATAATCATTGTAGTTTGTTCCAACTTTCATTTGGTAGAGGGTTAAAATAAAAAAAATTAAAAAATATATATTAGATGAAATGAAAGAAAGTGTGTGTGTGTGTGTATGTTTTTTTTTTGGGGGGATGGAGTTAAGTCCCATTATTTAATTTCTAACGTTTTATGTTTTTATAACTGAATTGTGAAAGAATGTAAATTTGGGATATAATTTGTTAGATTAGAGAAATTGTTTGGAGGCACATTTTGAAATAAAATAAATGGAGGTCTTGGACGAACCTTATGATGCATGCCAATTATTTGACTTTTGGTTTTTCTTGTGTATATTTTTGATTTTATTATACTTGTTCTTTCATAAAAAAATTTATCTAAATTCTTTTTAAGTAAGTTTGGACTAAAATCTTTGTGACATGATCCTTATACAAGACTTGAATATCTCAGGTTAGGTTGGGTTATATGTGACCTCAATCTTAGCCAACATCGTATTAGGTTGAATTTGGTTCAATATTATAATTTGAACATGAAATTAAGCTATATCAAAATAAGCATATCCTTAATTATTTCAATACATTTACAGCACTATTAGTCATCAAACAAGATACCAGAACTCTCCCTTCAATCCACTAAACTTATGTCGCTATAAAGAAGAGATGGAAGATCCCTTTATATCTTCTCTAGCAAGTGAGATTAGTGGACTTGATAGGATCAGTCTATCACCCTCTTTCTAATTCATTATCCTTTGCATTACTATGAAAAAGAAAAGGAAGCTTACTTTATATATCCTTACCAAGCTCAATTGAAGGTGGTGAACTTGTTAGGATTAATTTATTTGATCAAATCTTGCTACAATTTCTATTCTTGAAGGGGGAGGTAATTGATCATAAGAAAAAGGTAACAAAAATAGTGGTAGTGTCCAAAAGATGAGGAAAAGATGGAGTATTCAGATATGGAGTAGGAAAGGAAAGGAAGATCAAGAAGAAAGAGGTGGCAAGGTAGAGGAGGAAAGGTTGGTGTGCACCAAAGCTCTATTTTTTATTATTTTATTTTCTCATTTGATTGGAGATTTGTTTGTTAAATTTTAACTTAAATTTATTTTCACTCCTCCAACTTTTGTTCACAATTGCATAGACCTTTCTAATTTTTTCCAAATAATTTTACTCTCGTAGTTTTTAAAATTAGTAAATGCAATCCATTTGTTAATTTTTTTAGCAACAAGAGCCAACACATGATTATCATATACCAATATACGTTTGTTAATTTTTCATCTCTTTAACAAGTTATGTGAATAATATATTTTTTTCTTTATATCTCCTGTGTATATATTAATTAAGGATTTTTAATTTTCATGAAACTTTTTAACTAACTATTAATTCTAATTCTTTAGGTTAAGAGAGAAACTATAAAAAGGTATCAATTTAGATTTTAAAAAGATAAAAGCTGCATGTCATTAGTGCAAATAATAGCACTTGCTAGTGATATGACAAAGTATTGTAGTTTGATTTGGCTAATTAATTTCTTGGTGACATATGGCACATAAGGACTTGGTATATTGAGATTGATTAAATCATGTCAACTTGTCAATAAAATCTTAGTCGAAAAGGTTTTTACTACTTGGCTGAATTGCTTGAGATTTTCTATTCAAGGCGTGAATTATTTCAAGTTAGAGTCTACAACTTCATTATGGAAGGGCTTTATTATAGTAGCTTGTCATCTAGAGATCGGGTTTATCTAAGTTGTTCACTCACGAGTGATCAACTCCTAAAATGACTCATTTTTATGACCATTGATAAATCCTAATTTGATTAAAAATCTCTTTGTTTGACTAAAAAAGAACTCTGATCTATTCAAAAAATATTCCTTTATGATTGTTACTTCATGATTTGAGGTAACAGGCAGACCTACCAATGGACTTGAAGAGCCAAAGCTAATAAACCAAATCTATTAACCTAAAAGTTTTATGATTAATGAGTTAAATCAACTAACTTGAAGAGCTACAATTGAGGAGCTAAATCAGCTAATACGAGGAGCTATGACTAATGATATAAAATTAACTAACATGAAGAGCTATGGATGATGAGTTAAATTGATAAACCTGATGAGTTACAGTTGATGAGCTAAACATTTGATCTAAAGAGTTTAAACCAATATAAAGAGTTAAGGTTGACCTAATCAAAGTCAAAACTGACCTAAAGACTCAAGCTCGACTAAAAGAATTGAGTTCAACTTGAAGAGTTAAGGCTAATCCAACTAAAGTTAAACTTAAAGGGTCAAGGCTGACCTAATGAGTTAAGGACTTAAAGAATCAGGTTCAACTTGAAGCGTTAAGGCCAAGTTGAACAAAATCAAGCCCGACTTGAAAAATCAAGCTCGATTTGAAGAGTTAAAGTTAATCTTGAAAGGAAAAATGACCTCCAAGGCATGCATATTTTAAAATTTTGATAACAATTACCAATACAGAAGCTTAAAGATTAAATATTAATCTATCCAACATGCATCAAGATCATATCTTTACCTTATACTATATGATCGTTTGATCTAAATTATGCATATAAATAAAATCATCAAGATCATATCTTGATCTTCAAGATAAGAAGTCATACTACTTGTTTTGAAGCCTGCCTTAAGATCTAGGGATCATATCACTTATCTTAAGAATAATAGGTAAATTTGTTGTGCTCTGCAGCCGTTCAATCATCCGGCCTCTAGAATCATCCACGCGAAGTCCTTGAATAATCGGATTCTTGAGAGTGCTAGCTCGCAAAAAAATAACTTTACTGATCTTGAATCCTCCCACTTGAATCTTCCTTAAAGATCTACCAAACTTTTGCTAACACTAGAATCACACTAGAATTTTTTGTTCTAACTCTTAGAACTATACCTATATCATTTTGTTCTGACCCTTTAGAATTTTAATCTACATTCGATCTGGTGAAGAATGCCATCTATTTTATAGGCACAATTAAGCCTTTAGCCTATTGAATTCTAACACTTAGAATTTCAATGTTTGGTGAAAACCAAAGAGACGTCAATTCTAATACTTAGAATTCCGTTTTGATAAAAACCAAAGAGACATGAATTCTTAGAATTCTAACGTTTGGTGGAAACCAAAGAGGTATATTAATTCCATATGAATTCTAACACTTAGAATTCCAACGAAAACCGTTTGAAGAAGATTAAAGATTATATATTAAATTCTGCATGAAAATTTAATTTCTCATAAGATGAGATTTTAATTATCTCATCATGTGAATGCGAGAAAACTCTTTTCATACATGGGGTTTGGGTTTGGGTTTTGATTTAAGTTGATTTGAATTTATTGGATTGAACCTATGGTCCTAGTCCAAATCCAAATCAAGTCTAATTTCAAATCAATATTTGAAATTAATTAGTCCTTCTAATAGACTTAAACCTAATTAAATCTTATTCACTTATACTTAACCCAATTGAGATAATTCAATCAATCAAATTGATTAATTAAATCAGATACGATTCTCAATCATTGCTCAGCAAATAGATCATTATGGGAAACTTCAATGCGTGTGACTCTCTAGGTTCGAACTTAAGCCGGTAACATAGGAATAATTTCCTATACTAATTGATGTGCCCATCTAGCAATGAAACCCGATGTCTGGATAGGTCGAAGAGTTGCTGAGCAAACTCCAAGAACCCTAAAAATAGTTACCGTATAATTCATCCTTTTGACCATAAATGTTAAGGATGGCTTAAGAGCCTATCAACTCTAAATAGCAAATCCATAAAATGATTTTAACTTTATTGATTATGTGACCTTCATATGAAGTGCTTTGGCCAAGGTCTTGCTAAGTTGAAATACAAGCATTTCTCCTTTTAACAGGATAGGTCAAATTCCATCATGATCTACAACTAACTACCATAAGTTCTTGATTGTACATAGTAACCTTTCGTAGCTGGATTAAAAATCTAGGTGGTCCGACACCTAAAGTACAATTAGTTGCTTGCAAGTCATCGGTTATGATCTTCAGGTCTTAAGGATACTTATACCCATATCTTCTCGAATTAACTCTTGATAGCAGAGTATCCAAAAATGAGTCACATTCGGTGAAATGTACTCTTACACTTTCATCTGTATATCATACCAGTGTCTCTACACTTCTTGGTTAAGAGAACAACCAACAAATATGATATACAATGTCCTGTAATTGATAGTACTATGGCCCTGTCATAGTATATCATTTGATCGCGAACACTTTTGAGGACCTTCAAAGAGAGGACCTTCAAAGAGAGGATCTTCAAAGATAAATCCTTCTTTATCGTAAAAAAAGATCCTAAGGGCTTCATTACTATTATGAGTTTTAAGAAGATGTTCTTGTAATGAATAAACTGCCAAATAACTTTTATTAATATATCAATTTATATATAATTTACATTAGTACAATTATCAAATGATTGACTTTAGGATACAATTCCCAACAAACTACCACTTAGCCTAAAGCCACTCATTACAGTATCTAATATCCATCTTCAACTTATAATTATCAAACTCCTTGATGCTGAGTACTTTAGTAAATGGATCATCTAGGTTTTCCTTTCCATCAATCTTCTGAAGATTTATGTCACCTCGTTCTACAATCTCTCGAAAAAGATGAAACCGGCGCAGTATGTGTTTGGTGCATTGATGTGCTCGTAGTTCCTTCGCTTGAACTATGGCACCAGTGCGTCACAGTACAATAGGACTGATCCATTTATGAAAGGTACCACTCCAAGCTCGAAGATGAACTTTCACAGCCATACAGCTTCTTTTGCGGCATCTGATGCAGCGATGTACTCTGCCTCGCACACTAATCTATCACTGTATGTTGCTTGAAACTTTTTTAGCAGATAACTCCATCATTCAGGATAAACACGAAACCCAACACACTTTTGCTATCATCATGATCTGATTAGAAACTGGAATCAGTATATCCCACAAGTTTTAAATCAAACACTCCATGGACTAACCACTGGTCCTTAGTATTTCGTAAATACTTAAGGATTGTCTTAATAACTTGCCAGTGTTTGTCTTTTGGTTCAGATTGGTATCTACTTACTATTCCTAGTGAGTATGCCACGTCTAGTCTTGTACAAGTCATGGTGTACATAATCGATCCCACTGCCGAAGCATATGTAATTCGACTCATATGTTCTCTTCCGTTAGGAGTTGTCGGACAATCCTTCTTGAAAAGATTAATTTCATGGCCTATATCAGGAGATAGCCTTTCTTGAAATTCTTCATGCTAAACCTCTTTAGCATGGTATCAATGTACATAGATTGGGATAAACCAATGATCCTCTTAGATCTATCTCTATATATCTTCATCCCTAGGATGTAGGATGCTTCTCTCATATCTTTCATGAAGAATTATGATGATAACCATGTCTTTATTCATTGTAATGCAGGGATATCATTTTCGATTAAGAGAATATCATTCACATATAATACAAGAAATGCAATAACGAAACTGTTAGCCCATTTATAGATGCAAGGTTCTTCTTTATTCTTAACGAAGTCATAAGATTTGATCACATTATCAAATCGTATGTTTCAACTCGTAGATGCTTGCTTAAGTCCATAAATGGACTTCTATAGCCTGCATACTTTAGATTCATCTTTAGATATAAAACCTTCAGGCTGTATCATATATACCTGTTCTTCTAAATTACCATTTAGAAAAATAGTTTTAACATCCATCTGCCAAATCTCATAATCTAAGTGTGCTGCTATAGCTAGCATAATCCGAATGGATTTTAATATTGCCACAGAAGAAAATGTCTCGTCATAGTCAATACCATAACATTGACGATATCCCTTGGCAATTAGATGTGCTTTATAGGTCTTTACCTTTTTATCTGTGCCTCTTTTCCTTTTGAAACCCCATTTATACCCTATGGATTTTATCCCTTCGTATGGGTCAACTAATGTCCATACATTATTGTCCTTCGTGGAATCAAGTTTGAATTTCATGGCATTAAGCCATTTATCAGAGTCAGTCCTTTGCATAGCATCCATATAGGTGATCGAATCCTCGTTGTTCTCATCAAGCTCAATAGGATCCTCATTCTGACCAAGAAACCTAAGTATCTGTCCGGTTGATGTGGTACTCTACCAGATTGCCTTAATGGTGTATCTAAAATGGGTTTTGAGTTTGATCGAATCAACTCAGATTCTAAGGGTTCAATGGTTTGTGTTGTTCCTTTTACTTGATGAACTTCCTCAAGTTCAACATTAGAGCTATTTGTTCCTTCCCTAAGAAACTCATTTTCAAGAAAAACTGCTCTATTACTGATGAACAACTTTTGTTCTTCAGTATTGTAGAAGTAATATCTTTTGGTTTCATTCGGATAGCCGATAAAAAAATATTTATCAGATTTGGGTTTAAGTTTGTTTGATTTTGCACGTTTCATATAAGTTGGACACTTTCAGACTCTCAGAGAGGTGATAACCAGTTTATGTTCATACCACATCTCATATGGAGTTTTAGGAACAGCTTACTTGGAACCTTATTGAGAATATGACAAGTTGATTCTAATGCATATCCCCTTAATGATATTGGCAAGCTTGCAAAACCCATTATAGACCGAACCATGTTTAATAGGGTTTGATTCATTCTTTCCGATACACCATTATGCTGTGGTGTTCCTAGAAGAGTTCATTGGGAGAGAATCCCATTATCTCCTGGATATTTCACAAAGTCATTTGAAAGGTATTCTCCTTCTCGATCTAATCGAAGGGTTTTAATATATTTTCTATTGTTTTTCTACTTCTTTATAATATAGTTTGAACATTTCAAATGACTTAGATTTATGTCTGTTGAGAAATTATTGAAACATAATTGCCCCAACTTTATTGATTTTGATGATTTTCAAAAGCCATGAGTACCTTAAAGAATACAATGTATTTATTTATCAAAAACCTTGAGCTTATTCAAATTGAAAGGAATGAACTATCAATGGTTATATCAAATGATTTTGAATCTATTAGAAAAAGGAGTTTCATGCTCTATGCTTAAAAGATTTCAAAAAGAAATTTTTATACATTATAATTCAATCGATGAATTCTTGAAACATGTCTTGAATCCATGATAAACGTCATATTTAATGTATTCAAGTCAAATTTATATTTAAATTTAATTGGGACAAAGTTTTAAAGTCAATCAGAATATTTTTCTGATTTTTGTATCGCTCCCGAGCCGACTCAAGGGTTTCCGAGTCGACTCCCCAAAATGTCTGATTTTCTTGAGTCGACCCTTGGTTTTTCAAGAGTCGACCCCTGACTCTTGCGAGCCGACTCCTGTCTGTGCGAGCCGACTCCGCTCAAACAATAGAACCCATATTTTTTGAGCACTTCTCGAGTCGACTCCCCATTTTCCTCGAGTCGACTCCCGACTTTCAGGAGCCGACACTTTAGTTTTCGCGAGTCGACCCTTCAATGCTTAAAATGTTTCTATTTTTAGTAATCGACTTCGAGCCGACTCCCACAAAGCTCGAGTCGACTCCGCGAAATCTGGGCGCGATTTTTAACGATGACACATCAGCCCCAACGGTAAGATTTTTGAATAACGGCTATTTTTCCTTGTCTCTAACGGATATATTTTTGCAGATTCTATAAATAGAGAGCTCTTTTCAATCCGAGAAAATCAAAGAGAGAAAAGAATATCTTTTGAAAAGAGGGAAAAACAGAGCATATTGGAAAAATCATCTAGCTCAAAGGAGAGAGATTCAAAAGGAGTGAAATCCAAGTGAAAGTTTCGTCTACTCCTTCTCATCAATCCACAAGAGTCAAAAGAAAATCCACAAGCATTTCAAAGGTCAAATCGGAGGATTTTCAAAAGAGGAAAAAGCTTCATCTCAACTCCAAAGACTTCAACGGTCAAGAATCTAGCTGAGGCGTGATTCAACTTCAAGAGGAGTTAAAGAGAAGAAGGAAGAAAGCCCAAGCCTCTACCATCTGCAATACAATCAGGCTTTTCTAACCTTATATTATTTTGTACTTCATTTGTATATTTGCTCAAGGGGAGCATTTCATTATCCAAACACTTTTATTTTAATTGGTTGCTGTTTCAATCAGTGGATTGAATCAGTGGAGGTTGGTATACCTCGTTACAAGCCGGAGTGCTTGTGTTGGGTTAGTTGTGAGCCCGTGAAAAACAACGTGTAGGGTTTTGTGCTGGTAAGCCCGAGTTAAAACCAGCTGGGTTCGTTGTGCGCCCAAAACAACAAGTTTGAGTTGTGAGCTTGGAAAACAACTCGGCTGTAATCTAGAGAGATTATAGTGTGGACCCAAGTGAATCTTGGGAGTGGACGTAGGTGTTGGATTGCACCGAACCACTATAAAATTATCTTGTGTTTGCCGTGCCATATTTCTCTTTCTCTATCTCTCTTTACTTGCTTGTGCATTGATTTTAGTTAGACTCTCACTTGCACATCTTGCTAACTAATCAACTAAGTTAAAAAGTCTTAAATTTTTAAGAACCCAATTCACCCCCCCCCTCTTGGGTTGCCATCTGGGCCAACAATTGGTATCAGAGCAAGTGCTCATTTAGAATTTGATCTCACGATCAAGGGCTAAAGATCCATATGGCAACACAAATTGGTTCAAGTTTTGCTGAAGGTCATTCTACGAATAGACCTCCTTTATTTAATGGAACCAACTATTCATATTGGAAAGCTAGAATGAGAATATTCATTCAAGCTTCTGACTATGAATTGTGGGGAGTAATAATAATGGACCTAGTACACCCACACACCTTATTGATGGCACTATTGTTCCTAAGCCCGAAAGGGATTGGAATGATAATGATAGGAGAATGGCACAACTAAATGCTAAGGCCATTAATATTTTATATTGTTCCTTAGACTCAAATGAATTCAACCGAATCTCAACTTGTAATTCCGCAAAAGAAATTTGGGATAGGTTGGAATTACTCATGAAGGAACAAACCAAGTAAAAGAATCAAAGATAAATATTTTGGTTCATAAATATGAATTATTACTATGGAACAAACTGAAACCATCACATGCATGTTCACTAGATTCACTGATATTGTGAATGGTTTGAAAAGTCTTGGTAGAAGTTATTACTAATGCTGATCTTGTGCGCAAAATTCTTAGGTCACTACCAAGATCGTGGGAAGCAAAAGTCACTGCAATCCAAGAAGCAAAGGACCTCAATGCATTACCCTTAGAGGAGCTTCTAGGATCCTTAATGACCCACGAGTTGACAATGAAGCAGCATGTTGAGGAGGAACAAAAAGAAGAAAACATTGCCCTCAAGACTGCAGAAATGGAAGAGAGCAGCAGTGAAAGTAATGATGAAGATGATGAGGAAACTGCTCTCTTGGCCAAAAAATTCAGAAAGTTTATGAGAAAAAGGCCCTTCCATAAAAAGAAATTTGGAGCAAGATTTGAAGGAGAAAAGGATAAGAAAAAGGACAAGGAGAAAGAAAAAGAAAAAGAGCCCTTAGTATGTTATGAGTGTAAAAAGCCAGGGCACTTTAAGTATGATTGTCCTTTGCTGAAAAAGGCCTACAAGAAAAAGAAGAAAGCATACATGGCAACATGGTCTGATGAATCTTCCTCGTCGGAAGAAGAGAGCAAAAGGAAGTTGCCAATATTGCTTCATGGCCAACGACGACGACAACGACAATGAGGTAAGTTCTGAAAACTCAAATGATGATTTACATTTGATGAAATGTTTGAGGCTTTCAATGAACTTATGATTGATTTTAAATCCTTGAAAAAGAAGTATAAGTTTTTGAAAAATGAAATATTAGTTTAGCTAAAAGTAAAAATGAATTAGCTTTAGAAGTTAAGAACTTAACTAATGAAAAAGAAGAACTTAGAAAGAAAGAGATAATCTTAATCAAGAAAAGATTTGTTAAAATCTGAAACTAAAAACTCAACTAAAGATTTAAAAGATCAAAAACTTTAGCTTTAGAAAAAGAACAGCAAGCTAAAGAAAATGACTCTCTTAAGAAAGATGTTAAAAAATATAAAGACATTGTTGAGAAATTCACTTTAAGTTCAACTAAACTTAACATGATTTAGATAGTCAAAAAGCTGTTTTTGACAAAGCAGGTTTAGGATATAACACATTAAGAAAACAAAATCTTAAAGAATATTTTTGTAAAAGCCAACCAAAGTAATATAACTTGTTTTAAATGTAATGAAAAAGGTCATAAATCTTTGAATGCAAAACGTTAAATAATAACAACAAGTTAAATGTTAAAGCTAAGAAAATATGGGTTCCGAAAGGAACAATTTTTATTGCTACTAACCATGAAGGACCCAAGAAAGCTTGGGTACCTAAACATAAAGTTTGATTATATTGCAGGAATGTCTTGTAGCCAAAAGATCAAAGAAAAAGTGGTACCTTGATAGTGGCTGCTCAAGACATATGACGGGTGACAAAGATGAATTCATCACCCTAGAAGAAAAGAAAGGTGGAGTTGTGACGTTTGGCGATAACGGTAAAGGTCAAATTATGGGCCTTGGTAAAGTTCGCATAACTCCATCCATATTTATTGATAATGTACTTTATGTTGATGGTTTGAAGCATAATCTAATTAGTATAAGTCAATTATGTGATAAAAATTTTAATGTTTCATTTAAATCTTCTTATGCACTGTAACTAATTCTATTGATGATAGCATTGTTTTACTGGTTATAGACATGGCAATGTTTACTTGGTTGATTTAGAAAAATTATCTTTGAGTGATCATTGCTTAATTGCTGACAATGCTAACATAAATGAAATTAGTTGGTTGTGGCATCGTAGATTAGGTCATGCAAGCACACACCTTATTTCAAAACTAATTAAAATGGATTTAGTTAAAGGTTTACCTAAATTAGATTTTGAAAATAATAAAATATGTGATGCATGTCAATTTGGAAAACAAACTAGAAGTTCTTTTAAATCTAAAAACATTGTTTCAACTTCTAGGGCTTTAGAGCTACTTCACATGGACCTTTTGGACCAACTAGAACCACAAGTCTAGGAGGAAAGAAATATGGTCTAGTGATTGTAGATGATTATTCTAGATATACTTGGGTAATGTTTTTAGCTCACAAAGATGAGACTTTCTCGATATTCCTGAAATTCTTCAAGAAAGTCACAAATGAGAAAAACACTACTATAGTATCTCTAAGAAGTGATCATGGAACAGAATTTGAAAATCACTTATTTGAAAGTTTTTGCACTGAAAATGGAATTAATCATAATTTTTCAGCCCCTAGGACTCCACAACAAAATGGTGTAGTTGAAAGAAAAAATAGGACTCTAGAAGACATGGCCCGTACCATGCTATGTGAAAGCAACTTACCAAAGTATTTTTGGGCGGAAGCAATTAACACAGCATGTTACATCTTAAATAGAGCTTTAATAAGACCAATATTAAAGAAAACACCTTATGAATTATGGAATGAAAGAAAACCAAATATAAAATACTTTCATGCATTTGGATGTAAATGTTTCATTCATAATAATGGTAAAAACAACTTAGGAAAATTTGATGCTAAATCTGATGAAGGAATTTTTCTAGGTTATTCAACAACTAGTAAGGCATATAGAATCTTTAACAAGAAAACCTTAGTAGTTGAAGAATCCATTCATGTAGTTTTTGATGAATCTTTAGCAACTGGATCTGAAAAGATTGATGATGAGGAAGATACAAACATAATTGAAAAAGATCTTGAAAAACTTAATATTGAAGTATCTTCTGATCATGAACAAGAGGCTAAAGATGATGATTCACATAAGGACGATGATGTCAATATTAATCATAATGATGTAGATCTTCCAAGAGATTGGAGATATGCTCATAGTCATCCTAAGGAATTGATTATAGGTGATCCATCTCAAGGAATAAGAACTAGATCATATATGAGAAATATTAGTAATCATCTTGCATTTGTATCACAAATTGAACCTAAAACTATTGAAGAAGCTGAAAAAGATAATTGGATGTTAGCAATGCAAGAAGAACTAAATCAATTTACAAGAAATAATGTTTGGACTTTAGTTGAAAGACCTAAAAATCATTCAGTAATAGGATCAAAATGGGTTTTTAGAAATAAACTAGATGAAAATGGCATAGTAATTAGAAACAAAGCTAGATTGGTTGCTAAAGGATATAATCAAGAGAAGGTATTGATTTTGATGAAACCTTTGCACCTGTAGCTAGATTAGAAGCCATTAGGCTATTACTTGCATTTGCATGTCATATGAATTTTAACTTATTTCAAATGGATGTAAAAAGCGCATTTTTAAATGGATTTATAAATGAAGAAGTTTATGTAGAACAACCACCAGGTTTTGAAGATCACGAATTTTCAAATCACGTTTTTAAATTGCACAAAGCTTTATATGGTTTGAAACAAGCACCTAGAGCTTGGTATGATAGGTTAAGTAAATTCTTAATAGAAAATGATTTTACAAGAGGAAATGTTGATAAAACTTTGTTTTTGAAAAGAAAAAGTAAAGATTTACTTGTAGTACAAATATACGTAGATGACATTATTTTTGGTGCTACTAACGATTCTCTTTGTCAAGAATTTGCAAAGTTGATGCAGGGAGAATTCGAGATGAGCATGATGGGAGAACTCAACTTCTTCCTTGGACTCCAGATCAAACAAGCAAAGAGGGAATCTTTATCAACCAAACCAAATACACAAGAGAACTACTCAAAAAGTTTGGTATGGAAACAATGAAACCCCTCGGAACTCCAATGAGTCCTTCATGCAAGCTGGACAAAGATGAAGAAGGTAAAAAGGTTGATCAAAAGTATTATCGAGGTATTATCGGATCCCTTCTTTATTTAACAGCAAGTAGACCAGATATTATGTTTTCAGTATGTTTATGTGCTAGATTTCAATCTGAACCTAAAGAATCACATTTAATAGCTGTTAAAAGAATTTTAAGATATCTAAATGGAACTAAAAATGTAGGTTTATGGTATTCTAGAGACTCACATTAAACCTAATTGCATATTCAGATTCTGATTATGCTGGATGTAAATTAGATAGAAAAAGCACAAGTGGTGCATGCCAATTCTTAGGAAGTAACTTAATCACATGGTTTAGCAAAAAGCAAAATTCAGTTGCATTATCAACTACTGAAGCTGAATATGTAGCAGCTGGAAGTTGCTGTGCGCAAATCCTATGGATTAAGCGACAACTTGAAGACTATGGTATCACACTTAATAAAACACCCATAAGATGTGATAACACTAGCGCAATCAATTAACTAAAAATCCAATTCAACACTCAAGAACAAAACACATAGAAATTAGATATCATTTTATAAGGGAACATGTAGCTAATGATGAAATTTGTTTAGATTATGTAAACACTGAAGAACAATTAGCTGACATATTACAAAACCTTTAAGTGAAGAAAGATTTTGTTATCTTAGAGGAGAGTTAGGAATTTGTAATCCTTTTGAATAAATTTTGAAACCTCTAAGGAAATATATCTAGAGTTCTTTCAAATTCTCAAAATCTTAAGGAAATCTTATCTAGAACTCATATCAATTTGATCTCTCAAATCCATGATTTTTAATCATACTCAAAGATCAAATTCCGGACTCATTCGGATTCTCTGAATTTAATTTTTTCTCTGAAATGGTCTCGGAGCCGACTCGAGAGTATCGGAGTCGACTCGAGTTTCTGCTGAAACTCAGGAGTCGACCCCTCTCTGAGCGAGTCGACTCGAGATCGTGTCCGTGCTCTGTGACTAGTCGGGAGCCGACTCCAACTTTGCGCGAGTCGACTCGACGTGGTCCCAGTCGATTATTTAGGGCACGAGTCGACCCCACGGACATTTCATTCGAAATCTTTCCAAATCCTCTCCAAAACTTTCCCAAAACCCTCCAAACCTCAAATAACCTCTGATTAACCAATCCTTCAAGATCAATGGCACCCAAAACCCGTGGAGCTAGCTCGAGTGGCGCCGGTTTGAAGAGAAAGAGGACCGTTCGACGACCCGTCCGCGAGCCGTCTACGGATTCATCCTCCACCCCTTCAGTGATCTCCTGCTCCAGCTCCTACCCTTCAGGTAGATCATCTTGCAGTAGGATTGTCACCACAGGAAGAAAGGTTGATTTTGAATTGTTTGAGAATGAAGGATTCATAATAGGTAGACAACTAATTGAGATGGGATTTGAGAAATATGTTCATTGGACTGTCCCACCTACCCTGCTCTAGTTAAAGAGTTTTACAAGAATTTGACCAGAGGAGATGATGGTCTTGGTGAGCAAGGTAGAGGCATTGGTCTGAACATTACATCCTCTATTCTATCTAGATTATTGAAATTACCCTTGTCTGGACCATCTACCTTTGCCCCAGAAGATAGATCTCCAGCCCTCTCTAGGCTATTGAACAGAAATTTTGAAGGATTTGAAGAAGTTTTGCTAGTCAATTGCCTTTGGAATTAAGATTACTCCACAACATCTGCAGCAGGATTTTGTTTCCCAAGACCGGCAGATTCGACTATGTTTCTGAGCGAGATATTTTTGTTATGGATGCTGTTGTTTCTGGGAAACCCATCAATCTACCTCGGATGATTTTGGTACATTGCAGATTGTGGGGGAAAAAGAAATCTAGTTTGCCCTATGGCATGGTTTTAACTAAATTATTTCAAAGCCAAGGGATTGTTTTTGGTGATAGTGAGCAAAAAGGAACTAAGGCATACTGATTTTTACTCTTTGGCCACTATTCATCGAATGGGGTTTGTTAAGAAAAATGGAATTGGGAGAGAAAGAATGTTACTGAGGACAGAGACATAGATGCTGAGGCCCCCAGACCTTCTATGAGACATTCATCACCTGAGCCTCCTCAGTGCTCGTCTGTTCCAGAGTCTGTTCCTGCTCCTGCTTCTGATTCTACCCCTGCTCCTACTGTTGCTCCTGCTCAGTCTTCTACATTTTCATCTGGTAGCTTTTCTGATACACAGTTAGATCAGCTTAGATCATTATTCAAGTCTGAGATAATGAGCATGAAAAAGATTGAAAGAAGAATTTAATGAAAAGTTATGAACTTAAAAGAAGCCTTATATTCACTCAGTGATCGGGTTGCATCGATTGAGTCTACTCTCAGTTCATCTACCAGTTCCTTAAGTGAAGACTTAAAGAATATCTTTGGAGAACTTAAGGATATCTGCGGTGACTCGGAGAATACTCCCAATGCAACGCCGAGCTTCAAGAAAAAATTACATCTGCTTGTACTTTTGTTGACAATAAGCTCAAAGACTATGTTAGACTTCAATGTGAAGGGATGAAGCAGATTGTTGATCACTTGAATAGAATTACTAGAAGAAATTTTTAAGTTTTCATGTAATCTTTTTGATGTAATCAAGTTTACTTTCAATGCAATGAGCAAGTTTACATTTTCATGTATTATCATTTTGAAGTAATGAGAAAGTTTGATGCATTACTTTTGTCTATTTCAATTGTAAGTATCCTTGAATTCTTTGAATGATTATCCTCAATTGATAAGTTAAATGAAAAAGATAAAGAATGTTATTGATATGAATGATTTAAACTTCCTAACCTTTTTGTTGATTACAAAAAAGGGGGAGAGTTTTTATTAATCGTATATGCCTTGCCTTCAATTCAATCAAAGTTTAATTTTGAAAGAGGAAGAATAAGGGGAAGAGATAAATTGAATTTCATAAAGAAAATGCTAAGTTTCTGATTTTGAAAAATTTTGAATGATTTAAAATTAAGGTTCATAGGGGGAGCTACCTCATTGAGGGGGAGCCTTTCCATGAACACAATAGTTGATTTTGGAATCAAATTTTTTTAATTTATAATGCATATACTCAATGTTTTTGTCATCATCAAAAAGGGGGAGATTGTTGAGAAATTATTGAAACATAATTGCCCCAACTTTATTGATTTTGATGATTTCCAAAAGCCATGAGTACCTTAAAGAATACAATGATTTATTTATCAAAAACCTTGAGCTTATTCAAATTGAAAGGAATGAACTATCAATGGTTATATCAAATGAGTTTTGAATCTATTAGAAAAAGGAGTTTCAAGCTCTATGCTTAAAAGATTTCAAAAAAAAATTTTTATACATTATAATTCAATCGATGAATTCTTGAAACATGTCTTGAATCCATGATAATGTCATATTTAATGTATTCAAGTCAAATTTATATTTAAATTTAATTGGGACAATTTTAAAGTCAATCAGAACATTTTTCTGATTTTTGTATCGTTCCCGAGCCGACTCAAGGGTTTCCGAGTCGACTCCCCAAAATGTCTGATTTTCTCGAGTCGACCCTTGGTTTTCAAGAGTCGACCCCTGACTCTTGCGAGCCGACTCCTGTCTGTGCGAGCCGACTCCGCTCAAACAACAGAACCCATGTTTTTTGAGCACTTCTCGAGTCGACTCCCCATTTTCCTCGAGTCGACTCCCGACTTTCAGGAGCCGACACTTTAGTTTTCGCGAGTCGACCCTTCAATGCTTAAAATGTTTCTATTTTTAGTAATCGACTTCGAGCCGACTCCCACAAAGCTCGAGTCGACTCCGCGAAATCTGGGCGCGATTTTTAACGATGACACATCAGCCCCAACGGTAAGATTTTTGAATAACGGCTATTTTTCCTTGTCTCTAACGGATATATTTTTGCAGATTCTATAAATAGAGAAGCTCTTTTCAATCCGAGAAAATCAAAGAGAGAAAAGAATATCTTTTGAAAAGAGGAAAAACAGAGCATATTGGAAAAATCATCTAGCTCAAAGGAGAGAGATTCAAAAGGAGTGAAATCCAAGTGAAAGTTTCGTCTACTCCTTCTCATCAATCCACAAGAGTCAAAAGAAAATCCACAAGCATTTCAAAGGTCAAATCGGAGGATTTTCAAAAGAGGAAAAAGCTTCATCTCAACTCCAAAGACTTCAACGGTCAAGAATCTAGCTGAGGCGTGATTCAACGTTTCAAGAGGAGTTAAAGAGAAGAAGGAAGAAAGCCCAAGCCTCTACCATCTGCAATACAATCAGGCTTTTCTAACCTTATATTATTTTGTACTTCATTTGTATATTTGCTCAAGGGGAGCATTTCATTATCCAAACACTTTTATTTTAATTGGTTGCTGTTTCAATCAGTGGATTGAATCAGTGGAGGTTGGTATACCTCGTTACAAGCCGGAGTGCTTGTGTTGGGTTAGTTGTGAGCCCGTGAAAAACAACGTGTAGGGTTTTGTGCTGGTAAGCCCGAGTTAAAACCAGCTGGGTTCGTTGTGCGCCCGTGAAAACAACAAGTTTGAGTTGTGAGCTTGGAAAACAACTCGGCTGTAATCTAGAGAGATTATAGTGTGGACCCAAGTGAATCTTGGGAGTGGACGTAGGTGTTGATTGCACCGAACCACTAAAATTATCTTGTGTTTGCCGTGCCATATTTTCTCTTTCTCTATCTCTCTTTACTTGCTTGTGCATTGATTTTGGTTAGACTCTCACTTGCACATCTTGCTAACTAATCAACTATAGTTAAAAAGTCTTAAATTTTTAAGAACCCAATTCACCCCCCCCCCCCCCTCTTGGGTTGCCATCTGGGCCAACAATGTCTCATAAGATAGACATAACCGAACCTATAAAGGTCATCTGTAAAAGTAATGAAGTAGTAATATCCTCCTTTAGCACAAGTGCTCATTGGTCTATATACATCAGTATGTACTAGACCCAATAGCTCTTTGGCTCTTTTACCTTTTTTAGTAAAAGATGACTTAGTCATTTTATCAAGAAGATAGAATTCACAGGTCGTTAATGATTCATAATCATCAACTTGAAGGATGCCTTCCTGGGTTAACCTGTTTAATCTATTCTTGTTGATATGACCCAACTAATGGTGCCAAAGATAAACATCTGTTACATCAGTTATTCTAGGATGCTTCTTGATTTGTACACTACATTCACAAGCTATGATAATATGTAAATATCATTAGATAAATGCACAGACATTACAGTGACTCCATTTATAATGATATTCAAAGTAATATCTTTTATTGAAATTTCATAATGACTTTTAGCCAGAAGGCTTACAGAAATTATGTTCAACAAGAACGTTGGGCAAATATGATAATCATTTAGTACGATGACATTTTTATTGAAAACCATTTCAAGAACTCCTAATGCCAGAACTGAAACTAATCTTCCATCCTCGATATTAAGGAATCTTTCGTTGTCTTCAAATCTTCTAGTGACATATAGTCTCTGCAATGAATTGCAAATGATAAAAGGACTCCCAGTATCCAATACCCAGGTCTGATTATCATATATAGAAAAATTACAAGATGTTATCATATAAATACCTTGTTGAGCAACTTCTTGCCCTTTTTTCTTGTTTGGCCTGTTTGGATCAAGTGTGATAATGTAAAGAGGACAGTTCCTCTTTCAGTGCCCTTGCTTCTTGTGATAAAAGCATTCGCTTGACTTTTATCAATTTTCTTCTTCCGCATCTGATCCCTTATAGATGCCCTAGCATGTTACAACTTTTTCTTATTATTTTTCTTCTTTTCTTTCCCAAAGGGGTGACTTTCTGCCTTAGATCCTTCAACCACATTAACCAAACCCTTAGAGAGCTAGTTATTCTTTTTAAAGTTCTGTAACAACCCCAACAAACCATGGTAGTTGCTGCAGGAGTTATCATTCGATAATGAGTAAGGAAAGGTCAAAAGGATTGAGGCAAGGAATTCAAGATTGCATCTTTTCTCAACTGCTCATGTAGCGAAAACCGAGCTTGCTTAGGAGTTCTATCTTCTCGATCATGTATAATACATGATCAGTGACAGAAGATCCATCCCTCATTTGAGCATTAAAAATAGCACAACTAGTCTTGTGTCTTTCAACGCATTGGGTGTACCAAAAGATTCATTCAACGCTTGAATGATTTCTTTCAGCTAAGCATTCTCGAACCGATGACCGAATTCGTTGTTCATTGCTGCTAGCATGATGCAACACACGCTAGTTCTATCATTGAGCCACTTCTGATAAGTGTCTCTCTTAGAACTATGGGTGTTTGCATTAGGTATCTCTGATGCAAGATTATTCAAAATATACATTATTCTCTCATGCTCAAGGACGATCTTGAGTTTTCTAAACCAATTATTGAAATTTAAACCATTCAACTTGTCACTATCAAATAGGAACCTTAATGATAAATTAGTGGTCATTTTATGCATAAAAAAACTAAACTTTATTAGTATATAAATTAATTCTGTCTAAAGACTTCGACTTTAGTCTAAAGATTCTCCTACTATTTTGTTCAAATTGGCAGCCTCTACACCCTAATTCGAAGAATTATTTATTAATTCTTTAGTGAGCACTAAGATCCACATAGGCTACATATAGGCCCAAGTGGAGCTTGGCCATTCCATATGCATCTAAGAGTAGGTTCAAAACCAATTGTTTTCCTAAACAATTCTTAGTATTCAGTTTTGCCTCATGTTTCTCTTCAGCAGGCATAGAGTGCCTCCACTGAAAGTTCTGGTTAGGTCCAACCATTAAATAATATAATCAGTGTAACCTATCTATAAACAACCAAGCCCGATCCACCTGACTGTCTATTTAATAGTTGTGCTACTTATTATATAATGAATGATAATTTCGATGGTTGATAAACATCAGGCATAGAGTGCCTTCAATGATTATTAAGACATTGAACTCATTATTACTCCCTTAATGGGAGGCTATGACCTAGTTATCATATAACTATTTTATTTTAAGGACCTAATAATTTTAGAGGATTTAATAATCTGAAGATAAATTAACTAATCAAGTTCTCCCACTGAATCAATGAAGTTAGTAGAATAAGATAAGATTAAGTCAAGTTAAGTGGCATCTAAATCAGTCAGACTGATTTTCTTACAGGCATGGGTCAACTCGAATTAGATAAATGATCTTAATCATAAATGGTTCACCATATTGACCAGATAAGTGAGACCAATGGGAAGGATATGCCATTAACTCGTTAAAGACGCATCAGTACGAGTAGCTTCCAATTAAAAACCATTCGGTTGTTGATCCTAGAGCAACTTGCCAACTTACCTTGACATCATAGGTTAACCAATTTTGACTTAACCATCTAAGAGATTCATGCTCAACCACGAAGCCTAATCTACTTCTTTTGGTTTAATCAAAGACATGGATATGATTAACTATAACTATGTTGTTGATCCTAGAGCAACTTGACAACTTACCTTGACATCATATGGTTAACCAATTTTTACTTGACCATCTAAGAGATTCATGCTCAACCACGGAGCCTAATATACTTTCATTTGGTTTAATCAAAGACATGGATATGATCAACTATAACTATTATTTGATTTAGAGCATCCTTAACATAATTTAATTAATTTAGATTTAATCAAATACTCTTATAGTCCATTTAATTTAAACCTTAGGGTCTAACCCTTTATGGACCTAATTTAGCTAACCCAAAAGACTAAATATATTTCATGTTTCCATAACTTCCATGTCATATATTTTGAATTATGCATCACATGCATTATATAAGTACTCATAATTCCTATATTTAGATCATATCTAAAATGATTATGAATAAATATTTGGTATTCAAATAAGACTCTCATAATATTTGTATGTTTCATAATATAACAACAAACTCTCATATCTATGTTTTATTCTAAACATGCAATTATCATACTTTTATATAACATCAATATATATCAAATGTAAAACTTCTCTTGAGAGTATGTGTAATCT
The DNA here is from genome assembly GCA_900491605.1 of Calamus simplicifolius. Classification (NCBI taxonomy): domain Eukaryota; kingdom Viridiplantae; phylum Streptophyta; class Magnoliopsida; order Arecales; family Arecaceae; genus Calamus; species Calamus simplicifolius. Next base: position 137,869 of record UESW01004714.1, on the reverse strand, counting down.
GTGTTTGGTGCCAAAGATCAATATAAATTATCTTTTGACAAATCATCAAAGATGAATGAACCATAGCAGCACCACAACACGTCATAAAATACCTCGTTGAATGGGATAATAAGGATTTTTAATCCATCTATGATTGGATGGCCTAGTGATCCGATTTAACTATGATTACAAAATTAGTAAGAACATTAATTTACATGCAATAAATTAGATCAAGATGAAACCATGCTTTGATACCATTTGAAGGGAGAAATGACCTCCAAGGCATGCATATTTTAAAATTTTGATAACAATTATCAATGTGTAAGCTTAAAGATTAAATATTAATCTATTCAACATGCATCAAGATCATATCTTGCCTTATACTATAGGATCGTTTGATCTAAATTATCCATATAAATAAAATCATCAAGATCATATCTTGATCTTCAAGATAAAAAGTCATACTACTTGTCTTGAAGCCTGCCTTAAGATCTAAGGATCATATCACTTATCTTAAAACATAGATAAATTTGTTATGCTCTGCAGCCATTCAATCGTTCGGCCTCTAGAATCGTTCACGCAAAGTCTCCGAATAATTGGATTCCTAGGAGTGCTAGCTCGCAGAAAAATAACGTTGCTGATCTTTAATTCTCTCACTTGAATCTTTCTCCAAGATCCATCAAACTTTTACTAACATCAGAATCACACTAGAATTTTCTGTTCTAACTCTTAGAACTACATCATTTTGTTCTAACTGTTTAGAATTTCGATCCATTTCGATCGGTAAAGAATATCATGTACAATTAAGCCTTTAGCCAATTGAATTCTAACACTTAGAATTTGAACGTTTGGTGAAAACCAAAAAGATGACGTTTGGTGAAAACCAAAGAGGCACATTAATTTCATATGAATTCTAACACTTAGTATTCCAACAAAACCAAGATTAAAGGTTATACATTAAATTATGTATGAGAATTTAATTTTTCATGAGATGAGATTTTAGTTATCTCATCATGTGAGATTCTCATGTGAGAACACTTTTTTCACATATGGGGTTTGGGTTTGGGTTTTGGTTTAAGCTGATTTGAATTTATTGGATTCAACCTACATAGATCATGATCCTAGCCCAAATCAAATTTGGCTAGTCCTGAATCTATTTAAATCTAAATCAAGCCTAATTTTAAATCAATATTTGAAATTGATTAGTCGTTCTAATAGACTTAAATCTAATCGAATCTTATTCACTTGTACTTAACCCAATTGAGATAATTCAATAAATTAAATTAATTAATTAAATCAGATACGATTCTCAATCGTTGATCAGCAAATAGATCATTCCAATAAACTTCAATGCGTGTGACTCTCTAGGTTCGAACCTAAGCCGGTAGCATAGGAACAATTTTCTATACTAATCGATGTGCCCATCTAGCAATAAAACTCGACGTCTGGATAGGTCGAAGAGTTGCCCAAACTCCAAGAACCCTAAGAAATAGTTATCGTATAATTTATCCTTTTGACCACAAATGCTAAGGATGGCTTAAAAGCCTGTTAACTCTAAACAGCAAATCCATAAAGTGATTTTAACTTTAGTGATCATGTGATCTTCACATGAAGTGCCTTGACCAAGGTCTTGTTAAGTTGAAACATAAGTATTTCTTCTTTTAATAGGATAGGTCAAATTCTATCTTGATCCACAACTGACTACCACAAGTACTTGACCACACTCAACAACCTTTCATAGCTGGATTAAAAATTCAGATGGTCTGACACCTAAGTACAATGAGTTGCTTGCAGGTCACCAATTGTGATCTTCAGGTCTTAAGGATACTTATACCCATATCTTCTTGGATTAACTATTGACAGCAGAGTGTCCGAAAATGAGTCACGTTCAGTAAAATACTCCTACACTTTCACCTGTATGTCATACTAGTGTCTTTACACTCCTTGGTTAAGAGGATAACCAACAAATATGATATACAACATTCTATAATTGATAGTACTATGGCCCTATCATAGTATATCATTTGGTCACGGACACTTTTAAGGACCTTCAAAGATAAATCCTTCTTTATCATAAAAGAAGATCCTAAGGGCTTCATTACTATTAGGAGTTTTAAGAAGATGTTCTTGTAATGAATAAACTGTTAAATAACTTTTATTAATATATCAATTTATATGTAATTTATATTAGTACAATCATCAAATATTGGCTTTAGAATACAATTCCCAACAAACCTAGCCAAAGTTGAGGACATCTTAAAGCTAAAATTGGACAACTTGAAAAGTTAAGGCCGACCTAAGCCTATTTCAGTTTGACTGAAAAAAGGTTAGTTGCATAAGACCGACTTAAGTTCTAATTTTAACTTAACTAAAAGAAATTCAATCGAGTAAGACTAATGGCAGCAATTTATGTTTCTACATCATATTCGTCTCATGTTGAAGATAAGGTATAATAGTATATGGGTCGACATAAACACTTCACAATTCATGTCAAAAATCCCAATACGAATATGACATGATTATTACACAAGTAACATGGCACGACATGCATAACCTGTTCAATAAATAAATAGTATTAGATTGATACGATACGACTTGCTTAACACAAATAGACATAACATGCTTAACATGAATAGATATGATCTAACCCACTTAATATGTCATCGACTAAATAAATCCTAAACGATCACTTTTGGATTGATGGGTCAACCCACGATACGATATGATTATTTTATGTCATAATTATGTTGACACATTTATGACATAAACCTACTTAAAGTCAATTCGAACCTATTTATTTCATGTTGGATTCGAGTCGTGTTTGTATGTTGCGTTCAATTTTGCCGCTCCTACGTAAGATCAACCTAAGTTCTAATTTAGCTTGTTGAATAAAGACTAAATTCATAATACCAAACTAAATTCTAATTTTATCTTGACTGAACATAGGACAGCTATGTAAGACCGACATTAGTCCTAACAGTGTTAGGCTCAATGGAAGAGTGGTGATGCTTGAATCGATCACTAGGCTGGCAGCCACCAAAAATTCTATCAAATACAACTTAAATCAACTTTAACGCTTACTGATGTTCCATAGCTTCATCACCTAAAATAAGTTGGTCGATGGCCTAGAGAGTATCATAGAAGTTAAGTCCATCAAGAGTAGAACTTAGCCAGGCTAAATGGATACTCCATAAGGTATATGTCCCAAGCACTGATCTGAGAGACACACGAAGTGGTCGAGTTACTTTCAAGGCTAGCTTAGATTGATAAAAATCTAAGCTCTCGGGATTGACCTAAAATACTTAGAAAATATTTCTTTTCCTATGCATAACGATCAGAAATGAGTACCTTTAGGGAGTAGCCAAATCTTATACAATGGTGATCCCACTTAAATCTCCGATAGTGACGGTCCTATGAACTCTCTAAGGGTGATCTGTAACTAATACCCCATAGATAACCTACCATTGAGTTCATTCAGGGGTGAACTCTCTAAATGTGATATATGACTAATATCTCATAGATAACCTACCTACCATTGAGTTTATTTAGAGTTAACATCTTCCTAATTGTCACAGTAAAGAGCACTTCATCATAGGACCTGGGAAGACTTTGCAGAATATATAAAACTATTATGTACTCTTTCTAGTCATCCTACAATTTTGTTATTACTCATTCGACTTTATTTAGGGGAGACAAGTATCCAGTACAATGACCAACTTATAAGCTTCAATCCTATTCTCTTTAATAATTGAATAACCTGTTGACACGCCAGTCCTTCTATAGGTGGATATGCAACATTATTTAGGACTTTTATCACTAATTTCTCTTCTTCAAAAATCATCATGTATGCTAAAGTTGTTTTGAACTTCGAGGCCTTAGCCAAATCATCCTCTTTGACCCATTGATGCTTAAATTAATAAGCTATCATGATAAGTATTATTTGAATGGTTCCAGCTAAACCTGGTTTCAAACTATAGTAGCAAGCTCCTAATTAAAGTTTCTGTAAAAAATCTATAAAATTAGAAATATATAATGTATTTTTTAGACGCTTTCATTTAGTATCCATTTAGGTAAAATTTCATGTTCTCTACCTTAATAAACATCAAGAAATAGGGAAAAAAAGAAACAAAGGTAAAGTTGCATTTGACAATTATAAAGAAAATGCATAAAAGATTAGTGAGAAAATGTTTGTTGGTATAGAAATGCAAATAAGATAAATAAAAAAGTAAATATAGGTATCAAAGAATCTAAAATGTTTAATTACAAACTTTTGGAGCAAAGAAAGAAAAAGCATAGTTTGAGATCAAAGAAATGATAGAATCAAAGCATAAAAGTGTTTTTTTTTTTTAAAAAAATATTGCATATGACCTTCCCCATGGATTGATCGACGCTAATGCCACCATCAAGATGAGTAAAGAAACATTTCGAGATAGAGAAAATATTGATATTGCCAATCTTGGTCTTGGGAGGGCTCCTGTTGCTCTCAGGGTGGCTATGGTCTTTGGTAGTTATATCACCAAAAAAAGCTCTAGCCGCAAGCCTCACTTATTCGACCAAAAGTGATTGAGAATTCGGGATGGATAGAAGAAGATCAAGAACAAAAATCCAATTAAGATAGAACATCTAGAAGTAATTGTGGAAGGGTTGCGAGCTCATTATGGTTGACGAGAATAATAATATCTATGTGATGGAACACAAAGAGAACCTTTTAAATTGATTAAAAAAATAATTTCCTCTCTTGACAAAATATTAAAACATCAAATAATATTTTTGTTAATTTAGGACTTTGCATTAATAATAAAAAAACCAAAAAATTAATCAGAAAAATAGTTTAGAAAAGCCCGTGGGTAGTTTAAAACAACTTGTGGGTTGAAGCATGCTACACTCGAAAATGTCTCCACTGCATTAGGATGAATTTCAATGCTCCTCTCTCAAGATACAATAATCCACAGTACTCTTCAGATAAAATGTCTCCACTGCATCGTGATGAATTTCTTTGCTTCTCTATCAAGATATGACAACCCATACTTTTCTTAAAGAGAAAATGTTTCCATTGCTTCGAAATAAATTTCTATGCTCCTCTCTCAAAATATGACAATTCATTGCATCCTTTCTATGCACCTAATAGAATCCTTGAATGAATGACTATCCGATATGCTCATTGTAGGGAGAAATAGTCTCCGAGGCAACATATTTTTAAAAATTGATAACTATTATCATTGCGGAAATTAAAAGATTACATATTAATCTATCTAATATGCATCAAGATCATATCTTTGCCATTAATTCAGGGTCATTTGATCTAAAATATGCATATAAAAACATCAAGATCATATCTTGATCTTCAAGATGACTAATCACACTATTATCTTGAAGCCTGCCTTAAGATCTAGGGATCAAATCACTTACCTTAAGAATAGTAGGTAAATTCTTATTGCTCTGCAGCCGTTCAATCGTCCGGCCTCTAGAATCGTCCATGCGAAGCTCCGAATGATCAGATTTCGGGAGTGCTAGCTCGCGGAAAAATAGCTTTGCTGATCTTGAATCCTCTCACTTGAATCTTCCTTCAAGATCTACCAGGCTTCCGCTAACACCAGAATCACCAGGGTTTTCTATTCTAATCATTTTAGAATTACAATCCATGACAATTTAGAATTACAATCCACGACAAATCTGTATTGTTGTTCTATTTTTTGTTCTATGTTCTCTGGTGAGGGAATGCCCTCTATTTATAGTCTAGATTTAGCCTTGACATTTAATTCTGATATTTAAGAATTCGTCGTTTGGCAAAAGCGAAGAGACGCCGAAGGCGCGGCGCTTGGTTTAATTCCGATATTCGAAGAAAACCAAGGAGTCGCAGCGTTTGGTTTAGTTCCGTCGTTCGGAGAAAACCTAAAAGATGAGGGATAAATCCGACGTTCGGTAAATAAATGTCATGCATTAAATTTATCTCATGAGATGAGATTTTAGCCATCTCATCATATGAGATCCATATTCGAGAGGTTTGGGTTCTGATCTGAATTTATTTGACTTAACCCACATAGATCATGGTCCAAGTCCAAATCAAATTTGGCTAGTCCTGAATCTATTTAAATTCAAATCAAGTCTAATTTCAAATCAATATTTGAAATTGACTTGTCCTTCTAATAGACTTAAACCAAATTGAATCTTATTCAATTGTACTTAACCCAATTGAGATAATTCAATCAATCAAATTGATTAATTAAATCATATACGATTCTCAATCGTTGATCAGCAAATAGATCATCCTAGGAAACTTCTATGCGTGTGACTCTCTAGGTTCGAACCTAAGCCGGTAGCATAGAAATAACTTTCTATACTAATCGATGTGCCCATCTAGCAATGGAACCCGACGTCCGGATAGGTCAAAGAGTTGCCGAGCAAACTCCGAGAACCCTAAGAAACAGTTACCGTATAATTCATCCTCTTGACCACAAATGCTAAGGATGGCTTAAGAGCCTATCAACTCTAAATAGCAAATCCATAAAGTGATTTCAACTTTAGTGATCATGTGACTTTCACATGAAGTGCCTTGGCCAAGGTCTTGCTAAATTGAAACACAAGCATTTCTCCTTTTAATAGGATAGGTCAAATTCCATCTTGATCCACAACTGACTACCACAAGTACTTGACTGCACCCAGTAACCTTTCATAGCTGGAATAGAAATCCAGGTGGTCCGGCACCTAAGTACAATGAGTTGCTTGTAAGCCACTGGTTGTGATCTTCAGGTCTGAAGGATACTTATACCTATATCTTCTCGGATTAACTCTTGACAGCAGAGTATCCAAAAATGAGTCACGTTCGGTGAAATGTACTCCTACACTTTCACCTGTATGTCATACCAGTGTCTCTACACTCCTTGGTTAAGAGGATAATCAACAAATATGATATACAACATCCTATAATTGATAGTACTATGGCCCTGTCATAGTATATCATTTGGTCGCGAACTCTTTTAAGGACCTTCTAAGATAAATCCTTCTTTATCGTGAGGAAGATCCTAAGGGCTTCATTACTTTCAGGAGTATTAAGAAGATGTTCTTGTAATGAATAAACTGTCAAATAACTTTTATTAATATATTAATTTATATACAATTTACATCAGCACAATCATCAAATGATTGGCTTTCGGATACAATTCCCAACAAACTCCCACTTAGCCTAAAGCCACTCATTACAGTATCTAATACCCATCTTCAACTTATAGTTGTCAAACTCCTTGATGCTGAGTGCTTTAGTAAATGGGTCACCTAGGTTTTCCTTTCCATCAATCTTCTGAAGATTTATGTCACCTCGGTCTACTATCTCTCGAATAAGATGAAACCGGCGCAGTATGTGCTTGGTGCGCTGATGTGCTCGTGGTTCCTTTGCTTGAGCTATAGCACCAGTGCTGTCACTGTATAACAGGACTGGTTCATCTATGGAAGGTATCACTCCAAGCTCGAATAAACTTTTGCAGCCACACAGCTTCTTTCGCAGCATTTGATGCAGCGATGTACTCTGCCTCGCACACCGAATCTGCCACTGTATGTTGCTTGAAACTTTTTCAGCAAATAGCTCCATCATTTAGGATAAACACGAAACCCGATACACTTTTTCTATCATCATGATCTGATTAAAAAGTTGAATCAGTATATCCAACAAGTTTTAAATCAGACTCTCCATAGACTAACCACTGGTCCTTAGTATTTCTCAAATACTTAAGGATTGTCTTAACAACTTGCCAGTATTTTTCTTTTGGATCAAATTGGTATCTACTCACTACTCCTAGTGAGTATGCCACATCTGGTCTTGTACATGTCATGGTGTACATAATCGATCATACTGCCGAAGCATATGGAATTCGACTCATACGTTCTCTTTCATTAGGAGTTGTTGGACAATCCTTCTTAGAAAGATAAATTCCATGGCCTATCGGAAGATAGCCTTTCTTGGAATTCTCCATGCTAAACCTCTTTAGCACTGTGTCAATGTACGTAGATTGGGATAAACCTAGCATCCTCTTAGATCTATCTCTATAGATCTTCATCCCTAGGATGTATGATGCTTCTCCAGATCTTTCATGGAGAATTGTGATGATAACCATGTCTTTATTCCTTGTAATGCAGGGATATCATTCCCGATTAAGAGAATATCATCCACATATAATACAAGAAATACAATAACAGAATCGTTAGCCCATTTATAAATGCAAGGTTCTTCTTTATTCTTAATAAAGCTATAAGATTTGATCACTTTATCAAATCGTATGTTCCAACTCCTTGATGCTTGCTTAAGTCCATAAATAGACTTCTGTAGCTGCACACTTTAGACTCGTCTTCAGATATAAAACCTTCAGGCTTATCATATACACCTGTTCTTCTAAATCACCATTTAGAAAAGCGGTTTTAACATCCATCTGCCAAATCTCATAATCGAAGTGTGCTGCTATAGCTAGCATAATCCGAATGGATTTCAGCATTGCCATAGGAGAAAACGTTTCGTCATAGTCAATACCATAGCGTTGACGATACCCCTTGGCAACCAGACGTGCTTTATAGGTCTCTACCTTTCCGTCTGCGCCTCTTTTCCTCTTGAAAACCCATTTACACCCTATGGGTTTTATCCCTTCGGGTGGGTCAACTAATGTCCATACATTATTGTCCTTCATGGAATCAAGTTCGATTTCATGGCATCAAGCCATTTATTAGAGTCAGTCCTTTGCATAGCATCCATATAGGTGATCGATCCTCGTTGTTCTCATCGAGTTCAACAGGATCATCGTTCTGGACAAGAAACTCAAGTATCTGTCCGGTTGATGTGGTACTCTATCAGATCGCCTTAATGGTGCATCTAAAATGGGTTTTGAGTTTGATCTAATCAACTCAGATTCTAGGGGTTCACTGGTTTGTGTTGTTCCTTCTACTTGATGAACTTCCTCAAGTTCAATATTAGAGCTATTTGTTCCTTCACTAAGGAACTCCTTTTCAAGAAAAACTGCTCTATTACTAATGAACAACTTTTGTTCTTCAGTATTGTAGAAGTAATATCCTTTTGTTTCTTTCGGATAGCGATGAAAAAATATTTGTCAGATTTGGGTTCAAGTTTGTCTGATTTTGCACGTTTCACATAAGCCGACACCCCCAGACTCTCAGATAGGTAATAACCGGTTTATGTCCATACCACATCTCATGTGGAGTTTTAGAAACAGACTTACTTGGAACCTTATTAAGAATATGACAAGCTGATTCTAATGCGTATCCCCAAAATGATATTGGCAAGCTTGCAAAACCCATCATGGACCGAACCATGTCTAACAGAGTTCGATTCCTTTTTCCGACACACCGTTATGTTGCGTGTTCCAGGAGGAGTCCATTGGGAGAGAATCTCATTCTCCTTTAAATATGTCACAAATTCATTGGAAAGGTATTCGCCTTCTCGATCTGATCGAAGGGTCTTAATACATTTTTCTGTTTGTTTTTTGCTTCTTTATGATATAGTTTGAACATTTCAAACGATTCAGATTTATGTCGCATAAGATAGACATAACCAAACCTAAAAAGGTCGTATGTAAAAGTAATGAAGTAGTAGTATCCACCTTTGACACAAGTGCTCATTGGTCCACATACATCAGTATGTACTAGACCCAATAGCTCTTTGGCTCTTTCACCTTTTCCAGTAAAAGATGACTTGGTCATTTTACCAAGAAGACATGATTCACAGGTAGTTAATGATTCACAATCATCAACTCGAAGGATGCCCTCCTGAGTTAACCTGTTTAATCTGTTCTTGTTGATATGACCCAGCCGATGGTGCCAAAGATAAATATCTGTGACAACAGTTGTTCTAGGGCGCTTACTTGATTGGTACACTACATTCACAGACTGTGATAATATATAAATGCCATTAGATAAATGCCCAGTCATTACAGTGACTCCATTCATAATGATATTCAAAGTAACATCCTTTATTGAAATTTCATAATTATTTTTGGCTAGAAGGCCTACAGAAATTACGTTCAATAAGAACGTTGGACAAAAATGACAATCATTTAGTATAATGACATTTCTATTGAAAACTATTTCAAGAACTCCTAATGCCAGTACTGGAACTAATCTTCCATCGCCGACATTTAGGAATCTTTCATTGTCCTCAAATCTTCTGGTGACCTGTAGTCCCTGCAATGAATTGCAAATGTTAAAAGGACTCCCGGTATCCAATACCCAGGTCTGATTATCATATATAAAAAATTACAAGGTGTTATCATATAAATACCTTGTTGAGCAACATCTTGCTCCTTTTTCTTCTTTGGCCTGTTTGGATCAAGTGTGGCAATGTAAAGAGGACAGTTCCTCTTCCAGTGCCCTTGCATCTTGCAGTGAAAGCATTCAGCTTGACTTTTATCAACTTTCTTCTTCTGCATCTGACCCCTTATAGATGTCCTAGCATGTTGCACCCTTTTATATTCTTTTTCTTCTTCCCTTTCCCAAAGGGTTTACGCCCTACCTTAGATCCTTCAACCACATTAACCAAACCCTTAGAGAGCTGGTTATCCTTCTCAAAGTTCTGTAACAACCCCAACAAACGTGATAGTTGACTGCAGGCTTTGTCATTCGAAAATGAGTAAGGAAAGGTCGAAGGATGGAGGCAAGGAATTCAGGATCGCATCTTTTCCCAACTGCTCATGTAAGGGAAAGCCGAGCTTGCTTAGGAGTTCTATCTTCTCGATCATGTACAATACATGATCAGTGATAGGAGATCCATCTCTTATTCGAGCATTGAAAATAGCACAACTAGTCTTGTGCCTTTCAACATCGTCGGGTGTGCCGAAAGATTCATTCAACGCTTGAATGATTTCTTCTGGCTGAGCATTCTTGAACCGGCGACCGAATTCATCGTTCATTGCTGCTAACATGATACAACACGCTAGTTCTATCATTGAGCCACTTCTGATAAGTGTCTCTCTCAGAACTTTGGGTGTTTGCATCAGGTATCTTTGGTGCAGTATTATTCAGAATATATAGAATCCTCTCATACTCAAGGACGATCTTAAGTTTTTTGAACCAGCTATTGAAATTGGAACCATTCAATTTGTCACTATCCAATAGGGACCTTAATGATAAATTAGTGGCCATGTTCTGCATAAGGAAAAACTAAAGTTTATTAGTATATAAATTAATTCAGTCTAAAGACTTGGACTTTAGTCTAAAGATTCTCCCACTATTTTGTTCAAATTAGCAGCCTCTACACCCAATTCGAAGAATTATTCTTAATTCTTTAGCGGGCACTAAGATCTACATAAACTACATACAGGCCTAAGTGAAGCTTGGCTAACCCATATGCATCTAAGAGTAGGTTCAAAACCAATTGTTTCCCCAAACAATTCTTAGTGTTCAGTTTTGCCCCATGTACCTCTTCGGTAGGCATGAAGTGCCTCCACTGAAAGTTCTGGTTAGGTCCAACCATTAAATGATATAATCAGTGTAACCTATCAATAGACAACCAAGCCCGAGTGAAGCTCGGCTCACCTGACTGTTTATTTAATAGTTACACTGACTTATCATATAATGAATGATAATTCCGATGGTTGACAAGCACCAGGCATGGAGTGCCTCCAATGATTATCAAGACATCGGATTCATTATCACCCACCTTAATGGGAGGCTATGATCTAGTTATCATATAACTATTTTATTTTAAGGACCTAATAATTTTAGAGGATTTTAATAATATGAAGATAAATTGACTAATCAAGTTCTCCCACTGAATCTATGAAATCGGTAGAATGAAACAATATTAAGTCAGGTTAAGTGGCACCTAAATCAGTCATACTGATATCCTTACAGGCATGGGTCAACCCGAATCAGGTAAATGATCTGAATCATAGATGGTTCACACAATGACCAGGTGAGAGAGATCGATGGGAGGGATATGCCATTAACTCGTTAAAGACGCATCAATACGAGTAGCTCCCAATTAAAAACCATTCGATCGTTGATCCTAGAGCAACTTGCCATCCCACCTTGACATCATATGGTTAACCAATTCTGATTTGACCATCTAATAGATTCATGCTCAACCACGGAGCCTAATCTACTTCCATTTGGTTTAATCAAAGAGAAGGACTTGATCAACTACAACTATTGTTTGATTTAGAGCATTTTTAACCTAATCTAATTAGATTTGAACAAATACTCTTTTAGTCCAGTTGATTTAAACCTTAGAGTCTAACCCTTTATGGACCCGATTTAGCTAACCCAAATGATTAAATATATTTCATGTTAACATGTCATATATTTCAATCAAGCATAATGTTACTACTCATAATTCCTATATTTAGATCATATCTAAAAAAAAATTATGAACTAATATTTGACATTCAAATAAAACTCTCATAAATATTTGTATGTTTTATAACATAGACATCATGCCATCATATATCATATCTATGTTTTTATACTTAACATGCAAATATTATGGTTTTATACAACATCAATATGTATCAAATATAAAATATCTTTTAAGAGTGTGTAATCTATGTTTTTATGCCAAAGCACAATTTAAATTTTCTTTAAACAAAGCATCAACGATAAAACAATCGCACGGCAATATGTCACAGAATACCTCATTGAATGGTAATTCGGATTTTCAATCCACTGTGACCATATGGCCTTGTGATAAGTTTTAGCCATAATTACACAATTAATGAGAATATTAATTTACATGCAATAAATTAGATCATTAACGAAACCATGGCTCTGATACCATTTGTAAGAGAAATAGTCTTCGAGGCATGCATATTTTTAAAAATTGATAACTATTATCATTGCGAAAATTAAAAGATTACATATTAATCTATCTAATATGCATCAAGATCATATCTTTGCCATTAATTCAGGGTCGTTTGATCTAAAATATGCATATAAAATATCAAGATCATATTGATCTTTAAGATGACTAGTCACACTATTATCTTGAAGCCTGCCTTAAGATCTAGGGATCAAATCACTTACCTTAAGAACAGTAGGTAAATTCTTATTGCTCTGCAGCCGTTCAATCATCCGGCCTCTAGAATCGTCCATGCGAAGCCCCGAATGATCAGATTTTCGGGAGTGCTAGCTCGCAAAAAAATAGCTTTGCTGATCTTGAATCCTCTACTTGAATCTTCCTCCAAGATCAACCAGGCTTCCGCTAACACCAGAATCACCAGGATTTTCTATTCTAATCATTTTAGAATTACAATCCACAACAATTTAGAATTACAATCCACGACAAATCGTGTATTGTTGTTCTATTTTTTTTTCTATGTTCTCTGGTGAGGGAATGCCCTCTATTTATAGTCTAGATTTAGCCTTGACATTTAATTCTGACATTTAAGAATCGTGTTTGGCAAAAGCGAAGAGACGCCGAAGGCGTGGCGCTTGGTTTAATTCCGATATTGAGAAAACCAAGGAGTCGCGTTTGGTTTAGTTCCGTCGTTCAGAGAAAACAAAAGAGACGAGGGATAAATCCGACGTTCGGTAAATAAATGTCATGCATTAAATTCTATCTCATGAGATGAGATTTTAGCCATCTCATCATATGAGATCCATATTCGAGAGGTTTGGGTTCTGATCTGAATTTATTTGACTTAACCCACATAGATCATGGTCCAAGCCCAAATCAAATTTGGCTAGTCCTGAATCTATTTAAATTCAAATCAAGTCTAATTTCAAATCAATATTTGAAATTGACTTGTCCTTCTAATAGACTTAAACCAAATTGAATCTTATTCAATTGTACTTAACCCAATTGAGATAATTCAATCAATCAAATTGATTAATTAAATCATATACGATTCTCAATCGTTGATCAGCAAATAGATCATCCTAGGAAACTTCTATGTGTGTGACTCTCTAGGTTCGAACCTAAGCCGGTAGCATAGAAACAACTTTCTATACTAATCGATGTGCCCATCTAGCAATGGAACCCGACGTCCGGATAGGTCGAAGAGTTGCCGAGCAAACTTCAAGAACCCTAAGAAACAGTTACCGTATAATTCATCCTCTTGACCACAAATGCTAAGGATGGCTTAAGAGCCTATCAACTCTAAATAGCAAATCCATAAAGTGATTTCAACTTTAGTGATCATGTGACTTTCACATGAAGTGCCTTGGCCAAGGTCTTGCTAAATTGAAACACAAGCATTTTCTTTTAATGGGATAGGTCAAATTCCATCTTGATCCACAACTGACTACCACAAGTACTTGACTGCACCCAGTAACCTTTCGTAGCTGGATTAGAAATCCAGGTGGTCCGGTACCTAAGTACAATGAGTTGCTTGTAAGCCACTGGTTGTGATCTTCAGGTCTGAAGGATACTTATACCTATATCTTCTCGGATTAACTCTTGACAGCAGAGTATCCGGAAATGAGTCACGTTCGGTGAAATGTACTCCTACACTTTCACCTGTATGTCATACCAGTGTCTCTACACTCCTTGGTTAAGAGGATAACCAACAAATATGATATACAACGTCCTATAATTGATAGTACTATGGCCCTGTCATAGTATATTAGTCGCGAACTCTTTTAAGGACCTTCTAAGATAAATCCTCCTTTATCGTGAGGAAGATCCTAAGGGCTTCATTACTTTCAGGGGTATTAAGAAGATGTTCTTGTAATGAATAAACTGCCAAATAATTTTATTAATATATCAATTTATATACAATTTACATCAGCACAATCATCAAATGATTGGCTTTAGGATATAATTCCCAACAGCTCATAAGAAGGAAATTAGATAAAAGATAGTTTTACTTCGGGATGGGAATAGAGTTTATTCTTGTCATGTGTAGGATAGATATTGATAAACCTTTATTGTAAATTAATAGCTATAGGATAGGACAAGGATAAGAATAAAATAACTTATGGCAAGAAATAAAAAAATAAGTTTTAAATCAAAACATTCAAATAAGAATATGGATGTCCGTACAAACTATTAGCATGCAAAGAACAATTTTGTCCATTAATAGAAGGATTATATTTATTTATTTTAAAAATTATTAAGATTAAATTATTTTAAGTACAATTTTGAGTGGTCAATGTGATTGTGAATAAAACTTGATGAGGGCGAAAATGAATTTTGTTGGCCTAGATGGTAACCCAAGAGGAGGGATTGAATTGGTTCCTAAAAATTTTGGTGCTTAAAAATAATTTTATAATTGATAGTGCACAAGGAAATATGCAATGAGTGTGATGCAAAAAATGCAAAGAAGAATATAAGATAGATTAGAGAGAAGAAGAGACAAGCACGACAAACATAAAAGTTTATAGTGGTTCGGTGTTAGCTACACTTACATCCACTTTCAAGCAACTCTTGGGCCCACACTATAATTACCCTAATTACAGCCGAGTTGTTTTACAAACTTACAATCCAAACTTATTATTTTAACAATGGGATCACAATAAACCCAGTCGATTTTTACAGGCTCATCAGCATACAATCTATCACAAGCTACCTAGCTTACACAAGGCTAAACTACCTTCCTTGATTCAATCACCTGATTGAATCAATAATCAAATGTAATAAGAGTAAATTTACAACAAAGAATGAGCTCCTCAAATGAGCAAATAAACAATATAAATGAGATAGAAATAGAAGAGCCTGATTTAGAAGATTTCTCAAGTTTAGCTTTTCTTTTTTTCTTCTTTTCTTTTTTTCCTCTTGGATGATTTTCTTCAAGATAGGATTGAAGCTTTGGAAGATTCGTTGATGTAGAGGATGTTCAAGAACTAGGGCTCTTTGTTTCTCTTTTTGATTTGATAGAAATCCTTCAAAGTTGGCTTTTGAATGCTTTGAATTTTCTAAACTCTTTTTCGAATATTTAGAATTTCAAATCTGAACTTTTTCTCTTTTATTTTTCTTTTCTCTTGTTCTCATTTTTCAAACGATCGAAAGATTCCTTTTATAATTTTTTCTTAATCCATCTTTTGATAAAAATTAGCCATTAATTGTACTTGTGGATGGATTTAGCACAAAAGAGAAAAGAGCCGTTGAGGATTATTTGAAAAAAGATAACTTCTGGAGTCATCTCTGACACTTCTAAAATCTACCTCTGACAGATTAGAGTCAGCTCTAATCTGGCCTAGAGTCAGCTCTAAGTCAGAATGCTCAAAATAGTAATATCCGTTTGTCACGGAGTCAGCTCTAACTTTTTATGGGTCAACACATAGCGTGCTGGAGTCGGCTCTAATAAATGTGGGAGTCGACTCTAATTGTGCTCCAAAAAATAGTCTCTGTCGGCTCTAATCTCTGCCAGAGTCGGCTCTAATTTGATGCAGAAAAGAGGTTCTCTGTTCTCAGGTTAGAGTCGGCTCTAATCTCTGCAGGAGTCGGCTCTAATTCATGCCGAAAGTGCCAAATTATTTTGATACGCTTCGGAGTCGGCTCTAATCCATTTAGAGTCGACTCTAATGTCTGAAACTTGACACTTGACACTAGAATTGGATTCAAACTTAATTTTCCTTGAATTTTGAATAATTAAACATTTTAAATTTTTGAAACACTTAATCAAACTCAATAGTATCTTAAGAGATATACTCATATGGTTTTTGTTATACAACAAAATCAATAATTATGTCAACAATCTCTCCCTTTTTTATGATAATAAAAACATTGAGTATATGCATAACCAATTAAAGCATCAGTAGCAAAATAAATAACTTCTTTAATCAAAGTGATAATAATCAGAATTTTAACAACTTTATTTTAATAAGTCAACAATGATTCATGCTTTACAAATATCAAAACTTACTTCAAGTTATCAATTCAAATACATTCTTACTAATTCAAACAAGCTCTTAATTCAACTCTTCCTGAGTAAGATAGCTCATTCAAATGCATTCTTACTAATTCAAATAAGCTCTTAATTCAACTCTCCCTATATATGTGCATACTACTTAAATATTTAAAGTCCATTAAAATCCATATGCATATACAACTCTCTCTCCCCCTTATTTGTTATCAACAAAAAGGTTAAAAAAATATAAGGTAGTCTTTGCTCAGATTGGGATACAAATCACTCAAATAAGAATCAAACATCACAATATTCATTCATTTTGCAAAGATCAAAGCTGATTAAGTCATAACATTTCATACATTCCATTCATATAAATTCAAGTCCAAGTCTAATAAAGTACAAACTCAGTATAAAGCAAATACAATATTTCAACATCATAACTAGAAGACATAAAACAATAATAACATATTGTAACTTTCAAAACTATCTAAGTACAGTATGTGAAATCCTAAATTCTAAAGATAATCTAAGATTGATTGGATTGAAATTGATTTGATTGGATGAACTAGCTTGGCTTGGCTTGAGTCAGCAAGAAAGGAAGGGTGTTGATCCAATTGATGATTTTGATGATTAACAAAACTATTTGAGTATAACAATTGAAGGCTCTAATGATTTTGATTAAGTTTTTCAGATTATAAGTCGATTGAATGATCAAAATCAGGAGTTAAATCTTGTTCTGGATCGAATCTAATGTCTAGGTAAGATTGCAGACATTAGAGTCGACTCCAAGAATCACAGAGCCGACTCCAGAATCTGGCACGGAAGTTAGAGTCGACTCCGGGACTGTGAGAGCCGACTCTATCAGAAACAACAGAACGTTAATTTTTTGGCCCCGACTTAGAGTCGACTCCGGGTCTGTTAGAGTCGACTCCAGAAAAGTTTCTTGTCGACCCCAGAAAAGTCAGAGACGACTCCAGAATTAACGGATTAAAGTGTTTCGAGTTAGAGCCGACTCCAAAAAGTTAGAGTCGACTCCAACCCACCTGGAACGAAAAATTAAATTGCCAGATCAGCTCTAACGGTAATATTTCTATTTTACTTTATTTCTAACGGATATTTTTGCAAGGTACACTCCAACGGATAGTTTTCTTCCAAAAATGGTTTGAAAGAAATCTATAAAAAGGGAAGACTATCATTCAAAAACAAAAAGGGAAAAACAAAGAAGAAAAAGAAAAGAAATCCCAATTCAAAAATCGAAAAAGAGAGAGCCTGAATCTCAAGAGAAAAACCTTCTAGCTCAAATCCACTACTCCAAAAAGCTCAAGAGGAATCCAAGGCATTCAAATCAAATTTGGTGGATTTCCCAAATTGGAGAAAAGGATCAGTTTCTTGCTTTTCAATCTTCTCAACTGCTTCAACTGTGAAGAATCGGAGCTGAGGCTTGATTCAATCTAGCAAGGAGAAGAAGAAAAGAAGAAAAGAAGAAAAGCTCAAAAGCCAACCAACTCAAATCAGGCTTTTCTAAACCTTGTTCATTTATTTGATATTTGCTCATTGAGGAGCTGTGTACTTGAAAAACAATATTCTTTTGTTTGTGCTAGTTCAATCTGGGGATTGAACTAGTGGAGGTAGTCTTACCTCGGTCAAGCTTGGTTAGCTTGTGTTAGGGTTTTTGTGCTGGTGAGCCCGAAAACCAGCTGGGTTCGTTGTGATCCCCGGAAAACAACAAGTTTGAGTTGTGAGCTTGTAAAACAACTCTGCTGTAATCAAGGAAGATTATAGTGTGGACCCAAGTGAATCTTGGGAGTGGACGTAGGTGTTGGATACACCGAACCACTATAAAATCTTTGTGTTTGCCGTGCTCCTTTATCTCTATCTCTATCTCTATCTTATTGATTGTATTTTGTTTTTGCATTGCATTCATTTCATTAAGCAAACAAATTTTCAAAAGGTTTAAATTTTTTAAAGAACCCAATTCACCCCCCCCCTCTTGGGTTGTCATCTGGGCCAACAATTGGTATCAGAGCTAGTGCTCATTAGATTTTGATCACACGATCAAGAGCTAAAGATCCAAATGGCAGCTCAAGTTGGATCATTTGCTGAAGGTCATTCTACGAATAGACCTCCCTGTTTAATGGTTCAAATTATTCATATTGGAAAGCTAGAATGAGGATATTCATTCAAGCTTCTGACTATGAACTATGGGGTGTTATAATTAATGGACCTAGTACACCCACACATGTTATTGATGGCACTATTGTTCCTAAGCCCGAAAGGGATGGAATGATAATGATAGGAAAATGGCACAGCTTAATGCTAAAGCCATGAATGTTTTATATTGCTCTTTAGATGCAAATGAATTTAATAGAATCTCTACATGTAATTCCGCAAAGGAGATTTGGGATAGATTAGAGGTTACCCATGAGGGTACCAATCAAGTAAAAGAATCTAAAATTAATATTCTTGTTCATAAATATGAATTGTTTAGCATGGAACAATCTGAAACCATTGCATGCATGTACACTAGATTTACTGATATTGTAAATGGTTTAAAAAGTCTTGGTAAGACATATACTAACTCTGAACTTGTTCAAAATTCTTAGGTCACTTCCAAGATCATGGGAAGCCAAAATGACAGCAATCCAAGAAGCAAAGGACCTCAACACTTACCCTTAGAGGAGCTTCTAGGATCCTTATGACCCATGAGTTGACAATGAAGCAGCATAGAGGAGGAACAAAGAAGAAGAAAGTATTGCCCTCAAAGCTGCAAAAGAAGAGAGAGCAGCAGTGATGATGATGATGATGATGATGAAGAGACTGCTCTCTTAGCTAAAAATTTAAAAGATTCATGAGGAGAAAGAAACCCTTCCACAAGAAGAAATTTGGAAGCAAAGTGGAAGGAGAAAAGGATAAGAAAAGGACAAAGAAAAAGAGAAAGACCCCTTGACTTGCTATGAGTGTAATAAACCGGGGCACTTTAGAATGAATGTCCTAAATTAAAGAAAGCCTACAAAAGAAAAGAAGGCTTATGTGGCGACTTGGAGTGATAGCGAAGAATCTTCTTCCGAAGAAGAAGAACAAAAGGAAGTGCAAATTATGCTTTATGGCGGACGACAACGATGAGGTAAGTTCCGAAACCCTTGCGATGATTTGCATTTGATGAATTATTTGATGCTTTTAATGAACTTGTGATTTAAAGTTTTGAAAAAGAAATACAAGTTTTGAAAAATGAAAATTAACTTTCATTAAAGAAAAAATCTTAATAATGAAGTTAAGAAACTAAATCTGAAAATGAAATTTTTAAAAGAAAAAGAATCAATTTCCAATGAAAATGATAAACTAAGAAAGAGTTGAAAAATAAAGAACATAGTTGATAATTTACCTTAAGCTCAAAAATTAACATGTTATTAAATAGTCAAAAAGCAGTTTTTGATAAAGCTGGATTAGGATATAACACTTTTAAAAAAAAATTTGAAAAATATTTTTGTTGCCAAAGTAATTTTACATGCTTTAAATGTAACAAAAAGGACATAAATCTTATGAATGTAAATTCTAAAACCTAATAAAAACTTAATATTAAAGGAAAGAAAATATGGGTTCCAAAGGAACAATTTTTATTGCTACTAACCATGAAGGACCCAAGAAAGCTTGGGTACCTAAACATAAGACTTGATTTTGCAGGAGTGTCTTGCGGCCAAAGATCAAAGCGAAAGTGGTATCTTGATAGTGGCTGCTCAAGACACATGACGGGTGACAAAGATCAATTCATCACCCTTGAAAGCAAAAGAGGAGGAGTAGTTACATTTGGTGATAATGGCAAAGGCCAAATCATGGGGTTTGGTAAATTCAAATAACTCCCTCCACATATATTGAAAATGTCTTATATGTTGATGGTTTAAACATAATTTAATTAGTATTAGTCAATTATGTGATAAAGGTTTTAAAGTATCATTTGAAGCTTCTATATGCACTGTTCTAATCCCATTGATAATAGCATTGTTTTTATTGGAAATAGAAATGGCAATGTATACTTGATTGATTTAGACAATTTGTCTACTAATAATCATTGCTTAGTTGCTAATAATGCTAATATGAATGAGATTGGTTGGTTGTGGCATCGTAGATTAGGTCATGCAAGCACACACCTAATTTCAAAATTAATTAGAATGGATTTAGTAAAAGGTTCCTAAAATAGATTTTGAAAATAACAAAATATGTGATGCATGTCAATTTGGAAAACAAACTAGAAGTTCTTTCAAATCTAAAAATGTTGTTTCAACTTCTAGGCCATTAGAGCTACTTCACATGGACCTTTTTGGACCTACTAGAACCACAAGTCTAGGAGGAAAGAAATATGGTCTTGTGATAGTAGATGATTACTCTAGATTCACTTGGGTAATGTTTTTAGCTCACAAAGATGAGACTTTCTCGATATTCCTGAAATTCTTCAAGAAAGTCACAAATGAGAAAAACACTACCATAGTGTCTCTAAGAAGTGATCATGGAACTGAATTTGAAAATCACTTATTTGAAAATTTTGCAATGAAAATGGCATTAATCATAATTTTTCTGCACCTAGAACACCACAACAAAATGGAGTAGTTGAAAGAAAAAATAGAACTTAGAAGACATGGCCCGTACCATGCTATGTGAAAGTAAACTCCCAAAATACTTTTGGGCGGAAGCTATTAACACAGCATGTTACATCTAAATAGAGCTTAATTAGACCTATTTTAAGAAAACACCTTATGAATTATGGCATGATAGAAAACCCAACATTAAATATTTTCATGCATTTGGTTGTAAATGTTTTATTCATAATAATGGTAAAAATAACTTAGGAAATTTGATGCAAAATCTGATGAAGGAATATTCTTAGGATATTCAACAACTAGTAAAGCATATAGAGTATTTAATAAAGAAACTTAATTGTAGAAGAATCTATTCATGTAGTTTTTGATGAATCTTTAGCATCAAGTTCCAAAAGATTGATGATGAGGAAGATACAAACATTTGAAAAGATATTGAAAAATTAATATTGATGTATCTTCAGATCATGAACAAGAAGCTAAAGATAATGATTCACCTAATGATGTTATTGATACTAATCATAATGATGTAGATCTACCTAGAGATTGGAGATATGCTTATGGTCATCCCAAGGAATTGATTATAGGTGATCCATCTCAAGGAGTAAGAACTAGATCATCAATGAGAAATATCAATAATCATCTTGCATTTGTATCTCAAATTGAACCTAAAACTATTGAAGAAGCTGAAAAAGATAATATTGGATGTTAGCTATGCAAGAAGAATTAAACCAATTCACTAGAAATAATGTATGGACATTAGTAGAAAGACCTAAAGATCATTCTGTTATAGGATCAAAATGGGTATTTAGAAATAAATTAGATGAAAATGGCATAGTAATTAGAAACAAAGCTAGATTAGTTGCAAAAGGATATAATCAAGA
Source organism: Calamus simplicifolius (assembly GCA_900491605.1). Lineage (NCBI taxonomy): Eukaryota > Viridiplantae > Streptophyta > Magnoliopsida > Arecales > Arecaceae > Calamus > Calamus simplicifolius. The sequence continues at coordinate 115,636 of UESW01004714.1, read as the reverse complement.
AGAAGGTATTGATTTTGATGAAACTTTTGCACCTGTAGCTAGATTAGAAGCCATTAGGCTATTACTTGCATTTGCATGTCATATGAATTTAATTTATTTCAAATGGATGTTAAAAGTGCATTTTTAAATGGATTTATAAATGAAGAAGTTTTGTTGAACAACCACCTGGTTTTGAAGATCATGAATTTTCAAATCACGTTTTTAAATTGCACAAAGCATTATATGGTTTGAAACAAGCACCTAGAGCTTGGTATGATAGATTAAGTAAATTTTTAATTGAAAATGATTTTACAAGAGGAAATGTTGATAAAACATTATTTTTGAAAAGAAAAGATAAAGATTTATTGTAGTTCAAATTTATGTTGATGACATTGTATTTGGTGCTACTAACAATCTTCTATGTCAAGAATTTGCTAAGTTAATGCAGGGAGAATTTGAAATGAGCATGATGGGAGAACTCAACTTCTTCCTTGGACTTCAAATCAAACAAAGCAAAGAGGGAATTTTCATCAACCAAACAAAGTACACAAGAGAAATTCTCAAGAAGTTTGGTATGGAATCAATCAAACCCTTGGAACACCAATGAGTCCTTCATGCAAGCTGGACAAAGATGAAGGTAAGAAAGTTGATCAAAATATTATCGAGGTATGATCGGATCCCTACTTTACTTAACTGCAAGTAGACCAGATATATGTTTGCTGTTTGCTTATGTGCTAGATTTCAATCTGAACCTAAAGAATCACATTTAATTGCTGTTTCTCTTAGATACTTAAGTGGAACTAAAAATGTAGGTTTATGGTATTCTAGAGACTCAACATTGATTGCTTATTCTGATTCTGATTATGCTGGATGTAAAGTTAGATAGAAAAAGCACAAGTGGTGCATGCCAATTTTTAGGAAGTAACTTAATCTCTGGTTTAGCAAAAAGCAAAATTCGGTTGCATTATCTACTGCTGAAGCAGAATATGTTGCAGCTGGAAGTTGCTGTGCTCAAATCCTTTGGATTAAGAGACAACTTGAAGATTATGGTATCACACTTGATAAAACCTATTAAGATGTGATAATACAAGTGCAATCAATCTAACTAAAAATCCAATTCAACATTCAAGAACAAACACATTGAAATTAGATATCACTTTATAAGAGAACATGTAGCCAATAATGAAATTTGTCTTGATTATGTAATACTGAAGAACAATTAGCTGATATATTTACAAAACCCTTAAGTGAAGAGAGATTTTGTTATCTTAGAGGAGAATTAGGAGTTTGTGATCCTTTGGAATAATTTTCTGAAACTCTTAAGGAACAACTATCTAGATTTCATCAATTTCTTGAAAAATCTCGATATTCAATAAGGAAGGAACATTTATCTAGAGTTTGATGATTAATTTGAATAGTTTCAGATCCTTGAAACTTGATTTTTTATCTCTGAAACTGTTAGAGTCGACTCTAACAGTTTGTGGAGTCGACACCTTAGTTTTTGATGTTCTGTCTAAGCAATTAGAGCCGACTCCGGCTTCTGTAGAGCCGACTCTAATTCGAGCGCTGACAGACTTTCTGGTTCGGAGCCGACACCCAGTTTTCGGGAGTCGACTCTAAGTCGAACTAGGTCAAAATAAAAAGGCGGAGTCGACCCCAAATCATTTTATCCGTCTCCCAAAACCCCTCCAAGGAGTTCCAAAGCCTTTCCAACCTCCCCAATCTTCTCAAAACCTTTGATTACACATTCCAATCAACTCAATGGCACCCAAGAGGCGCGGTTTGTCGGAGCTCCGTTCCCACGAGGCGACGCACGATTCGGAGGCAACCCTCGCCATCCTCTCTTCGGCCACTCAAGAAGATTCCCCTCCTCACCATCTTCTCCAAAGTGACCAATTAGCGGTAAGGCCATTACAACTGGAAGGAAAGTGATTTGATTTCTTTAGTCGGAAGGCTTTCTATTGGGCGATTGTTGAAGAAATGGGATGGGAAAGGTCTGTTCTTTGGATATTCCTACCTACCCTGCCCTAGTAAGAGAGTTTTACAATGATTTAAGTAGAGGAGAGGGAGGATTAGTAAGTTTGTAAGAGGAACAAAGGTGTCATCACAGCCGAATTCTTGGAAATTTATTGGAAATGCCTACTGTTGGATTATTGAATATCACATGAAGATAGAGGGAGCACTATCAAGGATGTTAGGAGAGAAGTTTCTGAGTTTGAGGAAATTTTGCAAATCAACTTAATTTGGAACTCAGATTACTTCACAATATCTGTGGAAGAATTTTTTCCTAAAATGGAAGATTTGAGTATGTCTCGGAGCGAGACATTTTTTGATGGACTGCATATCACTGGAAGCCAGTAAATCTTGCTGGATGATGATAGGCTATATGGCAGAGGCAGCTACTAAGAAAGATCTACATTGCCATATGGTATGGTTTTAACTTTAGTTTTAGAAGCCAAGGTGTGCTTATAATGGACAATGAGCCACTAAGAAATTAAGCATACTGATTATTATAGTGTTCTACTATTCATCGATGGGCTTCAGAAAAGAAAATGGAAACTGGATTAAAAGAGGACAGAGGCCAGAGCTGAGGAGGTTAGAGTTGAGGAAGTCAGAGGAGAAGACATTCCTGAACCATCTGCTGGACCATCTTCTGCTGGACCTTCTGCTGGACCTTCTACTGGGCTGGACCCTCAGAAGCTGGACCAAGCTCTCCTCCACATCAGTCAGCAATGGCATCAGAAAGATTTTCTGAGGAGCAAATTGGTCAGCTCAGGGCTTTACTTGCTGAGTATGACAGTGTAAGAACAAATGATATGTGTAAATTAAGAGAGAGTTCAATCAATTAAAAGAGAGATTAATTCAAGACTGACATGATTTCTTTTTCACTTAGCAATTCCGTGAATCCTTTAGCGCTGATCTTCATAGTATTTTTGAAAGGATGGAAGGGATTGCTGACGGTTCTGGAAAGTATCTTCATGCTACAGGTCAACTGAAGAAAGATATTGACCTTGCCGTTTCTCAGATTGAAGCATGTCTTGAAAGCTTTAAGAAAACCCAAAAAGATGATGTTATGGAAATGATCGGACATCTAAAGAAAATAGTGTACAAGCATATTTGATCCTAGGTTGTATCTTAGGATTTCTTGTTTTCTTTCTTAGCATGTATTAGGATTTACATACTTTCTTTTTTTGAATACATGTAATAGATCTTGCTTTGGAGTACTTGAATGAATATTACACTTTTATTACAAATTTATCTTTGATTGAATGTCAATGAATGTCAATTCCTATCTTTATGACTATTGAACCAACATCCTCGCTTTGATAACATTCTTATTTGCTTTTAAAACTCACCTTATTGTTGATAACAAAAAAGGGGGAGAGATGAGTGTATATGCATAAAAAAAAAAGAGAATTTTTAAGAGTGTATAATGCATAAAAAGGAAAAAGAGAATTTTTAAGAGTGTATATGCAAAAAGAAAAGACAATGAAGAAAATTTAATAGAAAGAATGAGAATTTTTTAAAAATTCAGTCTATATAGGGGGAGCTATTCAATGCAGGGGGAGCTTAATAAATTTCTCCATATAAAAGTTGAATCATTTTGATTGATGTCATTTTGTTTATCTTTATTCATTTTGAATATTGGCATCAAATTCTCTATTAAAAGTCTTAAGCTTTAAATTCTCAATTCAAATGAATTTTTTAATGCATATACTCAAAGTTTTTGTTATCATCAAAAAGGGGAGATTGTTGACCCAATTGATGATTTTGATGATTAACAAAACTATTTGAGTATAACAATTGAAGGCTCTAATGATTTTGATTAAGTTTTTCAGATTATAAGTCGATTGAATGATCAAAATCAGGAGTTAAATCTTGTTCTGGATCGAATCTAATGTCTAGGTAAGATTGCAGACATTAGAGTCGACTCCGAGAATCACAGAGCCGACTCCAGAATCTGGCACGGAAGTTAGAGTCGACTCCGGGACTGTGAGAGCCGACTCTACAGAAAAACAGAACGTTGATTTTTCTGGCCCCGACTTAGAGTCGACTCCGGGTCTGTTAGAGTCGACTCCAGAAAAGTTTCTTGTCGACCCCAGAAAAGTCAGAGACGACTCCAGAATTAACGGATTAAAGTGTTTCGAGTTAGAGCCGACTCCAGAAAAGTTAGAGTCGACTCCAACCCACCTGGAACGAAAAATCAAATTGCCAGATCAGCTCTAACGGTAATATTTCTATTTTACTTTATTTCTAACGGATATATTTTGTTGCAAGGTACACTCCAACGGATAGTTTTCTTTCAAAAATGGTTTGAAAGAAATCTATAAAAAGGGAAGACTATCATTCAAAAAGAAGAGAAAAGGGAAAAACAAAGAAGAAAAACGGAAATAGAGAAATCCCAATTCAAAAATCCGAAAAAAGAGAGCCTGAATCTCAAGAGAAAAAACCTTCTAGCTCAAATCCACTCCACTCCAAAAAGCTCAAGAGGAATCCAAGGCATTCAAATCAAAGTTTTGGTGGATTTCCCAAATTGAGAAAGAGGATCAGTTTCTTGCTTTTCAATCCTTCTCAACTGCTTCAACTGTGAAGAATCGGAGCTGAGGCTTGATTCAATCTAGCAAGGAGAAGAAGAAAAGAAGAAAAGAAGAAAAGCTCAAAAGCCAACCAACTACAAATCAGGCTTTTCTAAACCTTGTTCATTTATTTGATTATTTGCTCATTGAGGAGCTGTGTACTTGAAAAATAATATTTCTTTTGTTTGTGTCTAGTTCAATCTGGGGATTGAACTAGTGGAGGTAGTCTTACCTCGGTACAAGCTTGGTATAGCTTGTGTTAGGGTTTTTGTGCTGGTGAGCCCGGAAAACCGGCTGGGTTCGTTGTGATCCCGGGAAAACAACAAGTTTGAGTTGTGAGCTTGTAAAACAACTCGGCTGTAATCAAGGAAGATTATAGTGTGGACCCAAGTGAATCTTGGGAGTGGACGTAGGTGTTGGATACACCGAACCACTATAAAATCTTTGTGTTTGCCGTGTCTCCTTTATCTCTATCTCTATCTCTATCTTATTGATTGTATTTTGTTTTTGCATCTGCATTCACTTTCACTCACACTAAGCAAACAAATATTTCAAAAGGTTTAAATTTTTTTTAAAGAACCCAATTCACCCCCCCCTCTTGGGTTGTCATCTGGGCCAACAAAGGGAGACTTCAAATATTTAAGTCTCTTTAATTCAGTTAAGATCTTTCCCATTCCTTTCACTTGAATCTTACAAAATTTCTTCATCAAATTTTCAATTACTTCCAATGCATTCTTGATGTTGACTTGAAGTTTGCAGAAGACTTTGCATAAACATCTGATTCTTTTGCAATGCCTTTAACTTTATCCAGAATGCATTGAATTCAATCTTCAGGCCCTCACAGATGAAGTGATTGAACTTTCAACCTTTTGAACTTTCTCTTCTAAAATATAAATCAATTGTTTCATGTTTAAGAAATGATCCATGAAGCTCTCATTTAATCTCTTTTCTTGCTTAGCCAAAGCAGATTTCATTACTTCTTTGATTTATGCAAGCTGCTCTGGAGTAAAAACTGAAGAAACAGAGGAAGGTCCAGAAGGAGCTGCCGGTGCCAATGAAGGTACTAAAGAACTTGGTCCAAAAGGAGAAAAAGATAAACCAGGAGCAAAAGGTCCAGCTGCTGAAGGTTCAGGGACCTCCTCAACAAAATCAATATCATCCACTGCTCTAACTAGCATAAACACATCAGATTGTCCTCTTCTCTGTCATTGCCCATTCAATTTTCTAAAGCCCATCCGATGGAGATTGGAGATGCTATAATAGTCTGTATGCTTTAGTTTTTTATACGGCTCATTCTTCAAAATATTCACACCTTGGCTCCTAAAGATCAAAGTCAATACCATCCCATATGGTAAAGTGGATCTTTTCTTAGTCTCGGCCTATGCCATATACCCAATCATCATACCAGCCAAATTAATTGGATAACCATTAAGTACACAATCCATTACCACAACATCTCTTTCAGACACATACTCAAATCTGCCAGTCTTTGAAAATAAAATTCTACTGCAAATGTTATGTAATAGTCTTAATTCTAAAGACAACTGATTGGCCATTACTTCTTCAAAATCAATAACTTCCCTTCCTAAATTCTTTATAGAGCATTACCTTTATCACTATGTGATGTAGCCGTCATTCCAACAACAGGAATTTTCAAAAAAAAATTTCAAGATTTTTGAAATGATTAGAACTTGGGTTCCTCTGATATAGCTAACCAGTCCGCCATCCCCTCTACTTATATTGTTGTAAAATTCTCTTACTAAAGCAGGGTAAGTAGGGATGTTTAGGGAATAAACTCTTTCCCAACCTATATTCTTTAACTGTCTACCAATAAAGAAACCTTCAGAGTCAAAGAAATGAAAGTCTACCTTTCTTCCCATGGTTATAGCCTTTCCAGCCACTAAATTAACTTGCGGTGAAGGAGGGGTAGGGATTGCACTTGGAGTTGAGAAGAAAAAGGTTGAAGAGAGCTTGGTGAAGGCGGCCTCATTGGACGTCATACGGAGCATCTCCAGTGGTGACAAAGACACCAATAGTGGATGCATGACGTTTGGGGGACATTGAGATCAAGGGAGATAAGAATCAAAGATCTTTGGAAGCTTGAGAGAAGTGGGAGAAATTTAGAATGATTTGGAGTTGATTTAGTTTGAAGAAGAGTTGGCTCTGTCCTAGATATATCAAATGCGGACTTATCAAATTTGAAACTCTGGATATATCTTAGAGTTGGCTCCCGAAAAGTGTAGAGTCGGCTCTAAATCGCTAATACAGTCAGTGCCCAAAATAGAGTCAGCTCTGACAGTAGCTAGAGTCGGCTCTAATGAGCAGACAGAGAGTCCAAATAATTAGAGTCGACTTCAACTCTAATAGAGTTGGCTCCACAACAGTTTCAGTGAAAAATAAGAGTTTTAAAGAATCTGAAACTTATCAAATTAAGCATCAAAGTCTATATAAATTTTTTTTAAAGCATGGAGAATCAAGGAATCAAACATCTAGATGATTTTTCTTAGAAACATAAGAAGATTTTCAAGAAAATGGATTGAAATCTAGATAATCATTTTTAAGAGTTTCAAAACTTTTCTAATGGATCACAAACTCAAATTCTCTTCTAAGATAATAAAATCTCTCTTCACTTAAGGGTTTTATAAATATATCAGCTAATTGTTCATCAGTACATACATAATCAAGATAAACATCATTATTAGCAACATGTTCTCTAATAAAATGGTGTCTTATCTCTATGTATGTGGTTCTTGAATGTTGAATAGGATTCTTAGTCAAATTTATTACACTGGTGTTATCATACCTAATTGGAATTCTATCAAGTGTGATACTATAATCCTTAAGTTGTCGCTTAATCCAAAGGATTTGATAATGTTGCAACGTATTCAGCTTCCGCAGTTGATAATGCAACTAAATTTTACTTTTTGCTAAACCAAAAGATTAAGTTACTGCCTAAGAACTGGCATGCATCACTGTATTTTTTCTATCTAGTTTACAATCAGCAAAATCGGAATCAGAATATGCAATCAGATTAAATGGTAAGTCTCTAGAGTACCATAATCCTACATTTTTTGTTCCACTTAAGTATCTAAATTTTTTTTATAGCAATTAAGTGAGATTCTCTAGGATCAGATTGATATGTAGTACATAAACATATAGTAAACATAATATCAGGTCTACTAGCTGTTAAGTAAAGTAAAGAACCAATCATATCTCTATAAAGCTTTTGATCTACTTTCTTACCATCTTCATCTTTATTGAGTTTGCATGAATGACTCATTGGTATGCCATGAGGTTTAATAATTTCCATACCAAACTTCTTAAGAATTTTCTTCGTGTATTTTGTTTGGTTAATAAAAATTTTCTCTCTTTCTTGTTTGATTTGAAGTCCAAGAAAGAAATTTAGTTCTTCCATCATGCTCATTTCAAATTCTTCCTGCATTAACTTTGCAAAATCCTGACAAAGAAGATTGTTAGTAGCACCAAACACTATATCATCAACATAAATTTGTACCACTAATAAATCTTTTTTTTCTCTTTTTAAAATAGAGTTTTATCAACATTATCTCTAAAAATTATTTTTAATTAAAAATTTACTAAGTCTATCATACTAAGCTCTAGATGCCTGCTTTAAACCATAAAGTGCTTTGTGTAGTTTAAAAACATAATTTAAAAAATTATGATCCTCAAAATTGGATGGTTGTTCAACATAAACTTTTTTATTTATAAAACCATTTAAAATATACTTTTACATTCATCTAAAATAAATTAATGTTTATGCAATATGCAAATGCAAGTAATAACCTTATGGCTTCTAATCTAGCAACAGATGCAAATGTTTCATCAAAATCGATACCTTATAACTAATCTAGCCTTATTTCTGATAACAATGCCATCTTCATCTAACTTATTTCTAAATACCCATTTGGATTCTATAACTGGATAATCTTTGGGTCTATCAACTGGGTCCATACCTTATTTCTAGTGAACTGATTCAATTCTTCTTGCATGGCTAACATCTAATAACTATCTTTTTCAACTTCTTCAATTATTTTGGGCTCTATATGAGACACAAATGTAAGATGATTATTGATATTTCTTATGATGATCTAGTTCTTATACCTTGAGATGGATCACCTATGATTAGGTCCTTTGGATGACCATAAGCATATCTTCAATCTCTAGGTAGATCTATATCATTACGAGTAGTATCAATATCATCATCCTTAGGTGAGTCATCATCCTTAGCTTCAGGTTCATGATATGAAGATACATTAACATTCAACTTTTCAAAATTTCTTCCAAGAATATTAGTATCTTTCTCATCATCTTTCTTTTTAGAACTTGATGCTAAAGACTCATCAAACACTACATGAATTGACTCTTCTACAATCAAATACTTCTTATTGAACACTCTATATGCCTTGTTAGATGAGAATATCCTAAGAAAATACCTTCATCTGACTTAACATCAAACTTTTCTGGATTATCCTGAATGAAACATCTACAACCAAATGCATGAAAGTAGCTAATATTGGGTTTTCTATCATGCCATAGTTCATAGGAGTTTTCTTAAGAATTGGTCTAATCAATACTCTATTTAGGATGTAACATGCTGTGTTTATAGCTTCCACCCAGAAATATTTTGGGAGTTGGCTTTCACATAGCATGGTATGGGCCATGTCTTTTAGAGTCCTATTTTTTCTTTCTATCATCCCATTTTGTTGAGGTGTCCTAGGTGCTGAAAAATTATGATGGATGTTGTTTTCAATGCAAAAATCTTCAAATAAATAATTTTCAAATTCAGTCCCATGATCACTTCTAAGAGATACTAAGGTAGTATTTTTCTCATTTATGACTTTCTTGAAGAATTTCAGAAATACTAAGAAAGTCTCATCTTTATGAGCTAAAAATAATACCCAAGTGAATCTAGAGTAATCATCTATCACAAGACCATATTTCTTTCCTTCTAGACTAGTGATTTTAGTAGGTCCAAAAAGGTCCATGTATAGTAGCTCGAGTGGCCTAGAAGTGAAAACAATATTTTTAGATTTGAAAGAATTTCTAGTTTATTTTTCAAATTGATGTGCATCACAAACTCTATTGTTTTCAAATCTAATTTTGGAAGACCTTTAACCAAATCCATTCTAAGCAATTTTGAAATCAAGTGTGTGCTCACATGACCTAATTTACGATGCCATAGCATCCAATCTCATTTACCTTAGCATTATCAGCAATTAGGCAATGGTTACTTGTAGATAAATTATCCAAGTCAATTAAGCATACATTGCCATTTTTATTTTTAACAAAGATAATGCTATCATCAATGGGATTAGACACTGTGCAAATAGATGCTTCAAAGGAAACTTTGAAACCTTTATCGCATAGTTGACTAATGCTAATCAAATTAAACTATTAACATAAAATATTTTAAATAAAAGTGGATGGAGCGATTTGAATTTTATCAATGCCCATAATGTGACCTTGACCATTATCTCTAAAGGTCACCACTCCACCTCTCTTAGCTTTAAGGATGATGAATTGATCTTTGTCATCCATCATATTTCTTGAGCAGCCGCTATCAAGATACTATTTTCTCTTCATTCCTTTGGCTGCAAAACATGCCTGCAAAGCAATCATATCTTATATTTAGGTACCCAAGCCTTCTTGGGTCCTTCATGGTTAGTAGCAGCAAATATAGTTTCTTTTATAACCCAAATCATCTTACTTTTATAACCAGCATTCTTATGGTTTGTAATCCAAAATAGCTCTTTGATTACTTAAAAGTAAATTCAGTCTTTTCGAGCTATAAGTAAATTTATCAATAATGCTCTTGTATTTTTTAAGTTTATTTTTTAAATTCTGATTTTTAGTAGAAATTACATTTTTCTCTTTTCTAAAACTTGCTTTTCAGATTTTTTTCTTTTTAAATTCAATGGCAAATTTATTTTTCTTTTAAGAAGATTCAGATTTTCTGTTTTTAAAACTTTGTTCTTTGTTCTCAAAACTTTAAAATCATTCATCAATTCATTGAAAGCATCGTAAAGTTTATCAAATGTAAAATCATACATGGGGGTTTCAGAACTGGGTTTTAGAACTTACCTTATCTTATTCGTTGCCATTAGACATATGTTGGCAATTCTTATTATTCATCTTTAGATGAAGATTCATCACTATCACTCCATGTTGCAATATACACTCTCTTCTTCTTTCTAAATCCCTTCTTGAGTTGAGGACAATCGGATCTGAAATGTTCAAGCTTTTTACATTCATAGCAAATCAAGGGATCTTTTTTTTAAATCTTTATCTTTATCTCCTTGCAACTTGACATCCATCTTTCTTTTGTGAAATGGCCTCCTTCTTTGCATAAATTTCTTGAACTTTTTTGCAAGGAGAGCGGTGTCATCGTCATCTTCATCTTCTTCACTGCTGCTTGTTTCCCTTTCAGCAGCCTTTAATGTAATTGTCCTTTTCTTTTTCATATCTTCTTCTTGATGTTGCTTCATTGTGAGTTCATGGGTCATGAGTGATCCAAGAAGCTCCTCTAAAGGTAAGGTATTGAGATCTTTGGCTTATTGGATTGCTGTCACTTTAGCTTCCTATGCTCTTGGAAGGGACCTAAGAATTTTTCGAACAAGTTCAGAATTAGTATAGATCTTTTCAAGACTTTTTAATCCATTTACTATATCAGTAAATCTAGTGTACATGCAAGTGATGGACTCATTTTGATTAATGTTAAAGAGTTCATATTTATGCACAAGAATGTTAATCTTGGACTCTTTAACTTGGTTGGTATCCTCATGAGTAACTTCCAACCGATCCTATATCTCCTTGACTAAAATGCAAGTAGATATTCTATTGAATTCATTTGCATCTGAGTAGTATAGGACATTCATGGCCTTAGCATTGAGCTGGGCCATTTTTTAATCATTTTTATTTCAATCCCTTTCGGGCTTAGGAATAATGAATCCATCAACAAGTGTGTGGGAGTGCTAGGACTTTTGATATTGATACTCCATAAATCATAATCTAACGCTTGAATGAATATTCTTATTCTAGCTTTTCAATATGAGTAATTTGTGCCATTAAACAAAGGTGGACGATTTATGAATTATTCCTCAAAAAAGAAGAACTGGCTTGAGCTGCTATTCGGATCTTTAGCTCTTGATTGTTAAATCAAGGAAGGATGAGCACTAGCTCTGATACCAATTGTTGGCCCAGATGGCAACCTAAGAGGGTGGGTGAATTGGGTTCTTAAAAATTTTGGTGCTTAAAAAATAATTTCACAATTGATAGTGCACAAGGAAATATGCAATGAGTGTGATGCTAAGAATGCAAAGCAGAATATAAGATAGATTAGAGAGAAGAAGAGACAAGCATGGCAAACACAAAGGTTTATAGTGGTTTGATGTTGGCTACACCTACATCCACTCCCAAGCAACTCTTGGGCCCACACTATAATCATCCTAATTACAACTGAGTTGTTTTACAAGCTCACAACCCAAACTTGTTTTAACAATAGGATCATAACGAACCCAGCCAATTTTCATAGGCTTACCAGCACATAACTTATCACAAGCTACCTAGCTTGAACGAGGCTAACCTGCCTCCCCTGATTTAATCATCTGATTGAATCAGCTCCTCAAATGAGCAAATAAATAATATAAATAAGATAGAAATAGAAGAGCCTAATTTAGAAGATTTTTGAAGTTGAGCTTTTTTTCTTTTTTTCTTTTCTTCTTGGATAATTTTTCTCAAGATAGGATTAAAGCTTTGGAAGATTCGTTGATGTAGAGGATGTTGAAGAATAGGGCTCTTTGTTTCTCTTTTTGATTTGATAAAAATCATTCAAAGTTGGCTTTTGAATGCTTTGAATTTTTCTAAACTCTTTTTCGAACACTTGGAATTTCAAATATGAACTTTTTCTCTTTTATTTTTCTCTTCTCTTGTTCTCGTTTTTCAAACGATTGGAAGCTCCCTTTTATAATTTTCTCTTAATCCATCTTTTGATAAAAACTAGCCGTTAATTGTATTTATGGATGTGTTTAGCACAAAAAAGGAAAGAACAAGATTATTTGAAAAAAGATAACTTCTGGAGTCATCTCTGACACTTCTAAAATCCGCCTCTAACATATTAGAGTCGGCTCTAATCTGGCCTGAAGTCGGCTTTAAGTTGGGATGCTCAAAATAGTAATATCCATCTATCGTGGAGTCAGCTCTAACTTTTCGTGGGGTTGATACATCGCGTGCTTGAGTTGGCTCTAACAAATGCGGGAGTCAATTCTAATTGTGCCCCAAAAAATATAGTCTCTGTTTTCATATTAGAGTCGGCTTTAATCTCTGCAAGAGTCGGCTCTAATTTGACGCAGAAAAGAGGTTCTCTGTTCTCAGGTTAGAGTCACTCTAATCTCTGCTGGAGTCGGCTCTAATCCGTGCCGAAAGTGCCAAACTGTTCTGATACGCTCTGGAGTTGGCTCTAATCTATTTAGAGCCGGCTCTAATCCATTTAGAGTGGGCTCTAATGTCTGACTTGATACTTGATACTAGAATTGGATTCAAACTCAATTTTTTTGAAGTTTGAATAATTAAATATTTTAAATTCTTGAAACACTTAATCAAACTCATTAGTATCATAAGAGATATACTCATATGATTTTTGTTATACATCAAAATCAATAATTGGGTTAACAATTTAAATTTAGGTTTTGAGGGATCAAAATTATTTAGGAATCTATATTTATCTATATTTTTATACATCAAAAGTGATTAGGTATCTGTTATTTATATTCTTTTACATTATAACTTTTGCATAAGTTGTTAAGATCTATTTATCTTTTCATAATACCCTTTATATTACCAGATTTACTTTGCATATTAATTATATACTATTTCTTTATAATTAAAGCCCAATTTTTTCTTATCAAATTATATTTTAATCATGCTTTTAATATATAAATTAAACATATGTTTTAAATAGGAATAAATTTTCATAGTTACTAATTACTAATTAAGTAATAATATTATATCTTTTTATAAATATGAATTATATTATAAGAAGATATTTTATTTTAATTATAGAACTTTATAAATGTTACATTCTTATTTTTTTAAATATATCAAGAGTAAAAGACAAATAAAAGAAAGAATCAAGAAATATTAACGAAAGAAAGGATAAATATTTAAAAATAAAAAAATTCTTAATATAAAAAATAATTTAAACAATTTTGGATAGTAAAGTGTTACCTTTAATTTAAAAATAAATATATTCTTTAACTTTTTTCATTAAAGCAAATAATTTCTGTAAGCTGGCCAATAAAAAAAATTTAGAACAGAACTTTAAAATTTTAACATCTCACGCAAGCTTGGAATATGTGAGGTCAGGTACACTGTATGTCAAAGATTGTTTTTTTTTTTTTCCCACCCCAACTCCCCCCTTTTTTTTACCCTCCTCTCAACCATGCACCCCATGGCCCCCATCTGCCTCTAATCCCACCAATCCCGACCAAACGCACGCATAATATTTTGTTATGCGGACTAATAAAATCTGCAATCCGTCTTGCCCCATCGGCGAAGCTCTCGTGAGGTGGGCCCCTTGAACCCGGGAAGAAAAAGACAAAAAACCACCTGAGCTCGGGCACCCCTGCCTGCCCCTTGCCCCACCAAACCAAAACCCAAACACGCGCATAAAGAAAATTATGCCGACTAGAGAAGTCCGCAATCCGTATCGGTCAACGAGCCAATGACCCACCGGCTCCAAGTGTAACGAAGCCCCTGCGAAGAAAATTTTATGCGGACGACCGGAAAATGGCCGCCTTGGTTATCCGACGTCCCCGCGGCGAGGGGTTTCGCCGATACGCGACGCGCCGTTCCCAATCCCTGCCGGCATCGCTACGTCCTCCCTCTTCCTTAAAATAATCATCCACGTTTCCACCCCCTACCTCATCTCGCGAAAGCCTCGGTTGGGCTCTCATGGAAATGTATCGTATTTCTTTACTCTTTAGTTAATAATACTGGTTGGTACTCCCTCGAATCTTTCTTTAGTTTATTCTCTATTTCCCCTGTGTTTTTTGACTACTGTTGGAGATGGTAAACGAGCGCTTTGTAAGTCCCCCACTATTATAGTTGACAATGTCTCTCTTTTACTCCATTAATAAAGCCGCGGGTTTCCGTGCTGCGTTTCTTTCTCTAATCTTCGTGATTAGAAAACAAACGACGATTTGGAATTTGACTGCTATGTAATAAATAATATTTGATTTTTACGATCTTTTTGGCGACAGAGCAAACTATTTCTGTTTTTAAAATTTTGATCTCAAGTTGATCGTAGCCAGGTATGCTAGGTTTAGAAATTTTTTTTTTTTTTTTCTAATTGGATTCAGGTATTTGAATATGTCCCGCCGAAGGCGAGCAAAACAAGCGCCTTCTAGGAATCGGGCCTGAAGAGGGATTTGGAGTTCTTCTGGGAATCGTTGTCTCGATACGACGGTGTTTTGATTTGTTCCTCAGTTTTGAAAGGTTTCCATGGCTTTCCAGGTCCGTCTGCGCGGCTTTTGCATCCGGAGATCGGATCTCATGGTGATCGGATCTTCACCTGGCGTTTGTTCGCTTGGTTCTGTGTCTCGTGCTTGGGTTGGTTCTCCCTTCGCTGTATTCTGTGCCGATTTTCTTAATTAATTTTATTGCCTCTGTGTAGATATCGAAGCGCGAAGGAGATGAATGAGACGAAGGTTGGGGTTGGGGTTGCGGTTGCAGACAAGGGAAAGCAGTTGGTGTCGAATTCTGTCACGAAGCAGATGATGGAGGGAAGTCTACTGAAAATTATAAACCGTATCCAAAGCCGCTGGCGAAGTATGAAGAGGTCATTTCCAATCCAAAGTTGTTTCGGGAAACGCTAGAGAAGCTGCATGCTACATTAGGAACTAAATTCATGTAAGAAGATTTTTGCCTTTTGGTCTTCTTTCTAACCTAAGCAAAGTTCTTTATGCATTTATTCTTGTTATATGCTCTACATTACTTTGAAAAATTCTTTCATAATTTTTTGTTGTTGGTTTAGTCTGCACCTCGCTATCCTTAGAAGGATAGCTTATGCTTTTCACTATCTCATTAGAAGGTCAAAGCATATATCTGTTTGATAATGGTTGATGATATAAAAACAAAGCTTTTGGAATGCTACTGAGGGAAGATGGAGTATTGTTGCTTTATCATTTTGCAGTTTTTGTGTGTAATGACTCTTTTGGTGGTAACTGCTCATGTAGTCCAATGTGTAACTGGCAAACCTTCTCCCATGCAGGAATTGACTTTTAGAATCATTATTTGCTAATTTATGGATGCCCAATACATCATCTAGTACTGGACACTTGCATTCTTTATCCTGAGTTACTTGCTAAATCTAGGCACGCATGATTTGCAGCCAAGACTTCTGCTGTCTAAAGGGCACAAATTCCTCAGGCAGGACTTTTTTGGTAAACCACGTGGATGCTGGAGCTTGTCTTCATTGCTCTTTTTTATTTATTTGATCACGATCACCTATAACTTCATGGTATAGCTCCAAATTGGCTTCAACTATAATTGTTCGTTGCTGTATGTTTGTTTATCTGATGGTGGAATTTGTCTGTGGCATGGGAATGACTTAAACAAGTTGATATATAGCAGAACCCAATAAAATTATTTCCTCAAAAAATCGCTTACTAGTAGATAACTTAGTTATCGAATTTTGCTTAAAGGGTAGTTAAAGAATGAAATAGAATGAGCAGTCATCTTGATATCAGCAAAGCTCTTTGCTTTAACATATCATTAACCTACAAGTCTGTCAAAATAATTCAAAAGATTACATTAAATGGGTTAATGAAAACTGGGGAAGTCCATAATGAAGGTTGAGCCTTCAACAATAAATTTAATATCAAGTGTCATGCAAGGTGCCATATACTATAATGAAACCAGTGCCAAAATATTTCATTTTTCCGATCACAGCATTGAAACATCATTCATATTCATGGATAACTGTTGCAAGAATATCTCAACTATTATAGTGGAGTTTAGTTCTTTCATTAGTAGTATATCTTAACACATTGGAAACACCATCAGTAGAAGAGAATATTTGAATTGTAATATGCAGCATAATAAAAAAGTGAAAATACGCTTGTGTCACAACTTGTTTTATTTGGTAAAGCCTGCCATTGTTTAACAAATTGGTTCCTTAGTTTTGTCAGTAATAAGCTGCACATCAATGGTTCAAATTTGTAAATCATTTCCCAGGGGATATATCAACTTGAACTGCTGTATGAGGAAGGAATTTTGCTGAAATTTGTACTCATAACTAATGGAAATGTTGATTATTGTCCATAAGGGGCTTATCTACACCACGGTACCATCAACATAAAACTAGATAGCAAAGATGGATGCATATATGCCTAATACTAAATTTAAAAACATATGGTTTTAACGTGCTCAAATGCAAGAAAAATATTAGTTTGATCGTAATATTGTTAGTATGATAAGATGATTCATTCTGAACAATATATTGAATTCTTAATAAAGGTAACCTGATTGAAGATGTTAATTGCATTTCACCTGGCTATATGGCCAATCTGAGTACTTAAAGCTCATATGCATTCTTGTTTGTACACCTTAGTAATATTCTATAGCTGCTGGCTTTTTACTCAAGAAATTCTGATTGATTTATCTATGATTATGGTTAAAATCTTTAGTTGGTTAACATTATATTGCAATTTTAATGTAAATTGAGGAACTTGAAGTTTAATTTCAGTTACCAGAATTTGTTTGTAAGAAATAACTCTTTGCAGAAGAACCTTTAGTTTCATATACCAGAAGACCTAAATGTTATGGCTGAGGCTTGCTGGAAATCTAGTCAAGAGCTGTTGGTCAGGGTATTTCTTAACAAGTTCACTGGTTTGTTATGTGAACATTAGATTATATTAATTCTGATCAGTTCCTTTTTTGGAGTCAATCTCCTACTGTGTATGGGTTCTGCGCTGTTGAGCAGCCAGCTAATGCCACATAAATAGCAAATCTTAGATATTTTTGTCATTTATTTGGAGACATATTAGGTTAATGGCATTAATATGTGAATGGCATCACAAACTTCACCTAATTAAATGAAATGTGGACTGCCGGTGATCATCTGATTTTATTTAGTTTGAATGTTGAAGTTGGTTCTAGGTTTGAATAGAAAACTGAACCAGTCTGCTTGCTCCATGAGATGGTGCTCAACTGCTCATCCTATTGTTGCTCATTACATTATTCTCCATTTAAGAAAGTCATACTGTCCCAATTAGGAAAGGTGTAATACATGAACAAAAATATTAGGACTTCCTATTGCACTCAATTTTCTATTTTTGGAGTATACCGTCATGTGGACGTTCAGTTTGTGTAATAGCACATCTCTTATGGTTGATAGAGCCTATTCAAGAATATCAGATCTTGGCCTTTCATGGTTGCTGTGGGATTTCTTATACAGAGATCATAAGGCTTGCTTTTATTGGTAGGCTATATTCGGTTTCATGCCCATTTTGCTCATGAATCTGTGTTACAAAGTGCTTGGGAAGGTCTGGAATTGGCCATCAATCTTCAAAAGACTGGGCACATTATTCTTGAAGGACACTCTTTCACTGACAATATTCATGGACGATCATCACCAAATTGTGATGCTCAATCCTATGATGCCAGATACTTTCCCTATGTTGGAAAGAGTGCTGGGTGCTCTATGCCAGCATACCAAAAGAGGCAAACTATCCAATTGACTGTCTAAAACTGGAGTCTGAGGCCTCTGCCATACTTGGTTTTAGAGTTCTTCTTTGCAGTTTTTATATCTAGTTCGTATGGACATTGGACAATGCATGTAGTGGCAAGCAACATCGATTTTGACAGTGTGGCATCCATGTGGGAGCAATCTTTGAAAAAATCAGCCAGCCTGGTTTTTAATTAATCTTTTGAGTAGCACTGTCAGGAAAACTGAACCCTAACTAATTGGATAGCAGCACAAATTTGTTGCATTCAGATTTTTCTCTTTTGCTTATGTTTTGCTCACCATTCTCTCTTTTCATTTACTTTTACATGATGACTTGTGAAAGCTTGAAAGGAGCTTATAGAAGGTGGCTTTTTTAAAGAGCCCCTTCATCTTCCGAAAGGAGGAATTGCAAAAATTTTGTTAGAATCGTAAGAATCTATCTCATCAATTAGTGCATTGTAATAAATGAAACCAACATGGTTGAGTTCAAGGAACTGCCTAATTCAAGCAGTGAAATTATGATCTGTGGAAGTTCATGCAACTCAACTTCAGTGGAAGTTTTGGGGGTCTGAAGTGCGAAAGCTGCATTCAAAGCCAATTAGGTCATTGAAATTGGATATTGTCTTGTTTAATTACTATTTTGTGATTCTCGGTTTGGTACATTGTAATTATGCTTGCAGTTGTATTTACGGCATGATGAAGATGGTACTTTCTAGTAGATGTCTATGACATGTATTTACTTTGATCCTTACCCTCCTAATAAGAAATTTGAAACTAAAAGGTGTAGCTATTCTGATGTGATAATATGGTTCTGACAGAAGAAGTCTACTCAGTGCTCATCAACTGTTGGCACTTACTGATTTTGCTGACAACCATTTACTACTGTTGTTGTTGTGCCATAAGGATATATTCTAGTTGGCTAGATTTGGATTAAGATTTAGATATTCAGCTTACTTGAGATGTTATCGATTATAGCCAATTATAATTATGAAAAATTTACTGCAACATCTAAAGATTATAGAACATGGACTTGAATTTTCCTAGTTGCAGGCTTCTTTAGTTGTAGGGATTAGATCATTGTGGCTCAACATGTTGCCATTGCATCTGCTCTTCTATATGACTGTTACTTCTGAATCTGCTGCTAGTTGTATTGTTAAGTTATTTAGGTTTAAAATAGTTGATCCATCTACAGTATTGCAATTGTCCTTAATTCTGCATTTCGTTCTTAGATCTAGGACCGCGTGGAGGCTTGGTAACCACAGCTATTCTCTTGCCTTTTTATCCTTTATATCTATATCTGATATCACCTTAAGTTGTGTACAAGCAATAGGGATTCTAGGGAATTGAGTTATGTAGGTTTGGTGGTTGCCGCCTTAGATCATTGCATTCCTAGATTAGGGAAAGAAATTATGTACAGGTAAATAAAAAGGGTTGGTGAAGGTATTTGTGTTCTAGATCTAAGGTGGGCTAGAATTTCTCTAATATTTTATTAAATAATTTGTGAACTTATCTTTTATCTGCTTTTGGCCGCTATTCTTGTTTCCTACTTATATTCTTAATTCGAAGAAATCAAATTGAACCCATTCCCCGAATTTTGAAGCTCAAATATTTTGAAAGTTGCATATTTTTGTGTCTCCACTCTTTCTTATAGTTTCATGAGTGCATGCATGACAATGAAGGCCAAGGAGGGTTTTATTTGCCTTTAACATCATGTCCAACTTGACTTGACACATAATCCAATAGCCATTAAAAGTATTTGGTATCTGCTTATGATTTATTTGAAAGTTTTCTTGCTCTTTTGGAAGCCAACTTATTTTTAGGAAGAAATAAGTATATACTTAAGAGGTCTTTGGCACATACTAGGCCACATGGTAGGTGTATCATTAGTTGTTAAATGTACCTACAATAAGGAAGTAATTGTGCTTTAGTTTATAGGATGGTTCTTAAGCTCAATAATGGTAGGAGCAATTTGATTATCAAGTATATAATCATGATAGAGGATGCCAACACTAAATTGGTGCAAAAAATTTCAAGATTAGGAAGGTAAGCTAGTTGTCAAGGTACAAAATAACAACTTTTTAAGAAATGCTTAGCAACTAGTCACAAGTCATGACATACCCCACTGTTGAATTGCATCTGACCAGCACTGAGACCAAATCAAATTTATTGGTAGTATTCAGCAATTGCAGGATGTGTACATAATCCAATATTTTTAAGTTTTAGAGAAAGTGTATAGGCAGTAAATATGTTTAGTTGCTAGTTGTCATTGCTAACATTTTAGCATGCACAAAGTGTCTAGTTGTTTAACATGTAAGTGCTTGTCGCTTAGAGCATTGACAGTGTGCACTGAACCTTTTGAATGAGTATTCATCTTTGTACGTTAAAGAAAACACCATGATAGATTTTGCAACAACCACCACTTCATGAAAATGAATATATTAAAAGCATAGCAGTTTCTGTTTCTTTGGATCCCAAAGCTAATAATTAATGAAATCAGAATCAAATAGATTCTATCAAAGAATTTTGGTGAAGAATCCTGAAAGAGCTCCGGTTGCTAAAATTTTCATTGTCTACATAAAGGATCTATGCCTCGTGTTATCATTTTCTTGTGACATGAAGGCAGCTGTGACTCATTAATTCATGCCTCCTAAATATAAGCAGGGACTCCAAATTCAGTTTGCCCATTTTGTGCAAGGGAGTTTGAAATTTGAGTATACTGTCAAAGTTTTATAGCCTAGCTATTTGATCCGAGTTTCCATGGGTCGAGAGTGTTCTGATTTGATTGTATTGCCAGGGTTTGAACCCGAAATTTCGTCCAAATTAACTATCAATAGAATCTACACATTTGTGGGTTGAGAAAGGAACAAAGATATCGGTCCTAGAGTTTTTTTTTTTTCCTTCTTCCTTGAAATTGTTTAAGATTTGAATGCCCAACACTTGGATTAAGCTATTTGAAGACATAGTTGATTGCAACAAACTAACATGCACATTGAGTGCAGGGAATGGATAGATGTGAGTTTGAAGTCTAGTACTGAAATCCAAGGCTCCACTAACAAAGGATTCGGTCGGTTCTCTGTACAATGCTCCAATTGGTTAAGTAAAGCTTGTTGATAAGGCCCATCTCATTGCCCATGCTAACCTCAAATGGAAGGCCAAAGATGTTGTTAAAGCATAAGAGAGTGATGAAGTAATGAGTGCTAGCAGCGAAGAAGATGAGTAAGTATATCACTACGTCATTCCCTGACGTTCTTGACTCCACATCATGAAGATGATTGTGAAGGTTGAAGATGAAGTAATATTTTTTAGACAAGAATGCAGTGTATTGGACAGTTGAATTTTAGTGATTAATTGTAGCAGCTACACTAATCGAGTCTCCAAAGATGCTTCCCATATGTTGAACCTGAAGATTAAACTGCAACCTAATCCCTATAAGGTTGAAATAATACCAATCTCAAGGTCCATGAGAGGTGTCTCATCACTTATTTGATTTTTCTTTTTCTTTTTTCTTTTTTTTTTCCCTGGGGGGGTTGGGGGGTGCTCATGGATCACACATTTCTACAATTCTATGATGACCACAACTTTTTGACTAGAAGTTGCAACATGATAGCTTAGCAAACACATACTCGTATCATGGGGGCCTTACCATTATAGAAACACCCATCAAGGATCTTTGCGCAATGATATTGTACGATCATGACATTATTTCTGCAACATGTTTGATTGGGCGGAGGTGGCTCTTGGGTCCCTTACCCAACTCAAGGGGCGCAAGTTCCTAAAGAATGTGGACCATGATGTAACAATGTTGGAAGATTGCTCATTGCACATCAAGATGAGTGAGAGAATTAGTATAGCAGGCTCTTGGATAAGGTTTTTACATGATGAAGGGCTCCAACCACTTTACTGAGATGATGGAGAAGGTGTCTTGGACACATTGTGACATCCAGCACTGTTGAGGAGATTGCAGGCAGCAATTAATAGGATGTACATGAAATGATGTCTCATGGAGACCTAGTGTATGTAGAGTCAGGTGTCAATTGAGGGTCTTTTAATTTTCTTTAGTTGTTTTTTTATTTTTTTTTGACAGAATAAATGAAAATATAATAGCTAGCAAATAAAGAAAATAGCTGTACGCATGGAACCGCTGCATGGACAACGTTTGTTTTGTAGAGTGTCAGCATTACTTGTGATTCCTAATTGGTTTCTAACTGTTGGCTGATCAGTGAACTTTAGAAGGGAGACAGCTTCTATAATTGAGTCCTAAATAAACTCAAATTAAACTGATCTTCTATATGGCCTGCTTTTGGGTGTATAACAATGATGTATGGTGGAAATTGTAAGAAGAAATAAAGAAAATGTTGGCCATGGCAACCTCTCCTCATCCCCCCCCCCCCTCCCTCCTCCTTTAATTATTATTTAATTTTCTTTATTTGATTTATTGCTTATTTTTGATATGGTTTATTTTACCATCAGATTTCAGCCAGTGAATACTTGTCTTTGCTTTATGGTTTACTAGATTTAGTGTGTCAATCTCTTAATCTTAAGTTGTACCACTGATTCCTTTTCTCTAGACTCGTGTTTATTAGGCGTGACTATAGGTTTAAGCCGCAACCCTCCTCTTTTATTTGAGCTTGGACCGGTTATGTATAAAACATAGGTAGAGTTATACAAGAAGATAAAAAAAGAGAAATGAAGCCATTCATAAAAAGGTGAAAGTAGCACAATTAAGGACAAATTTAAAAAGCATGACTTATATAATTTGGATATATATAATAGAAGATGCATTAGTACAAAGGGGTAATTTGATACATATAAAAGGAAAGGGATAGAGGTAGGCCAAAAATTACATGGAATAAAGTAGTAAGAAAAATATTTGGCATCTCTACATCTCTAAGAAAATATAGCTCCAAACTAAGTAGAATGAAGGAAAAGAATTCATATAGCCAGTCCTGGCTAGTTTGAAAATAAGGCTTAGTTATTTCCATTGTTAGTTACCACTAAAATCAATTTGCTGCATTCTGTTTGTTTTTTTTTTTTTTTTTGTTCATTACTTAAAAAATATGGCAAAGTTTTCGATTAAGCCCTAAGTCCCTTAGCTTTCTTTTCTTGCCATTGTCCCTCTTTCTCGAAAACCATAGTCTGAATTTCATAATTGAGCACTCACAAGTAAATTTGGTTTTGCTATTTCTTGTTTTGTTCTCAGGTATTGGATAAGAAACAATTGAATTGCTTTGAACCCCAAATTACCATATTCCATTAGTCCTCTTACACATGACAGGCCAACTCTAGTGGTCTTGCATCTCCTAATCCATTTTAACCACCTTCATTTCCTGATTTGTCTTACACAGAAATGGCTTCTCTTCTAATTCATGGAAAGATGGTTTTAAAATTAATGAAAAAGGCCACGTGCCACTTTTTATTTACTCATGGACTAGTTAGCTCTTATAAGAACTGGATTATTTTTGTATCTCTCTTCCACCTGCAAAAAAGATAAGAAAAGAAAAAGAAAAATCCTAACTAGTAACTGCTATTCCGCCCTTTAATGTCTTATTACATTATGGTAAGGCCCTTTCCAAAACTAATTTAGAATAAAAACCACACCCATCATTTTCCTAACATCTAGTAGTAACACTCAAAGTTTAAGATGTCTCATGGTCCATCAAGATGGATTGCCATCCCAAGTGTTGGAATGGGACCGTCTGACCATCATCCATGCATCCCAATCAGCGCATATCGAGACATCCACTATCCCAAGCATTGTGATGGACTAGAATATCAGTGCATCTCATTCCACGGAAAAATCAGGATGATCCCATCCTATGGGATCTAAAATCTTGAATGAAACAATCCATTGAATACATTTGTGTTTTTTAGTCTTCTTTCAAATTGTTGTTCATAATTTCATTGATATTATTGGTTCCGGTATTAAAAGAGCAAAATTCTAGAGATGGTTAATATAGGTGATAATAGAGGAAACATGGGACAATTATTAATAAAGTTGCTAAGGATGTAGAGAAGTGGGTGAATTAGGAAAAAAATGAAAATTTTGTATTATGAGGGCATCATGGTCATTTCATTTATGTATGTTTTAGGACTCATGTTATTTGTTATAAAGAATGGAAAATAATATTGTTTTGCAAGGAAATCTACTAGTCTATAAGAACATGAGAATAGTTTTCCTTCACCCCCATAATTTTAGTTGGATAAAATCTTACCCTAAATGTTCATAATATTTTCTCATAAAGCACCAAGGAACTAATGCAACTGTCATCTTTACACACTTTGTCTAACACAGATTAATGGTTCGATACTTTGAAAGTCCTCTCATACATGATTAACATGTGAATCGTACTTCCCAGAACTTGGTGTCTACCTTATTTTTCAATTGATCTTATATGTCAATAAAGGGTCGACTAAATGATTCTTGTTTCGTTGATTGATAAGAATTGTTAAATATTTTATCTTGCCAATGTGGTTCATGTGTTTTATTTGAGCTTAAAATTAGTGTTTTTGATATTTGTTTTCCAGGGTGCCAATCATAGGTGGAAGGGAACTTGACCTTCATCGACTTTTTGTGGAGGTTACATCGCAAGGAGGTATTGAAAAGGTAAGAATTCAATAGAAACACTCTGACATTTTGTTTTCCTATTATTTTCAGTTCTGATTTATTGCTTAGCTTGTATTTTAAATTGGCATCGCTAAATATGTGTTGAATAATGCAATTGATTTTGAAGCTTGTAAGTAACTCTAAGGTGCATGATATAATTTTGATAACGAATCATAGAAATCGAATCACTATTGACTACTTGCTAAAAATATTTGTCTTACATCACTATAAGAGATCTTTATGACAACAAAAAGTCCTTGTAAAAACATGATGGCCCTCACAAATTAGTATTTGCAATGGCATAGTCACTGTCACAATCCATTGTAGGTACCTTTTTCATGAAAGATAATCATTGTGGGGCCCTTGTAAAAAATATTTTGCGATGGCTCCTTGTCCTTACAAAAGTTGTAGAGTTCATTACAAAACACCCTCATTTGACAATGAAAAGGAAGCATTTGCGAAGATCTCAAACCCTCACAGGAAGTATTTGCGATGGAAGAGTCCCTTACAAATGTTTATTAGTGAGGGTGCTTTACCCCAGGTTTTAAGTCTTGGAACAAGAGGCATCCCAACTACCCCATCCTACCCTCATGGGAATATAGGATTGGGATGGGGGTGGGACATTGAAACCCATTTATGCAGGAAAAAAAAGAAGAAAAATGAAAAAAGAAAGGAAGGAAGGAAAGAAGAAAAAGAATGTTAGGAAAGAAGAGGAAAAGCAGAGAAAAAAATGAAAAGGAAATAAAGAAAAGAAAGAACAAGGTAAAAAGAGAAGGAAAAAAGGATTGGAAAAGAAAATGATAGAAAAGAAGGGAAGAAGGAAGAATAAATAAAGAAGAAAAAAAGAGAGAAAGAAAAGATAGAAGGAAGGAATAAATAAAGTAACGAAGAAATAAAAGAAGTGAGATAGGACACTCTATTAGGATAACCATCGAGATAAAGCGGGACAGCGGGGCATCTCATTCTATGGAGTGACTAGGATACTTTCATCCCATGGGATTTAAACCTTGGCTCTACTGACTTTTACAAGGAAAACTTGGCTCACAAAGGATTGGCTTTTGTGGTGGCTCTGTGCCTTTACAATATCTTTTTGTAAGGAAACATGCTCTTGCAAATACTTATTGCTGAGTGTCATTAAAGCAGCTTTCCACTAATTATTTTTCTATTTCTCTTGACAATGCTAGACTTGCATACTCTATAATATGCAATGGATATGGAAACATATATCAAGTACAAAAATTCGAAAATCCATAATTTCAATTGCATAGAAAGTATATAATATATCCATACATTACATCCAAGTCACAATGCTAAACAAAAGCCACCATTGAGCTAAAATATCCATAAACCAAAGTACCAATGCAAGAAAAAGGTATCACTCATCCCCTGATTCCCATGAGTCATTGACTTCATTGTTTTCTCCATTTTCACCTTCTCTAGCATCCTCTTGGAATGCAATGAAAAGATACTAGATTAGACAAAAAGTACATATTAATTAAAGAAAACTAAGTTTTCGTTTCTTGGATGAATTTGAATGGGAAATCAATGGAAAATATATTGATTTAAAACAAATATAAAAACTATTTCTGGTTATTTGGCACAAAATTTCATTCTCTAAATATAGAATTTCATCAAATTATGTAGTCAAGAATCAAGCCCACCCTGTATCCACATATACATGTTGTAATGGACAAAGCAATAGGCAAGTAATGAAGAACATCCAATTCATAAGCGACCATCCTAGCTATGTGGAGCAAGCATTACTACTTAAACCTACTACAACTTAGGAGTATAATGACTCACCATGTGGTGGATGAGAATACTATGTCCAAATGATAGGAACAAACCTTTGGGTGGAAAGATGGAGCTATTTGATGCAACATAACATAAATGAGATTTTCAATGAATTCAAGTAAAAGCACGGGAATCAAAATAAGCATGATCTCCAATCTTCCATTCTAATTCTCAAGTATGGGTCCTCATTTGTATATATTTCTTTTCTCTTGTAATTATTTTAAGGTAGCATCTGATATGAGATGATTAATTAAATGAGTTGATTCCTCTTTCTCAATAGTTTTTCCAATGTTTTGCTAAAGTTGAGAAAAAAGTAAAAGGTTTTCTTTTCCCTAACAAATTCAAGCATTGGAAGAGAAACAGCTCGGCGGATTGCAATGTGTTGTGTTGATATGAGACATCACACTCTTAGGGGCATGAAACGGAAATTTAGAAGGTGGAACTGCAACAGAATTGTTAGTGATGAATAAATAGGTAATAGTGATGGTTTGGAATGCCTAAGGTACATCAGCCTAATGAACTAGGTCCATTTGGCTACCAATTTCATCAAAATCCTAAAGAATAATAGTTGCATTCAATTTGCATGGAATCTTGAGGAAAATTTGAAAAGAACATGGATTCAAAAACTTCTAGAATAAGACAGTACCAGTACTTCACCATTTCTATGCAAAACCAGCACTGATATAGGTGCTGAGATGCCAAAATAATCTATACCACTATGTGCTAGCATATTGCGATGGACCATACCAGTTGGTACCAATATATATTTTTTCTTGATGTTTTCATTCATACCCTGAGTATTGATGCCTAATACCGTACTGTGATGATAGACAAATTTGTAGGTTTGGTACTAGTATTTAAAACCCTTGGAAAAGAAAATATTACTGTGCAATTGCTGCCGAGGATGATAGATTTTAATCATATGGATGAATATATAGTATTCAAAATGATAAATATAAAGATGAATGTTTTAATCATATGGTAATGCTCGGTATCATCTTACTCTTTGTTGGAAGGCATTGTGTAGATCATTGACAAATCCAATCAGATCTAGATTGGAAAGATGGGTCCCTCGTCAATGATCCAAGCTATTAAACGTGATCTACTATCTCTAAAATACTTAAACACTAAGAATCATGTGATTTAGAGACTCCTAGGCCATGCATCAAATTGTTAATTAATTGGATAATTTAAAATTTAAAGAATATAAAATAATATTTTTTTATTACTTGACATATGGTTTAGGGGTCTTTAAATCATATGATATTTTATATTTAATATGTTAAGATAGTAGATCATATTCAACGACCTAGACAATTGATGTGTCCTATCGTTTAATTTAGATCTGATTGGTTTTAAAGTGGAGTTGCCACCCAAGTGTAGTCAAATCAAGCTCATATAGAGCATTACTTGGTTATATTTAATTATATCCCTATTTAGATCTCATCGGATTTAGATTGAATGATGGAGGTTGCAAATAAATGATATGAGCCATTGCATACGATTTACAACCTTTAAAATACTTAAAAACAAAAAATCATAAGGTTTGGAGACCACTAGCCCATGCATCAAATGATTAAAAAATTAAATACTTAAAGTAATATAACACAATGCATGTTTTTGTCTGCTTAATATATAGCCTATGGTAAGGCATGCTGTACCAATCGGTACGCCACTGTATCGGGTATATTGTACTGTATTGGTATTGTACCAGTACCGGTATGAATAGCATAGTGGTACTAGCATGAAATAAGGGACCGTACCAGACATATTGACGCTGTAGTAGAATTTTACGAATACATACCTCGGTATCGAGAAGGCAAACCATAGGCTAGAGGTCTCCAAATCATGTGCTTTTTAGTGTTTTAAGTATTTTAGAGGTAGTACCTCACATTTAATGGCTTGGATCACAGATGTAGGACTCCCATCATCCAAGCTAGACTTGATTGGATCTGAGTGAAGATCCACTTAAAGTGTAGCCAAGCTAAGCTGTCTATATTTATATATTCATTTATTTAGCAAATCTGACAATGTGCCTCAACTTCCTTCCAATCTCAAAAATAAAAAGATTACCTGTCCCAAAATCCTTGTTTAGTAAGTTGCAAAGATTTGCAACAATTCAATATATTATGTTACATTTCAACCAGTGCTTATTCTGTGCTTAATTGCAGGTGATTGCAGATAGGAGATGGAGACAAGTAACTGGTGCTTTTAGTTTCCCCTCTACAGCCACAAATGCATCATTTATACTGCGCAAATACTACATATCTTTATTGCATCACTACGAGCAAATTTATTTCTTTGGATCACAGGCATGGAGCTGTCCTCCAACTGGTCTGTACATGGGGCATATGCCAATTGTTTCTTCTCCTGCTCTTTTATCCTCCATGCTTTCTCATCCCATCCATCATATTTCACTTTCACAGCTCCTTCACGCACACCTGCACCATCAGGTCCATCTGAGAGGTCAATTGAAGCTATGATGCCATATACTGAAACTCAGGCAGTTGCTCAGAAGAATAGAAGCATTGGTGAGTTTGTTTCCAATCAATTAATTAATATATATCAGAAGCTGACTTTTTAAGGGTAATTAATTTCCTTTGCTCCGTTAGTCCTACTCTGTTGCTGCCTACTGTAGTAAGTAAAATACATAATGCATCGTCTCCTTCTAAACAGAGAGAAACATGAATCCTAACCATCTAGAAATCTCATTGAGCTTGAGACTGGAAATATCCAACCGATGAAGATAGATTGTAGGAGGGGAGACAACTAGGATTCCATAGTGTTTCCTGGACTTCTTTTCCAACAATATCTCTATGAGCGTAGTTAATATTTAAATGAATTGCTCGTTTTATGATTATTCTATATATGATGGATATGAGAGATTGTGCCACAATTACTTTTCTGTTTCTCCCCTGACTGCATTAGGTCTGTCCTCACGTACAAATCTTCCAGTGGTTGGAGTAATCGATGGCAAATTTGAGCATGGCTATTTTGTCACTGTTTCTGTTGGCTCAGCAAAGCTAAAAGGTGTGCTCTATCATAGTGATGAACAGAAGACCACTGCCCAACTGCAACAATATTCTGGGGTTGCTGACAACAGCAATGTGAGGGTTGCTCGCCGTCGCCAGCTTAGAAAGAAATTGAGTAAGATAGACCCAACACATCCAAAGCCAAATAGGAGCGGATATAATTTCTTTTTTGCTGAGCAGCATGCAAGGCTTAAGCCACTTCATCCAGGGAAGGACAGAGAAATCAGCAAAATGATTGGAGATATATGGAATAAATTAACCGAGACTGAAAAAGCAGTAAGAACTAAGAAAACAGTAACTTGGCTGTTTCTAGTAATGCTGAGAACTGTACATTCTAATTCGATCCATGTCATCAAATATTCATTTTTCCTAATAAATCTGAATTTCAGGTATATCAGGAGAGGGTCTGAAGGATAAGGAGAGATATAAAAGTGAAATGGCAGTGTACAGGGAAAGCTTGAAAGCAGGCCAAATTACTAGTAATGCAGTGCCCATCCAACAGCGTCCTGCTGAGCCAGAGTTGGGAGTTGAAGATACGAATTTGAAAATGGAGACTGATGAAGGCAATTTAACTCTAGCTGATCAAAGTGATAGCAGTACTGAGGGTAGTGATTCTGAGGAGACAAATTCAGATGATGATCCAGAAATGGAGCTATTACCTGAAGTAGTTGGAATTGCTACAAAATCTATTAGCATGTCAGATCCATCAAATGAGGGAGATGGATTTGAATTACGGAGGAGGGACAATGTAAACTTGGAGAATGAGCATGACCTTCCAAGTTCCAGCAAGGATGCAGAATCAAAAAAGTCTATGGAATCATCAACTGATAAGCAGTGATTATAGATGACATTGATCTTGCAATCAGAGGCTGATTTTCTGATTGAAATCTTGCAACTTTTTTCCTTTTCTCCTGGAACAGAAGTTACAGAACTCGGAGGATTTTATTCTTCTCTTTGTTCTCTCTCTTTTTTTTTTTTTTTTTGACTAGTTATGGCCGGTAAACTTTCAAAGCTATATTGGTAGATGTGGTTGAAGCTTGCCTATTCTCAACCAGTCAAATGTCCATTTTTGTTTTGATAGCACCTGCCTGAATTGCTATGTCAACAAGACTGTAGACAAAGAAAGAAAATGTTGGTTTCCTTTCATGCATGAGCCCTGGGAAACTCTCTGACTTTGGTTAATGCGTAGGGCATCTTGTTTATAAATATATTAATTTACCTGATTTGTTCTCAAAGTGTGGTCTCGTTACTCATTTACTTGTCTATAAATATATATTGAACTACGGATATGTGAAACATTAGATGCTGTAGGAGAGTGATAATTATAAAGAAGAAATACGAGGACTAGACTGAATTGGAGGGAAAAGGAGACAGTAGGCAGCGATGTCCGAGTGGATGGCAACTGGAGGGTAGGATTCAATAAAAGAAATTTGATAACATTAGAGTCAGATTTGTCACGGGGATGCTTTTTAATATAGGCTATGGTTTTAATAAACCCTAGGTGTAAAAGAAAACTTTACACCTGGTGGAAAATCCAATATTTGGTTTGGAAAATTCCAACTTATGGAATTTGATCTTCTAAACTGTTAGATATGGTGGCTTACATGGCTTTATTTTAAGATGGAAGTAATAAGGCCTGAGTTCGTCTCTCTTTTTTTTTTTCCTTTTAATTTTTTGCAATTTTCTTAATTTCTTTCTTTTTTTTATCTGATTTATTTTTTCCTCCAGTCTCAAATTTCCTTGACATTTCTAGATAAGATAAATAGGTCCAAGAACATGAATGTATTGCAAGGGCTTGTACTGCTATTTGTTAAAACAAATTCTAGCGAGCATCCATAGGCATTCATTAGGAATAGTAGGACCTAATTTTTTCATTCCTATCGATCTTATTGGTGCATATCTCACACTAATTTGAAGGTTTTTTTATTTCTTTAATTTTTTAAAGATTTTTTAGTTTTTTATACCTTCTTCAAACATAAAATTTATAATGATCCTGTGTATCCAGACCATGAATATAAAGTTTGATTAAAGGCTCAATGGTTCTTAAGATATTTGACTATTTAGACTTAAGATTAGACATAAACCTTTAATAAGCAGGGAAAAGAATGAAATTTGGATTTAAAATCCCTTGACAGGAGGATCTAGGAGAGGAGAGGGAGAGAGAGTGCTTAGACTAACTCATCTTTCCATAGAAAAGCTAAATAAGATTATGTTAATATGGCATACAATTATTCATATAATGTACTCCTCCTCAACGTAGTAGATCACTAGAATATACCCATTAAACTAGGAAAAATATTGTTGCTGAGATTAGACATCAGACCAAGCTTGCAAAAAAGGAAAAATGTCGCATTTACCTGCTAAGCCAATAACATAATTATATTTTAATGCAAATTGTCAAAAAAAATACATAAATAGACGTATTCAAGTGCAGTGGAGTTGTTATGGAAGGTGAAACAGTCATGTCGTTTGCTTCAAGGTCCACATACGCAAAGACACTACGTTACCCATTTGTTTTATTGGTGGAATAACAGCCTTCCATTTAAAAAAGTTATCCTTTTCAAGGTCACATGCCCCAAAGAAATGAATGGTGCTCAACAAACACTCTTATCAGAGCTCAAACAAATTATGCTAACTCACAGCTAGGAAGGGACCATGCTACTGCTGTTGCTCTTACCATTATTATTACTACCACTTATTTATATACATTGTTTTAGCTTTTATTAATGAGCACATACTTTGTATTTCATTTCCCTCGAACCTTAGGTGGTACCACTAAAAATAAAATCAGGTCATCAGGGCACGACTGCCACAAATTCCAACGAAAAGGATAAAGGCAGCTATTTATCAAGTCTTCTCCCCGTTTCTGAAACTCTAAGCAAGTTCTTTTCCTGACCTAACAAAGCCCTTTCTTATTCCCTTGCTCTGTCTCTTTTTGCTTGTAATTAATCTTGGCATTCCTCTACCTCTCTCTTATCCTTTGCGGCCTTTGCTCATTAGGCTAGTTTAGGCTGTGGACCACCCATGCACATAGGTTTGGCCTCCTGTCATATTATTAAGCCAATGGTGGACTTGATAAGCTTAAATTTGCTTTGTTAGTCTTGGAGATAACATAGTTTTAGTGAAAGTGGAGCTCATGATGCCTTTTATTAGTTTTCTATGGTGAGAAGGCCTATAACACCCCATCCTTACCACGTATGCATGTAATTTATTATGCATTATTTACATAGACATATGTTGTATGGTTGATTAGTATACAAAAGAATACTTAGTCATGGGGACGGCTAATAGAGCTTGAAATGGTATCCAATAAATTGACATCTAGCAAAAGGTTATCTAATAATGACTTAGTTTAAATTTGTATTCCTAAAAAACACCAATCCTTGTCCATGATTCTTATCAAGTTGTTTTTATCTATTTGTATGCAAGTCATATTCTTTTATCTGCAAACCTCATACTCTCAAGTCTTCCTTTGCTTCGTCGTTGTTTATGTTGTTTTATTCCTATAAATTAGTTGCTTTTATTTTCACTTATTTTTGAAAGCAATAAATTTTTGCTTCTAAGGTTTTTAAAGATCTTACAACCAAAAGTCTCAAGGAATTAAGGGCCTTGAGTTTTTTAAATTGTTAAGTCCGATTGATTGATTTCTCAATCAATCAATGCCAAAGGCCTTTGAGTTTTCTAATAATAATAATAATCTATAACCTTATCATATATACTTCTATTATGTTTAATTGTGTAGAATAAGGAATTCTTGTCATCTCTTAACACAAAAATGCATTAGAGAAATGTTGGAAGGAAATATGTAGCTTTATTACTTATGGTCTATCTTTTCACTCTTTCGTAGGAAAGAAAAGATTAACGGTCTTTTTAGATGAAAAAGAGCGAAAGAAAAGGAAGAAAAAAAGGTAGAAGGATAATAAAAATTTTATTTAGGAAGAAGATAAAAAGAGAGAAGGGAATAAGAGTTATTTGTTTCTCTCTTTTCTTTTTTATCATCTTAAAATTCTTTACCCCCCAAATTCTTTTTCATCATCCTTTCTTTCCAAAGATCTAAGCAAATCCTAATGGTCGCATCTCCCTCTCGTCCCCTCCCCTCATTAGATCTTCATGGATGGCGGTTTAAACTTGTGTTGGATTAAAACTATTTAGTGCCTAATCAATGAGGTTATTTTTTGATGGTTCGGGATTTGAATCCCATAATCAGGTTTGCTAGATAGACTACTTTAGGATGGCCCAAGAACTTCTGGCATATAAACACACACACACACACACATATGTATATATATATATATAAAGAGAGAGAGAGCGCACTTGACTTGGCTACATTTGATATAATAAGACTTGGTCAGATGATGACGATCCAAAGTAATGATTTGAGAAATTGAATGCAATCACTATCTTTAAAACATTTATAGTAAAAATTATATAATTTTAAACTCCTAATCGGGTTCAAAATATGCATTATTTTATATTATTTAGGCTATTGAATTTTGACAACTTGATGCATGGATTAAAATTTTCAAGTTATATAATTTTTAGTATATAAATATTTTACAAAAGTAGATTACATATATATAATCATTTGCATCATCAATGTGAAATCTTCATCATCAAAATTTAAGCCTGACTAAATCTAATTAAATATCCTCTTGAGAATCGAATATATGGTCCCATTTGCCAACGAGATTGTGAAACATTTCCTAAAATGACAGTGACATTGGGCTTCTCTGTGGCCAGTGGATTTGAATTTTGATTCTCCATGAATCTGACTCGATTCTGATCCATTAGCAAGTGGGAGTGGTCCTTGTGCAATACGATGATGATGATAATGATGATGATATATATAAATAATAAGTTGGGGGTTGATGATAGCATTCAAAAGTTTCTGGCGGAGGGTGGATTCTATCCCCTCCCTATCTAGGGGCTGGCACATGGATCCAGTTACAAATGGAAGTGTGGAACTAAAGTTAAAGACTTATCAAGTCTGGAAAGATTCCACCTTGATGGTGCTTCCTTTCACCATTCCCCTCCTGCAGCACCCCCTCCTCCTCATTCAATCTCTCCACGTAGGTCATGCTCTCATAAGAGGAAATAAAAAATGGCTTATCCTCGAGGTTGTTGCTCCTAACATGAACTTCCTCTAGCTACTTTCTTACCTCCAAAAGTCCTCATAGTTTACACAAAGTAAGAAGCTTCAACATCAAGGCTTCGTGGCTGCCAACATATATATATATAGTCTTTTAAGAACCTATAATGGAGAGGTACGTGGTTTGTCTCTTATAGCTGGTCAATGTGGCTGGTCTTTTAATGAGCATGCTCACCAATAGCTGCCATTGCCATCCAATACTGAAACTGTATCTCAACTCAGCACTTAAGGTTCCTCCATGGCCTAATACCGTTATCTTCATTCCCACAACGCTTTGATGGAAAGGCTTCCGCCTGTTCATTGTTTACAGCCTTGAGACAGATTAATTAACATTAATGTGTGAGAGAGAGATGTCTGAAGAAACGACGAAGGTGACATGAGTCATGGCCCCACGTACTCCAAAACTTCTGCTTCATGGCCAAGCTTAGCATGCACCATGTGCACCTTTGAATAAACTAGCTAGCGGAATGGAACTGTAGCACCATGGAGGTTGTCTTGTTATTAATTAAAGAGAAAAGAAAAGGCTGGGAATCTTTCCATAACTTCACCCAGCTCTTCTCAAAAGTTTCCCAAGCCCCATCTCCATCTATGAGATCCATGTCACGGCAGTTGCACTTTCACTAGAATTAAGCTAGGGGTCTTAATCACCTTGGGTTAAACAATTCCCTTGTTTTTTAACTTTTGTTCTGACTAAATGGAGACCATTAGGTTGCTGATCTCAATTTGCATGCGAAGGGAGCCTGCTGGAATCAAAGCGAGGAGAGAGAGAGAGAGAGGAGATTTAACCTTTTAAATTCTCGGCAAGTACAAAAACCGATCTTAATTAAGTAACAAGCCGCTTTGTCGAGTAGTGCTGCAGTCTGACAAAAGATAGCATGACTGTACTTTTACTAGCAGCGGGTGGGTCTTCGACAGCAACAGCCCATCAGCCGTGAGGCCAGCTTTATATATATATATATATATATATATATTGATAGACGTGGGATTGAGGGACTTGAAAGCATGTAAAGTGCCTCCCTGAAGTGTGATCTTCTCTGCTTCCACTCTAAGGAAACTATTGGTGCATTTAACAAAGGATTCGTAGGTGTTTTACTGCATGGTGGATCGACATCCCAGAGTAGGCTGCTCAGAAATCAGTGCAGTGATGGCAATGGCACCAGGTTCAGGTTCTCACCACCACCGCTTCCCAAGCTCCTCCAAGAGTTCAGTTCTTAACTTCCTTGACCCAAAGGCCGAGCTCCCAATGAAGTCCCCATGGACATCTCAGTCTCACAATTAGTGGTTCCACCACCCTCCTGCTGCTACTCGTCCTCTAGGAATTCCCCTTTACCTTATAATTCAACCATGGCCCCCAAGCCTCCTCCATCTATGTTCACCTTCTTCCTTCAGAAAGAACCCATGGTCGAGCCATCCGCCCTCCTCGCCTCAACAAATTATATCCCTTTTTCCTCAAACCTCCATATAAACCTCCAAACGTATCAAAAATTGAAACAGCCTGGGGTCCCCCAAGGGCTTCAACTTCACCGCCTCCACCACCTTGGATCCCTCAACTCACTCTCTTCCACTGGGCTGGAAATATCCGCCAAACGTAGCCGAGGAGGGTTGGCAGTGATACCATCCCTCCGGCAGCGGCAGCAGCAAGTGAAGCTGTTTCGAGGTGTGAGGCAGCGGCACTGGGGGAAGTGGGTGGCGGAGATAAGGCTGCCAAGGAACCGGACGAGGGTCTGGCTGGGGACCTTCGACACGGCCAAAGAGGCTGCCATGGCGTACGACATCGCGGCCTACACGCTGAGGGGAGACTTGGCCCATCTCAACTTCCCCCACCTCAAACACGAGCTCCGCGACGCGGCCATGAATGGATCCAGCCACCCCCTTGCCGCAACCGCTTCCCTCTTGGCAGCAAAGCTCAAGTCCCTCCGCAACTCCTCGTTCGCTTCTGACCAACCGAAACGGCAGCCGGAGAAGGACTTCTTGCGCATGGGCGTTGGAGAACGCGTGCCGCCGGTTAAGAAGCAGAAGAAGACCGCCACTGAGGAGGAGGCTGCCTCCACGTCCATTGCAAGCACTCAGATCAAGAAGGAGCTGCCATCAGATGTGGAAGGTAGAAAAGTGGGACAGCATGAGTTTATGATGGCAGGAGACGCTGATGGAGTTTTGCTCAGCAGGATGCCTTCTTTGGACATGGATATGATCTGGGATTCTCTCCCCATTGCAGCAGCAGCAGCAGACTGCTGATTATTTCTCATCACCCTTTTCTTGTTTTGATGGTTATCTACCCCTGTTATGTGCTAGGTTTAGCTCCCTTCATTGATTCTTGTGAATTGATTTGAAAACAACTGGTCTTTCTACCATTTGCCATTAGTCATGGTTTAGCTCCTGGAAAGTGGACCTTCTTTGAGAGCTTGCCTTCTTATCTGATAGAAATTTGATGTACTGGCTAGTAGATGCCATCTTTCTGCTGTGGGTTGGCTTCCATGTATATCATAATTATGCTGTTTCTTTGCATCAGTTATTATTCATGATCATTTTGTTTAGGTGAGAAAAGAGGGTACCATATTCACTATCTCTGGAAGTCTATTTTGACTATCAGAGTTGATTTCATCTCAGATTTGATTGCATGAAGTAGAAGATATTGTACTCTAGGATCTTTGCTCCTTCCCAACTTAGGGGTGGTATAGAATTTGGCTCATCTAGGAGTGCTTTGGTGTGGGAGCGTAGCTATTTTAATTTGTGTTAATAAAATCCTTTAATGATGTTGCTATGTGATTTGTTTTGGTGTTTTATATATCTTTTTCTTTTACCTTGCATGTTTGATTAATTATTTAAGTATGATGGTGCAACCAAATATCAAAATACAGGTTTTCTGCTTTGATTCCGAAAAGAGATCCCCCCCACCCCGACCCTTTTCATCTAAAGGCCTTCATTCAGCAAATGTTATTCTACTTGTTTTATTATTTTCTTCATTAGGTCAAGTGGTTTGTCTTACATCCTATAGATGTGATAGAGGAACAACCATTTGTAAGATATGTCTGTCATTTACTGCAACACATTGACCAGAGCTTGTGATCTTTTTTTTTTCTTGTTTATCTTATCTACCTACTTATTTATTCTACTACTTATGATTATATGAAATTGATGGTGTGATTTTTTTTGAACATAAAGTCTAAGTCAAGATTGATGGACGGGATATACTATAAAGTGATCAATACAAAATAATAAATAAAATTAGAACTAGATAGGTGGATGAAATTGAAGTTCTTGTAATTTTTGCATAGATGCATTTATTTTTCCTCAATTTAATATATAATATCAGATAATAAAAATAGGAGATACAATATTACATGGTGAAAAAATATGAGGCAACAAAAATAATATATTCTTTTTGGCAAAACTAGAATGGACAACTTCACGCCTTGAGGGATACTTCAAAAGAGATCAAATAACATGATCCAAATAAATTATATAAGAGTATCCTAGATCTAAAAGACATCAATAAAATTTATCATGAGCTTCACAAGAGGACTGGGTGATTGAAGAAAATAGGGACCATTTCTTCTTGACTTTTTGAAAGAGAGAGAGAGAGAGAGAGGAAAGAGAGACAGCCCATCTAAATTTATTGAGAAAATGAAGGACCATATAAGGGAAACCTAAATCTATGAAAAAATATGAGAAGGAAAAAAGAAAGTAATGAAATAATAAGGAACAAAAGATCTAAAAAAAGACCACAAGGAAACCTTTACGCAAATATGATTGGTGATTTTTCAAAAAGCTATGTATAACTACTTCTTACTTTCTATGTCAATAGTACTTGTAGTTCCTTTCTAAGTTGCAGGACAAGATCATAAATTGACTTCAAGTCTTGAATATGCAATCACTTAATAAAGAGGTTTACTTTTAGACCTATAGGCTTACTTTTCTCTATGAGGTTGGATCAAGATGCTCATTGACCAACTAGATTACTTGATCCTTGTTTATGGGACCTTGATGATCCTCTAATTCTTGCTCTTAAGGAGTTAGAGTGTCTCTTAATTTTTTTTACCATTTTGGGTTCTCATATGTTTTTTTTTTCAATTCTCGTCAAGTGATCTTATCACTCACAATCGCCAAAGAGATAGCCAAATTGTATAGAGGTCATTAGCAGATTTGTTTGGCCTTCTCATCAAATTTCTTATGATTTCATTTATAACGTAGCCTTCATGTTTGTTTCTTCTTGATGCATGCCCTTCCATCACAACCTCTAATCCTCAAGAGGTAGGCCATAAATAAATTCTTGTATAGGATCTAGTCACTATGATTACCCTTGCCTCATAGTGTGATGATAGTTAATTGGCATCTTGATAGCCCTTGAACATTGTATTAGACATTTTGGGTAACATGCTAGCCATCCAAGACATGCTATAACATAGCTAAATATTGCCTACTATAAATAGGCTTATGATTTGAAGAGATACTCAAAATTATTTTTTTCCTGGTAGATAATATATTGAGGCTCTTGATGTCTTAACAATATCGTCTTATAGCATTACTCCAAGGGCATAGTTGCCATTACTAAAGTATTCACCATATTTGAGTTCTACAAACTTCTAATTCAAGTCTAATTTAAATGACCTTACTTTTACTAGATCCTATTAGGCATACTAGAAAATGTGTGGCCCCTTAAAAGGACATGCATGATGTCTATATATAATTGTGTGGCATGCCATGTTAACTACTCCTGCCAACAAAAGAATGGAATTCTATCATATCTATGATATCAGGCTCATCACATGGATGCTACCATAAGTGTGACAAGATGCGGTGAAGGACTTTTAGCGTGCCAAAGCTGCAAGGCTCCTTGATACTTTAGAACCCCAAGGTGAAAATTGCGTAGATGCCTAGTTAGAATATATTGAATGGGCAATGGTCAACCATGGCCCAACATGAGTATGGCATGATGCCAGAAGGCTTATAAAGTTTGATATTTGGTATTGTGGCAAGCTGCCAAAATATGCATGGATACTCAAGGATTCTCTATGGTTTGACATATGTGATCATTACAGTATATTCCCTACTCCCCAAAGCCTATGGAACATAGGCTCACTGAGGCATAGTTGTGATCTTGCATAAAGGCATTTAGGACAATGCTGTTTAATAAGTCAGCAATATTATACAATGAAGTTTTATTTTGAGAAGCTGTTTAATGGACTAGTCAAGCAAGTGTTAAGCCTACCCTAATAGAAAACTCTTTTAGGCATTGTAGAGTGTAATGTTCGACAAAGATCTATGAGAGCTAGTTAGTTGTAGAGCACAAATGTAGCTAACGGAATATTGGTCAGAACTTGTGCCTTTGGAGTCAAACCAAAGATCAAGGAAGACCAAGCATATTATATATGGAGGAGAGGACAATGGGGCACCGAAGTTTGTTTATTTTTTTTTT
Source organism: Calamus simplicifolius (assembly GCA_900491605.1). Lineage (NCBI taxonomy): Eukaryota > Viridiplantae > Streptophyta > Magnoliopsida > Arecales > Arecaceae > Calamus > Calamus simplicifolius. The sequence continues at coordinate 75,341 of UESW01004714.1, read as the reverse complement.
TTTTTGGTACAAGCGGGTGATCACACCAATTTAGGGTGAGTCAAACCCGAGATATCAGAGTAAAATTTGGGAAAGAATAGGGGGGCAAGGATCACCCGGCTTCCAGCTCCAAGAATCAGCATAAGACGTCATCCTAGCAGCAATCCATTCTGCCGCAGAGTTTAGCTTCCCGGTAGATGTGCCTAATCTTGGCACAAGAGATACCCTGAAGGGTAGAATGAATATCACCAAGCAAGGGGATGATAGGCACACGGGCGCGGGAGTCCTGCCTAATCCAGCGGATAACCGTAATGGAGTCCCCTTCAACAATAATGCTGCGAGCTCCAAGACAGCGAATAGCACAACAGATACCAGCCCAAGCAGCACACAACTCCGTAAAGGGCACTGTGGAATCAAGAAGACCAAATCCACCAGACGCCAGCATCTCACCGTCAGGCCCACGAATCACAAACGCTGAGCCTGCACATCTGCCGCGAACACTACCATCGAAGTTTGTTTATTAGTAATATTTACTATTGGTGGACTTGGATGTTAATTTCATGATATTACATTATGATGATGTACGAGTAGGCTATGAACAAAGAATGTTGGACAATATCAATATGAACCTTGAAAATCTTAGTAACGAATTTTAATATGCAAACAAGCTATGAACATTGCCAAGTGACATGGGTATTGATGAGAAGGAGTGTTTAAGATACAGGATTAGGATCGCAGCATACAACTAATTTTGAGTGAGCTTGGATAATGGAACCTAAGAGGTTTGAAGATGCACGATTCATGCTTTGAGGGGTTGCAAGATGTGTTGGCTTGTTGGTTTAGATAAGTAACACTAGCGGATGGTTTCATTATAAGCCTCATGTACACTAATGGCTTTGTTTGATTACCGTATGAGTTTACCCATGCATTCTTGAAGGGTATCACGGTAGCTTATGTATTGATTGCTTAGTAGATATATTATGGCATCATAATACTTAGGTGAGTAGTACTTGATTTGTGGCAAAGCCATGAAATTGTTGCAAAGATACCTAGTTGCAAAGCACTCTTGGGAAGAGTCTATGATGTGTCATAGATGATGGAGGTAGGTCTGATCTTGATATCAAATTTGACTCAGGCAGACGTAAGGAGGATAACTATTGGTCTCATACTAACTCCTTAAGGTCTTTGATTTAGCATTCCAACCATCCTAAGAAATTTATAACCTCGCACCACTCAAGCAAGGAACTATTCTAAACTAGAAAAAGAAAAAAAAAACTTTGATAATTCAATTCATTCTTCATGAATTCAATGGAAGACACTAGGAACCTATTTATAAAATAAAATTGGCCTAAAAGAAATTAGAATAGAATCAAAATACTTAATTAGACTAGGATCAAAACACTCTAAATAAAAATAAGAGACTAGAATTATAGACTGATTTAATGTTAACAAAATAAAACTACTAAAAAGAATAAAATAGGACTCATAAAGAGAATAAGATAAGTTTTCTAAAAGGATTAATATAAAAAATAAGACTCATTAAAAAATATAATATAAGTCGTTTGAAGATAAAAATAAGACTCATAATAAAGTTTTTACTAAAATCAAAACTTTTGATATTAATAAATTGAAGCTTGGATTATTCACACATTTTTAGGCTGCATCAATAGAGATGTGCATGAATGTTGTACGTGGTTCAACCAAGGGACCAAGTTGTTTTGTGGGCACTCAAGGGCATGGCACATGTTCAATTTGATAAAGGCTCTAAGTGAGTAGCAGTTTTATATTTACAAGCCATTCAAATTAAATATTTAGATTTCTATTAAGAAGTCTCGTTAGAGTAACCCATATAAGAAAAGATAGTCAAAGCTTGAAAAATTCTTATTTTAAATTTCTTTATTATCTTATTAAAAAAATAATCCAATACACATAGATCCATAAACAAGCTTCAGCAGTATCAATATAATTAAAATTTTTATTAAAGGTGCTTTCATGATATTTGTAATCATATTTTTTAAAGCATGTTGAATTATCTAAAATGGATATCAGATCAGAATGTTATGAATAATTTATTGAAGATATAGCGGTGCTATTGAATTATAAAATGTCATTGTACAATCTAAATTCTATAAGACTTTTTTTAAATTTTTTCCTAACTTTTTGTATTTCTTTCTTTTAGAAACTTATATTAAATGAGCCAAAAGACTAGTAGGAGTTTGGAATAAATTTATATTATTTATGTCTTTATTCTTTAGAAAATTTGTTTTTCGCAAGAAATAAGAAACACTGTTGACTTTAGAGAATCTCTCTAATGAATAATCCTTAGTTATCTTTTGATAAGATAGCAAGAAAAATTATATATAAATTCTAAATATATAGAAGTTATTAGAATTTTTAAATAGTTTCAATAAATACTTTTCAAAATATCGTTAAGAATGAATGAAATGAAATATACTTATTTTTAATTTTTATCAAAGGGACTAGATTGTTTTATGAAAAGAATTAATTATTTAAGATATAAATATTATAATATACATCAAATGGCTTTATTTTGTAGCATGAATAACTTTTAAATAAGTATAATAAATTATTATAATAATAAAACTGAGTTTTTGCTTTAGTCATGAGTAGCATCCATCCAAGTTAAGGTTATTATTTGATCCTCTCTTTAAGAGTTAAATAATATATTTTTATCACATATTAAGATCTAAGTCTCAAAATTTTAAAATCCATAATCAAATCTTAACACACACGCACTCTCTCTCTATATATATATAGTTGATGTAGCTGATCCAAGATTGTCAAAGTAAACAGTGGACTGACAGAGCCTTACCTCGGCCACCGAGGCCCCCTCGGCCACTGAGGCCCCCTCGGTCTTCGGGGCCCCCTCGGCCTCAAGGTCCCCTTCGGCCTCAAACGTCAGCCTTGGCCTCAGCCTCGAGCATCGGCCTCGGCCTCGGCCACGAGCGTCGGCCTCAGCCTCAAGCCTCGGCCTCGGCTTCGAGCGTCAGCCTCGGCCTCAAGCTTCTATCTCGGTCCGGCCACCGGGGCTGGCAACCCGCTACCTCGAGCCACCTGACACGCCCATGTGGCCTACCAACCGCCTGCAGCGGCCACGTGACCCACCACTAGCCTGCAACAGTGCATGGCCATACCCCGTAATGGTGCATGCCAGACGCCACCATATCCGCTTGCCACCCGCAGCGCTGCACTTGGCAGATGGCAGGCGAGGAGGGACACCTCTGACAGGCGGTTGCGATCCATCGCTATCAGCCTTGCTTTTTGTCCGTTAGTGGACAAAGGCACCTCGAAACCAGCAACCTTCTGGAAATGAAAAAAGAGAGATCGTCGGACAGGTATAAAAGCCCACACATACAACGAGGGAAGGATCCTGAACTCTAGTTCTCTAGCTCATATCTGCTAGTTAACTCTTGTCTGTTCCCGAGTGACTGACTTGAGCATCGGAGGGTCCCCACCGGAGCATCCGGTCTCCAGGGACTTTTCTTGTAGGAGCTCGACGAAGGAGATCTCTATTTTCCCGACATTCAAGGAAGGTGACTTGGTGTCAACAGATTGGCGAGCCAGGAAGGGGGGTAAAGAGAGAAAAGCTTTGAACATGTCAGTGACCGCTTCTCTTTCTCCGAGCTCTCAAGCAATGGTGACGACCCGTGCGCAGGAGGTCTCCACCAATCATGCTGGGGGGCAGCGTCAGGGTGCTGATCCGCTAGCGGTTGGCCCATCCGTTCCCCCAGCCGATGTCCCCGCACCACCACCGCAGCAGCTTCAAGAAGACCGGCTTGCCGTCCTCTCCATGCAAGTCCAGTCTTTGGTAGCGGCGGTCAGAGTCCTACAGCAAAACCGGCGGCCGTGCAGCAGCCGGAGCCACTCCCGTCAGTCCCAGGAGTGGTCCAACCCAGCCGACATTCTTTTCGGGGGAGGTCTTCCGCCCGAGAAGCTCACCACCATCGTACTTCGCCCAGGCCTCACTGCCGGGAAGCCTTCAAGAGACCCCGATCACTTTCTCGACACGCCAGCGCTTCTTCCAAGTGACGGCACGGGAGGGAGGCGGAGTGCCCCCGTCAGCATCACTGACACTCTTCCCCCTCCTCGGAATCCTCGAGGGAGGGGTCCTTCGATGGCCGAATAGCCCACCGGGCTGAGCAACGGCTCGACGAGTATAACCAGTGGCTGAAGGAGCTCAGCCGCCAGATCACCAACCCGCTAGAGGTGGACTATGATAGCTGGCCGCCGCTGTCCCGCCGCATCATGGAGGAACCGATATCAACCCCATTCCATCTTCCTCAGCTGGACCCGTATGACGGGACCACCGATCCCCTGGACCATTTAGAGAGTTATAAGGTCCTCATGCAGGTCCAAGGGGCAACCGATTCACTCCTCTGCATCGCCTTCCCCGCCACCTTGAAGAAGGCCACTCGAGCCTGGTACTCCCGCCTGCCACTGTGGAGTATCAACTCCTTCGGCTAGCTGGAGAGGGCCTTCTTAGCCCATTTTGACGCTTGCCAGAAGATTCCAAGAATGGCGGATAGTCTTTTCTATCCAGTAAAGAGTGGTGAGTCCTTGCGGGACTATGTCGCTCGATTCAAAGAAGCAGCCCTGGAGGTCTACAACCTCAAGGACTCCGTGGCCACCTTGGCCTTGAAGTGGGGGCTCCGTCCTTTCTGCTTCGTATATTTCCTTGACAAGAAGCCGCCCGGCTCCTACGCCGAGCTCTTGAGCCGGGCCCAAAAGTATATCCGCGCCGACGAGGCCGACTCCTCCCAGCGTGAGGCTAACAGAGGCACCACCAAGAAGCCGGCCCGTCCAGAGCCCACTGAAGTTCGTCCTAGGAGGCCCAAGCCTCCTCGCCGACCAAACAACCGTCCTCGGGCTCCCGCGCTGAGGGACGGCCTGTTCACCCTCTGCTTGCTCCCATCTCCCATATCTTGCTGGAGATCGAGGGCGAGTTGTACCTGCCATGCCTCCTCCGTTGAAACCGAAGACCCCCGCAACAAAAACTTGTACTGCCGCTACCATCGGGACTACGGCCATGACACCGACAACTGTCGCCAGCTGAAGAAGGCGATAGAGGACCTTATCCAGCGAGGCCACTTGGGAAAGTTCATTCAAAGGAACAACCCGAGTGCTCTTGGCTCATCAGCGCCTCCGCCGCCGATGATAGACAATGTGCCGATCGAGAAGACAGTGGCGATGATTTCCTGAGGGGCAGGCGGCCCGCCCAAGAGGCCGAGGGGGAGGGAGAGTTAGATTATGTAATTCCTTTTTCTAAAAGGGACCTAGAGGGGGTGATTAACAAAAATGATGATAGCGTCATCGTGTCCATGACGATAGCTAAGCATCCTGTAAAAAGAATTCTAGTTGACAGTAGAAGCTCGGTAGATGTATTAACTTATGACGCCTTTGTTGTATGAACTGTCTCCCGACCTGCTTTGACCATCACCACACCCCTAATGGGTTTTACCGGGGACTCTGTGAAGGTTGAAGGGAGATCACTCTCCCTGTCATGGTCGGTACACCCCACGTCAAAGCACAGTCCTCATGAGCTTCCTTGTGGTCTGGGTGCCCCTCGCCTATAATGCCATACTTGGAAGGCCCGGACTTAACCTTTTGGATGCTGTTATCTCCACCAAAAGACTCATCATGAGGTTTTCCACCAGCGAAGGGGTCGGGGAGATATAGGGGGAGCAGAACCCGCCGCCACTTTGCTACACATGGCACCCAGTCCTCAAGGGTAGTACCTACCAGAAGTGCTGGATCCATGAGAGTCAGAGAGAAGAGGGGAGCGGCGAGCACCTGCTAGCCTTCCCTCTGGGGGAGGACCCGGTACAGACCATCCAAGTCAGGGCCCTGCTTCCGGAGGAGGCCCGCGACCAGCTCCTCGCTTTCCTGCGAGCCAACGTGGACATCTTTGCGTGGTCGGCGTTAAACATGCCTGCATCCCGGAGAAAGTGATCACCCATCAGCTCAACATCAAACCGGAGTGTCGGCCCATCTGGCAGAGGAAGAGGAGCTTCGCCCCGATAGACAGAAAGCCATAGATGAGGAGATGCGTAAGTTGCTGACAGCCTGCCATATTCGCGAGGTGCACTACCCCGACTGGCTGGAGAATGTTGTGATGGTCCGCAAGGCTAGTGGAGCTGGAGGATGTGCGTAGACTTCACCGACCTCAACAAAGCGTGCCCCAAGAACAGCTTTCCGCTGTATTGGATCGACCAGTTGGTAGACGCCACGTCCGATCATGAGACCCTCAGCTCTATGGATGCCTTCTCGGGGTACAACCAGATCAAGATGGACCCGGCTGATGAGGAGGCGACCTCTTTTGTAACCGAGAAAGGGATATACTGTTACAAGGTGATGCTATTTGGGCTGAAGAATGCGAGGGCCATCTACCAGAGATTGATGAATAAGGTCTTCGAGGACCAGATCGGACGCAATATGGAGGGTACGTGGAGACATACTGACCAAGAGTGCCCGAGTTGTCGACCATGTAGCCGACTTAGCGGAGACCTTCGGCAATCTCCGCTGATATCAGATGAGGCTGAACCCCCGCAAGTGTGCCTTTAGGGTTACAGCAGGCAAGTTTTTAGGCTTCATGGTGACTCGCGGGGAATCGAGGCCAACTCAGATAAGATCTGAGCCATTATGGACATGAAGCCCCAGCTAGCAAAAAGGAGGTGCAGCGCTTGACCGAGAGGGTGGCAACCTTGAGCCATTTCTTGTCCAAATCGGCTGAAAGGTGTTGCCTTTCTTCAAGGCGTTGCGCAAGGTCAAAAGCTTTGAGTGGACGAAGGAATGCCAGGAGGCCTTCAAGGAGCTAAAGAAATGTTATCCACTCCTCCACTGTTGTCCAAGCCAAGAAGCGGAGAGGAGCTCTTCCTGTATCTCGCGGCCTCCTCCAAGAACGTCATCTCCATGCCTGTCCGCATGGATGCCGATGGAGCGCAGAAGCCTATCTACTACACCAGCAAAGTGCTCCATGATGCCGAGACCAGATACTCTCGGACGAGAAGATCATCTTTGCTCTGGTTGTCTCTGCTCAGCGCTTTTGACCCTACTTCCAAGCTCATCCAATCGTGGTGCTCACGGACCAACCTCTCCGGACTATCTTGTCTCGTCCTGACACCTCTGGTCAGCTAGCCAAGTGGGCCATTAAGTTGAGTGAGTTGACTTGTCCATTCGGTCGAGGTCTGCAATGAAGTCCCAAGTATTAGCCGATTTCTTGGTCGAGTGCACTTGGGCCGAGGAGCGTCCAGAGGAATTGCACCTAGAGGCGCACGTGGAATCTCCCATGGCCGAGGGAGTGGGAAGGAAGACTGGGTCCTTCACGTGGACGGAGCATCGAATTCTCAAGGGAGTGGAGCTAGACTTATTCTTGCGAGCCCCGAGGGGGAGGTGGTGGAGTATGCCCTCTGGTTTCTTTTCCCGGCTACCAACAACCATGCAGAGTATGAAGCCTTGCTGATAAGAATGAAGCTAGCCAAGGAGCTCGGTGTGGAGCGTCTGAGGGCCTTCACAGACTCCCAGCTTGTCTCCGGGCAGGTTGCTGGGGAGTACGAGGCCAGAGACCCAACTATGTCTCATTATTTGAGCAAGGTGCAATCCCAGGCCTCTTGGTTTTCCTACTTTCGCATGGCTACATTCCCCAGACGGAGAATGCCAGAGCTAATGCGCTATCCCGTTTGGCCACTTCAGCCAATGGGACCTTGGGAAGAACGTACGTGGAGCACCTGCAAGTCCCGAGCATTGAAGCAGCGAAGGAGGTGTTGGGTTACGGAATGAAAAATCCCAATCTAATTGGAATAAAATTGCAGCGGAAACAAAATAAATTTATAACCCACCAAGAATCACATGCGTGTTGGCCCAGATGACAGCCCAAGAAGGGGGGGTGAATTGGGTTCTTTAAAAATTTAACCTTTTAAAAAATTGTTTGCTTAAATGAATGAAATTAAATGCAATGCAAATATAAAGCACAACAAGAGATAGAGATAGAGATAGAGACAATGAAGCACGGCAAACACAAAGATTTTATAGTGGTTCGGTGTATCCAACACCTACGTCCACTCCCAAGATCCACTTGGGTCCACACTATAATCACTGATTACAGCCGAGTTGTTTTACAAGCTCACAACTCAAACTTGTTTTCCCGGGATCACAACGAACCCAGCCGGTTTTCGGGCTCACCAGCACAAAACCCTAAACTCAAGCTAATCTAGCTTGACCCGAGGTATACAACCTCCACTAGTTCAATCCCCTTGATTGAACTAGCACAAAAAAAGAATAAGTTTTTCAATAATACACAGCTCCTCAAATGAGCAAATATTCAAAAATAATAAACAAGTTTAGAAAAGCCTGTTTGAAGTTGATTGGCTTTGAGCTTTTCTTCTTTTCCTCTTCTCCTTTGGAATGTTGAATCAAGCCTCAGCTTTGATTCTTCACATGTTGCAGTTGAGAAGTTGGAAAAAAAACAGAGCTTTTTCTTCTTTGAAATCCTCGATTTTTGATTTGCCTTGGATTCCTCTTTGAGCTTTTGGAGTGGAAGGATTTGAGTTTGAATGCTTTTCTCTTGGATTTCAGGCTCAGGTTTCTCGGATTTTTGATTTGAAAATTTTCTTTTTCGTCTCTTTTTCAAACGGGTTTCCCCCTTTTTATAGATTTTCTTAATCCATTTTTGGGAGAAACTAGCCGTTGGAGTGTACCTGGAAACAAAATATATCCGTTAGAAATTAGGTAAAAAGGAAATATTACCGTTAGAGCTGATCTGGCATTTTAAATTTTTCCAGTCAGGTTGGAGTCGGCTCCAACTTTTCAGGTGTCGGCTCCAAGTCGTTTTCCAAAAATAGAAAGTTCTGAGTTCGTTGAGGAGTCGGCTCCGAAAAAGTAAGTGTCGGCTCGCCATCGTCAGGTGTCGGCTCCCGAAACTGTAGGTGTCGGCTCCAGGATGCTCAAAAAATCAACGTTCTGTCCCCGCATCGGAGTCGGCTCCAGACACTGTAAGTGTCGACTCCGAAACTCTAGGTGTCGGCTCCGGACCGTATCAAAAATCAGAAAAATTTGAATGGCCATGGGGTCGGCTCCAGATTCTAGGTGTCGACTCCAGGCTCTGAAACTTTGAAATTTGATTTGCAATTGATTCAAAACATTTCTTAATTCCTTTAAATTGATCAAATATTTTTAAGTCCTGAAACACTTATCAAATCCATTAGTAATCAAATAAATATACTCAATTCCTTTATTAATCATCAAAATCAATAATTGGGTCAACAATCTCCCCCTTTTTGATGATTATAAAAACATTGAGTATATGCATAGATTCTTAAATTAAAAATTTTCAAGGAAGTGATCTCACAAGTAAGCTCCCCCTGAATAAGGTAGCTCCCCCTATGAAGTTCAAATTAACTTTACATTTTACTTAATTCTTTATGCCAAATCCCCATGCAACATAATTAATGATGCATATACAACATAACTTCTCTCCCCTTTTTTGTAATCAACAAAAAGGTAAAGAAAAATTGATCAAAAGATAATTTCATTCATCAAAAGTCAAGTATTATCAAAATTCATTCATCAAAATATTCATTACATCAAAAAACTTCATTACATCAAAATGGATTCTTGTTAAATGATCTACAATTTTTCATTCCTTCACTTTGAAGCTTACAAGTCTTTAAGTCTTCATCAACAAAGTGCAAGCAGTATTTTATCTTGAAGCTCGGCATTGCATTTGAATAGGTTTCAGAATCTCCAAATGTCTTTAAGTTCTTCAAAATGTTCTTCAAATCACTACTTAAAGATTCAGAGAGCTAAGAGTTGATTCAATTTTGCAATCCGATCATCAAGTGAATAAAGTGATTCTTTTATATTCATGAACTGACTGTCAAACTCATCCTTCTGAGCAGCAAACAAACTTTTTAATTGCTCCATTTGAAGGTCTGAGAATCCAGCTGAAGAAGTGGA